>CAVLGL010000013.1:6745000-7245000 GCA_963668995.1 Parnassius mnemosyne
TGAAGAGAGGTCGAAGCGTGGGAAAAAAGAATGTGGCCTAGTTCTTCGGAAGGACAGGTCATTACGTAACAATTGTTTTAGAAGATCGAAAAACAATTACTGCAGAGTGGTACACTAACAATTGTTTGTCACTTTTCTTGTAAACAGTTAGAGAATAATGACCTCGTAGTAGGATCCTCCTACACGTAGTAGCACTCCTACGTAGTGCGACGAGGCGACAACGCCTCGTCGCACTACGAAGCAATCGACTACTTGCCGACGTCAGACGTGGAAATAATGGGTCACCCGCCCTGTAACCTCTCACCTTGTGATTTTTATTTATTTCAGAAAATTAAAAAAAAACTTCGAGGAAAAGGTTTTATGGACGCCGAAGAAGCAGTGGCTGCGTTTCAAAATGCCGCCGAAGAGAACCCTAAGGACGAGCGGGCAAAGTGCTTTTCTCAGTGGTTCCATCGGATGCAGCGATATATTTATGTAAATGGACACTATTTTTAAAAGATATAATAAAACTAATAACTTGCTAGTTTATTCAGTTTTTGATTTTTTAAGAACTTTCAGTGTCATCCTCGTATTAAGAAACCTTAGTTCACAAAACCGTAGATAGATGTCGTGACATGCTAGGTTAAATATTGTTTTAAGGCTGTAATACACCATTACAGCCTATTATAGTCCACTGTTGTACATATCATCCATAGATTGTTTCATAGTTGCCATGGTTAGCAAACGGGTTGCCAAACGCAGTTTTTTAGTTTTAACCGTTGTTATGAAAAAGCTGCTGCCCATCCTGATTTGTTCCCTCTTTAGAATGTTATGACACCTACGGGATCATAAGGGATAGTGGATATTCTTTTACCGTCACTAAACGTTAATTGCTATATAATTAACAAATAATAAAGATTATTTTTAAGGTTAAGGTCACGTATGAGTGTGAAAGCCCTCAAAGTTAAGCGACTACATCAATACTGCACAACTATTGCTGCTAAACACAGTAGATATTATAGAATAGGTTTTTTATTTTGGTGCATTCGCACTTAAGTAAGTTTTGTATAGACTGCGCAACTATAAAACGTCGTAATATCAAATCTCACAATAACTCCCATCAAGAATTTTTTTATGAATTGTTGCTGAAACATTTTTAATATTAGTTAGAATTGAGGTTAATATTAGTTAGAGTTAAGGTTAATTTATAATAAAATAAATATTAGTATTGTGTAAAAAATGTGCGGGACTATTCGGGAACAAATGGGGACTAAAGTTCATATCGCAGCAACAGACCAAAAAGGTTGACAGAGCGTTGCGTACATTTCAAGTGACGCTAAAAACATGCTCAACTTCTTCATTCTTCACACTTTTCTTCTTATCTCTTAACATGCCATCAAATTCCATTGCTGAACACAAATATGTGCATGTGTTTTGGTTACAAATGTGTATATGTGTGCGCAAGTGCGTGTTCTTATAACGAGTTGAGCATGGTTTAGGTTTGGATTTGGCGTCACTTTCACACATCTTTATTTGTTTGCCTGAGACAACTACAAGTAGGTATGTCAGAAGCAGCGTAAGATAATCCATCACATTATGCCTATACCATAAATACCTGTGAGAAATAAAGTGCGAAGGTATTTGCTACGTATTATTCATAAATTTCATTTATCATAATATATTCGTTGACACAATGACAATTTGTTAGGAATTTTTCTACCACTATTTTATTCGTGACTGAACTTTCTTCGTAATTGAAGTGTCGTGATTTTAATGACGGTGAGAATAAATTTGAAATCGGTGCCGAGACGAGTAACAAAATTCTGAATACGTTCTTGAATTAGGTTGTTATTAATAGGACGGTTGTTTAAGGTTTTTTGAATTCAATATTTTTCTTTTATAATTTTTTATTCGCCTGGCTATGTATATTTACGCACTTAAAATAAAATGAAAGCCTGATAGGGAAAGCAAGTAGAAAATAAAAAGTATACACGCCCCTAGCTGCCCCAACAAAAGTAGACTGGACTAGGGCTCATCAGTAGTCCTATAGACGGGCAGCAGAGGACGGGGCCCAACGGCCTATGGACAATTGACCTACACAATAGAGATAAGGCTAGGTAAATAAATATTACGTACTTGGTTCCGAAGCTAAAACCACCCCAAGGCTCGGTCAGGCCGTAGGTTGGTGTAGGTGCGTGTAAGTAGTGTATGGTAGTGTGTATGATGTTTGACCTGACTTAACCGTTGAAGTCGGACTGCAGATCCAGCGTTGCTTCTCTCCAAAGGTGGTAATTCACTTTATCCGACCTTAAGTCTGACGTCACTTCACTATTTCAGTTTATCAACTTTATTGTACACTATTTCTATCCATCATCTTTATTGTACACTATTTCAATCCATCAACTTTATTGTACATTTAATTAACTTCAAACTCAACTAAATCCCCGTTAATAGTAATCAAAAAGGTAACACATGGCACGACTAATAAACGGTGGATCAAAGTTTCCTTCCGTTTCACGTAGCAACCAGATTATAATCACGAACAAGAACGCGATCTCTTCTCGAGTCACAAAGTTCAGCGTTACAACCGACAAATTAAATTCCTTCGTACGATATTAAATACTACGCCCGCATTAAGATTCAAAATCAGCCTATCTTACTACATAGACAATACACAAAAGGCACTAAACGCGACGGTACAATTAAACATTAACTTCCAAACAATTAATCGACCCGGCGTCTATTTTTTCTAGACTCCACAAACTCAATAGTGAATTCAACGCGCACAAATACTAAAAATCTAGACCATAAAACCAAAACTGGTCACGCGAAATCGCTGCAGCGATCACCACAAAATACGTTAATCGACCCCACCGCTGCTCTCAAGCCACTGTCTCGACTTCTGCCGCGCCACGCGCCAAACCCACTCCTCTCGCCCGAACGTCAAACCGGTAGGAATGCACCGAGCCAAGCGCCCTCTGGCGTCAAATCTTGAAACTAGCGTTTGGCGCGTACAAAAAGTGTTAAATAAAATTGAAGGTACAACTTGCAAAAGCCCACTCGTTTAATAAGTATAAGTTCAAACGTAGGACATGAATGCCCCGATTGTCGTACCATAATGTGGAAGCGAGTTTGTTTCACGCGGGCTCATGCCAAATAGTCCAGTCAAATAAGGTTTGAAATCAAAATTTGACACTCAACTTTGCATTTTTGATATAATGTAGTATTAAAGATAAAAAAACCAACCCACGACAAGGTTTAAAAAAAATTGTCAAAAGTGTTTTTTCACAATTACTCGAAAACGGTAAAAATTAGACAAAAATGTTCTTTTACCAATGTGTAGAGCTTATAATTTTATAAAAAAATGGTTACATGATTTTTTTCCTTCGGTCAAATTTAACTAAGTTAGGGAGGTTTTAAGTTTAAGGGATGAATGTAAATCGTAGGGAGAAGAAAAATAAGCCATTGTTTTAAACTGCTTAAAAACTCTAACCTAAAGGTTAGATTTTAAATTCAAAAATTAAATTTTTAGAGATACACATTTTTTTTATTGTTAAAAAATATAAACAATTAAAATTTTCAAATTGAAATTTCAATGCTTAAAAATTAATGAATTATTTATTTTTTGCAATGCTTAGATTACTTGTAAAATTTCCTAAACTAACGATGGAAAAAAAATCCAAAAAATTTATACAGGTATAAAATCTTTTTTTAAAACCTACGCCGTTGTATTAAGTCCCGAGTTAAAAAGAGACGACTATTGCTTACTCGAACACTACTATACTAGGTCCGAGTAAGAGTGAGAAGGCATCATCGGAAACCAGGATGTAATTTGTTTTATTTTTTTAACATTATTATTTCTTAAAAATATGTTGAAGATTTTTTAAGTGGTAATGATAGTTGCTTAACTATCATTACCACTTACTTGTATCTTTAACGAATCTCTTGAAACTGGAATATTTCCTACCTGCTGGAAAATGGCTAAAATTGCTCCCATTTACAAAGTTGTTATTAAGAATAACATCAGAAATCGCAGACCATTATCCATTTTATCTATTTTTCCTAAAATTTTGAAATGTTAATCTACCCTTATGCTTACAATTTACTAAAATTTCAAATTACTGATCGTCAACATGGTTTCCTTAGAAATAGGTCCACTACTATTAATTTAATTACCTTCACCAATTATATTATCCAACATGTCAATCAGTGTTCTAAGTGGATGTTATCTATACTGATTTTAGCAAGGCATTTGATAAAGTTGACCATGAGATACTTTTTTTTATAGAATAAGGGTGACAAATGAGCACGCAGTCCACTTGAAGGTAAGTGGTTGCTGTGGCCCATAGACATCTACATCTGTCTTCGTTTTCTAATCAAAATGCAGATGCGTTGTCACCCGTGAGGACTAAGATGGAATGCCTCTTTTCCAGTAAAATGGGTCTTCGGTTCTCTACAATCACCATACGAAACACAGTAGCATTAAACTGCGATTTTACGCTAGTATTCTGTGACAGCGTGGTCCTTCCCCGGTCGAGCCGACCCATTCGTGCTAAAACTATACTATTAATATAGCTGCAGCTTGGCACTACCACGTAGAGAACACGGCGAAATTAAGCAGTTGCGGTATTGGTGGATCTATTTTGGATTGGTTTAGATCTTATTTAACTCTTCGTGAGTGTTGTGTAGTTGTCAATGGGAACCAGTTTGAACCATTTATGGTAACCTCGGGTGTTCCTCAAGGGTCACATTTAGGGCCCCTTTTGTGTAACATTCTGTGACAGAATGTTTTTTGAACACTGAGGTTTAGAAAGACGTGTATATTATCAGCTTCAAATAAAGTTGGGCAATACTTTGAACCCTAAAGAATCGGGATTGAGAAAGCCATTATTTATGATGCTTATGTCATTTTCAGATCCAGCACCACAGGAACTTATTGAAAAGTATGTACACTTAGGATAATATTTATTACTTTCTTTATTATTACTTTAATGTTTACGCGTTCTAATATGAATACATTTTGAGATTCTGTGTTTGCAAAACTAACTGCACATCAGCTAGATGTAGCTGTAAGAAAATCAGTTTGAAATGTAACCAATTCTGCAAAAGTTGCCATGGCCAAAGTTGCGAAAACGCATCAACAACGGAAATAGTTTCAGAAGATGATAATTCATTGAATGATAATGATGATGATGAAAGGGAATATTATCGTGAAGAAGAAGAAATAAGGACTGGAAGTAATACATTTTCTGAACAAGATCAATCAACCGAGGGATCCATTGAATCCTAGTATATTTCGGCAGGTGTGAATTTATACAGGTATAAAATCTTTTTTATAACCAACGCCGTTGTATTAAGTCCTGAGTTAAAAAGAGAGGACTATTGCTTACTCGTACACTACTATACTAGGTCCGAGTAAGAGTGAGAAGGCATCATCGGAAACCAGGAAGTAATTTGTTTTATTTTTTTAACATTATTATTTCTTAAAAATATGTTGAAGATTTTTTAAGTGGCCCGACTAGAGTGAATATATTATATCGATTCTAAATTTTATGATTCGTAAAAAAATAATTGAAATAGAATATACCTCGGCAGGGTCAGTTTCTTGAAGCACAAAAGATAATACTTGTGAAGTTATGCTGCAATATTATTGTACAATGTTTCTATCTAAAAGAATTTTCTCAGCTAAGGTTTGTCCAATAGAAGCAAAAAAAGTTATTAATGTTATTAACTGAATCACAGGGTGAAGACTTTATTTTTAATAATCCTAAGCTTTGACAGTTGTTTTGTTTTCGAAATGTTACTGTATTAATTGTTTTCCATAAAGTTTTGGGATTTTTGCTAGCAACGGCCAATTTATCTTTAATATTTACTTTTAAGTTTTTTAATAAGATTGTTACAGTAGTTTCTATAATTTTGTACGTTATTCTTAGTACTTCATTATCAAGGTCAGATTTTAGTTTTTTTGCATACTGTTTCTATTTTTTATGCATCGCAATACGCCTAAGGGTTATCCAGGGTTTTATGGTACGATTTTTTCTCGGAATTAAGGTTATTATGGTATTTTTACTATGCAGTCTCGTAATTCATTTATCAAATATTCAGCTACGGAATGAGGATCGTTACAAGAAGTCAAATCTAATAAATTTTTAGTATTTAGCAGGTTAAATGCTTGCTCGAAGTCAATAGTTTACTTTGTTTTAGGATTGCTCTCTACATTTGCAACTTGCGATAGATTGAGAAAAATTATGTGATGATCTGTTACGAAAACGACACACGTGGTATGTATCATTTGTACTAAACTATATCAAAAATGCAAAGTTAAGTGTCAAATTTTGATTTCAGATGTTATTTGACTGGACAAAAAGCAATTGTTGGTTTTTTCTCTTAAGAAATTTTCAGCAGCAGCCCAGAGTGAGGAAGTTGGCGGCGTTTTAACCCCTTGCCCATGAAAGCACGTAAAGCCGTTGTTCCTGTGCCTAAAGTAAACTCTTAACTAAACTAAACTAAACCTAAACTCTTGTTTTCTCGTTTTATCTTTTTCTCTTGATTACTGTCACATCGCTATGAGCGTGGGAGAATAAAGAGTATATCTAAGCTTCTACACATACTCGTGCACTGAGTATAATCCTGTCCTGCGCCATCTGCGCATCTGCGCGCGCAACACCACTACACTAGGCAAGACACACCACTGACGATAATACGACACGTGTTTCGCCTCTACACGAGGCATCCTCAGGTGATATAGACTCTATGATGGCTAACCGCTAAGTGAGCGGCGAGCCAAAACAAGTGCCTTTTATACAGACCGATGACGCAACCGCTTTCTACTTAAGGAGCGAGCCACTGCGTCATGCGATAAAACATGCGACCAATCACCGCTGGACTTACGCAGCTGTTTGTAAAATTAAAAACAAACCGCCGCGCAGCGCCAGCCCCCCAACCACGCAACCAATCGCCGTGAGGGTGACAAACGACCATATTGCGAGGCTTTCTATTATTAGAGAGCAGGCTTAAAGATATTTAAGAGAGGTGAGTTAGTAACATTTGTTTGTTCATTCAGCAATGCAACGGTATTATTATTACTTTTTAATATCTCTAACTGTTCCAGCACACACAGCCGCAGCCCTTTATTACACGTATGTAAGACTTTAAAGGAGTGGTCGTTGGCTAGGTTGTGTCCTTTAAAGTCGTTTTTTTTTAACAAGACTTGGTTTCACAAACAATTTTCGGCTTGGTAGGGATCTATGAAGCGAAAAGTTTTTTCATTGGTCATTGTTACTGCCGTTATGTAGAGATGCGTGCATATAAAATTTAAATCAGGTGCGTCCAATCTCTCTTAGAGCTCGTAGCAAACTGAACGTGCGCCCAACGTGTGGACGCGGCGGCCAATACTCTGCCACAACCCTTTGATCTTTTGTAAAAAACCGACACCAGGCAAGACTACACTAGGCAAGACACACCACTGACGATAATACGACACGTGTTTTGCCTCTATACGAGGCATCCTCAGGTGATATAGACTCTACGGTGGCTCACCGCTAAGATTATCACTTAACTGTGAGCCACCGTAGAGTCTATATTTTATAACGCGGATATTTGCGAAGTAAATTTTTCTAAAAGCTTTTAAATAATGGATTTCCGCAAAGTAACGCCTGATTCTATTAATTGTGTAGCTGACAAATGTTACATCGTTATAAGCAGTGTTGCTGTTCGTTTGCATACTTGATCTATTTAAGTGATATTATATAATGATTTTCACCAAGTTACAATACATATTTGATTATGACCGGCACATATTACGGTATAGTCGAAAAGTAATTGCGCTACGCTGAACGTGTAGTGTGTTACGCTATTTCACCGCGCTTTATCAAAACTGCGTAATCAAAAGCGCGCGTTGAACATCCGCTCTAACTCTATATAATTTTTAACAATAACATCTTTGCGCGTTTGTAACAACCCAGGGTAGGAGAATTTCGTTTGTGAATAAAATAAAAGTTCTCAGACAAGCAGGTTATTTCAGTATATTCTTCTTTTTCGCTAGCTCATTGTGAGGCAACATTACCAAGATTTAAACTTACACCTTGTTTACTGCTAGTTATTTATCGATGTTATGTGTAGCAACCTCTTTTTTAATTAAGCAACAATCTGCGTAAGTGCTTGTTCACGTAATACAAGCGGGAGCGGGGGTGGCAGTGGGCGCGGTGATTTGGGTGATCTTGTATTCACATTGGCCAGGCGTTTGTACGAGTGTGATGTATTATCTGAGGTTGTAAGCAAGGATAGGTATGGTAAATTTCATACCTTATACGGTAAAAAGGATACAGCCTTCTTCATCCCACTCCTGGGCACAGGCCTTCTCTCATTTATGATAGGGTTTTAGGGCAAGAAAATGTCCGCTGCGCTACCCCAATTCGTGTTGGTGGACTTCACATATCTTCAAATTTCTTTTTAAATTTTTAAGACATGCAGGTTTCCTCACGATGTTTTCCTTCACCGTAGCGCCAGTGTTAAATTAGAATTTAAAGTCATTGGTACTGGTGGCTACAACAGCTTCAAACGGTTATATTAGGGAATATCCTTCTAGATTTTTTGGATATACCAAGACGACTTGTCATTGAAAGTTCAAACTGGTTGATGTTACGTGCAGACATTTGACACAGACCCGCCGCTAGATCGACGTGAACACACACAAACAACTGCACACGTTTTATACTACCGCAAACGCGCCACAGGCGCCAGTTACCAGTGTGCCCGCCACCAAGTATCACTAAGTGATCGCAATCGCAAATGTAAGTTATAAAAATATAAGCAAATTATGTGTCACGTGTTGGGGGCAGAAAATTATCCAACCCCTTTAGGCAGTTTTTGTAACTAGCGACTAGGAGAGATGCTGAAAAGGTGGTAATACCACCCCCTGTCATGATAGATGGCGGTATAACCAATCCTAATAACGCTTGCTGTAAAATATTCAGACGAGCTACGTGGAGCGTCAAAAATTCGAGTCCTTTGGTACTGCAATCACCCATCCACCTGCTACGTGACAAATTAAACAAATCCTTCCTACAACAGGTGATGCGTCCTGTAAGGAGTTCTTCTATAAACTGATAAAAAAGAATAAGAAGAATGTGTATTCGTGAAATCGTGTGTCTCAAAATATCCTAGTCTAGACGCTTGTCCATGTGCAATTTATGTACCTAAAACGCCCCCACGTTACAGATGAAAATCCAAGTGTAGGTTTTAAAACAATAAATTTGGTAAATATAATTTTGGAATTACCGAATTAAATTAATAGAATGCATCTATTAATTGTTTACGAAATCTCCGAAGTCATCATTTTAAGTCAGCAGTCGTTATTCACCGTGAACACAAACAACAACATTTTCATAAGCCATTACGCCCGCCAGCTACGGAGTGGATGCTGTATTTCAATTCATTTATACAATAGAATCAATCTGCCTATCAATTTTATCAGAACTTCTATATTATAATAAAAGAATACTATCAATTTGATTTAAAATATTTTCGTAAACCTTAAATGTAACCTAGTGCTGCTAAGGCGTTGTAATAATAACAATAATGTTCTCCAGACGAAATATTGGTCCTACATATATAGCCATAATATATATAGCCATCTGCGCAGGATAGGGTTACAGTACAGTAGTGTGTGCACAAACACAGGTGCACTCTCTATACCCTTACTCCGGTTCTGGTACGATGGGGCGGCAATTCGACATAATTAGAGAAAGATCCGGCGCAGGACCAACGGCTTTGCTTTCCGAGGTACATAGGTGAAACACCAGTTAGTATAATTACAGACTATAAGGTGTTCCATCTTAGTCCTCACAGGTCATTTCATCACTTGAAGTTGGCTGCAAGTGTCCTTGGACTGATGTTACTACTTACAATCTGGTGGACTTTAAGTACCTTTGTCAAGTCCATCGCTTAAAATAAACATAGATAAAGGCAGAGTATTATTTAAAAATGATTCTCGTACTTTTACAAAAATTATACCTACACAAACAATGCGGGAATTTACGTTTTAAGATTTCCTAAGTGCTCTAGCTAAGCTCTCACTGGGGAACCTGTCACGCGAGGGTTTCGTGATTAATTATAAAAACACTAAGTAGAAAAAGATACATAGTTACCACTATATATTTAACTTTAATCATTATCTTCTTCTTCATTCCTTAAACGTCCACTGCTGGACATGAATCTCTCGTAATGTAAACTACAGAACAGATTTTAGACACCATTAGAGATAGCAAATCAGAATAGGACATAGACTATATCTTTGTTTATGAAAGTTTTAGTCTATCAAAAATTATTCTGCAATAAAAAATTGGCTGATTATTAATTAAACGCGAATGGAGCCGCGGGTAAAAGCTAAATTCTCAAACACGGATAGACAATATTTGCGAAATACGCTTTTTATTCTGTCTAAAAAATTCACGCGAATATTCCTTTTAGGACTACATTTTAAAAATGTACTATGCTGACATAACAACCGCGAATTAATGGACTCATCAAAGTTAGTCACACATAAAACATGAAGGGTGCGCACTGTAATCAACGTTGGGTCACTGTTGTTTAATAATTTTAACGAGCGTCGTTCCCACTGGACAAGAATGGTAAACGACCAAAAACTGTTCGGAATAATTATTCATTGCGAAAGTTAAACTACTTTCACGTTCTATAACGTGTAAAAATGTTTTCGATAGATATACATAAATAATTTCAGATAATTTTACTTTAATAACGAATTTAATACAGCATGCGGAGTTCTGTTGTCTGTATATTGTAATATCAGCATGTGATATGCTGACAGATGGCGTTATAACTCAATAGAGAACAGTCGTTTCATTCCACCTCCGCACGGTAACCTACGTACACACACCCACACATAAACTTATATGTGGTGACCCCGATAGAATACGCGTTGCTCGCGGCTGTGCTCGAACGCGGAAACATGTACGCAGCGAACTATCTAGACCCAAGGATGCAACCGCCGGTACACCAGCTCAGAAGCCATCAGAAAACGTACCTGACGCCTCTGAAGTGTCAGTCGCAGGCAAGATTCGTTTTCTGACCCGAGAACCCACGCCTGTGGTTCGTACTAGTGGAGGCCATCTTAACACCTCAAAAAACATCGGATATTAATAAATATTATATGGCCGTGGTGAAACTGAACAAGGAGGCCATACAGCAAGTGGCAGATTTATTGTCTAAACCACAAAAACGAAGAGTTGGAGACGAGACAGATCCAGAAATTAATATCAGTAGTAGAATTGAGAGACCAAAAGCCTAGCCAACTATTAAGAAAATTGACGAGAGGAAAAATAGAGGACGACACCCTAAATATACTTAAGCAAGGCCACTTACCGTCCTCAGTGAGAGCTGTCCTCACAGTAACATCGTCTCAGGACCTGGATAGTTTAGCGAACGTAGCGGAGAAAATTATGGAAACCTACTAGCCGGCACGCATCCGTGAGTTTTCCTGGGGCTGACAAAAACCTGTGACAGCATACAATGTAGCAGCAATCATGGCGGAGATATCAAAAGTAAACCTGAAACTGGCAAGAATGAATCAGGACAGGGAAAGATACAGAGACAGGAGTAGGAGCAGGAGCAGGAACAGGAATTTTTCTGACAGTCCGAACTGGTTGTGTTCGTACCATTACAGATACATAGTGCGAGACAGGAAGTGTATGCCGCCGTGCAACTGGAAGAATCCCACAGCACCATCGCAGACGCCGCCACCAACGTTAATGGGAAACTAGATGAGGTGCAGCAGACGGCGGGAGGATGCACGATCAAGGACTACCGCCTGATTGGAAGTGACAGAATTTTTCGCACAAGATTTTTAAAAAATTCAGGTGCTCATGTATCCATTTTGCCGAGATCGTTAATTAAACCTAAACGGCAACTATGCCATAACTCAAATTTTAAATTATTCGCAGCAATCGGCTATGAAATATAAACTTATGGAACCAAGACGCTCACGCTTGACCTAAATTTGAGGAGACCATTCAAATGGACTTTCATAATATGTGACGTCAAACAATCTATTTTAGGGGTAGATTTCCTTAACTATCATAGGTTAATCATTGATATTAATGGCCTTTGCTTATTAGATAAATTAACTAATTTTGCAGTGTATGAATCGATCGTAAACAATTCTGAGTTGTCTATTTTTTTTATAGGAAAGGGGGCAAACGAGCATGCAACTGCAAAACCAGGGAGGGAATTACACATGCGTTGCCGGCTTTTTAAAAAGGAGTACGCTCTTTTCTTGAAGGTCCCTAAGTCGTATCGGTCATAAGGAAGTCGTGCGAGGAAGAAAACATCTTCTAAGTCGCACAGTGGTGGACCGCCAATTATCCAGATGGTGTGGATGGTATCGGGAGTTCTGCCGCGATGTGCGTTCGTGAAATTTGGCGGCTGGGATTAATTCGAACAATTCCTCAGACCACTCCCCATGGTAGATGCGGAAGAAAATGCAAAGGGATGCAACATCTTTTCGCAGTGCCAATGAATCGAGCCGATCGGAAAAGACTCGGTCATCGACGATTCGAGCCGCTCTGCGCTGGATGCGGTCAAGTGGAAGGAACTGCATTGGGGAGCCCCTGCCCAGAGATGGGAACAGTATTCCATGTGAGGCCGAACCTGCGCCTTGTAAAGTTGCAGGCGGTGTGCCGGCATGAAATACTGTCCCGCTCTGCTGAGCACGCCAAGCTTTTTAGAGGCCAATTTGACCTTCTCTTCCAAGTGACCACGAAACTGCACGTCACTCAATATGTCAACTCCGAGTATTTCGATACTAGCTGAGGCAAGAAGGGGAGTGCCTTGAAACTGAGGAGATACGACAACGGGTTCTTTTTAGCGGTAAACGCGCAAACTTGTGTCTTCTGAGGATTAAACTGGACTAGATTTAGTCGCCCCCAATCAGAGACTTTGTTCAGCAAAGACTCGACTTCAGACAAAAGTTTGTTCCGGTACTCGGCGATTTTTTCTCGAGAAATATTGGCACGGCCGGTGTTTAGAACATCACCAGTGCTGTTATCCGCATAGCAATGAATGTTACCAGTTAGCAACATATCATTGATATGCAGAAGAAACAGCGTTGGTGATAGCACACAGCCTTGTGGAACACCAGCGTTAATAGGCTTGTAGTCGGAGCATGCACCGTCTACAACAACCTTGATGCTCCGATCTGCAAGGAAGCTGGTGATCCAATTGCACAATTTCTCGGGAAGCCCATAAGAAGGGAGCTTCGAAAGAAGCGCTTTGTGCCAAACCCGATTGAAGGCCTTCGCAAAGTCCAAACTAACGGCCAACGCCTCCCCCTTGGACTCTCCTGCCTCCGCCCATCTATGGGTCAGGTGGACCAGAAGATCATCAGCTGATGGACCCCGATGAAAACCGTATTTCGACCTTGCGAAGCGATCACCCGGTATATGACATATTTAACAGGTATCCAGAGGTTCTCAAACCTATGCCATTCAAAGAGGCGCCTAAGCATTCAGCTTATCAGTATATGGAAACTACAGATCTTGTATTTTGCAAACCTAGACCGTTACCACCCAATCGTTATAAATTAGCCAGAGAAGAATTCGAAAATATGTTAGAAACAGGTATATGTAACCCCTCTTAATCGGCATGGCTACTCCCTTGCATTTCATCATTATCATCATTACAGCCCTTCACAAGTCCACTGCTGAACATAGGCCTCCCCCAAAGAATGCCACAAAGCACGGTCCTGAGCCACCTGCATCCATCGACTTCCTGCATATCTTACTAGGTCGTCACTCCATCTCGTGGGGGGACGCCCTACACTTCACCTGCCGGTACGAGGCTGCCACTCGAGAACCTTTCTTCCCCATCGGTTGTCGGTTCTTCGAGCTATATGGCCGGCCCACTGCCACTTCAGCTTACTAATCCGTTGGGCTATGTCGGTCACTCTGGTTCTACTGCGGATATCCTCATCTCTGAGTTTATCAAGCAGAGAAACTCCGAGCATAGCCCTCTCCATAGCTCGCTGAGCGACCTTGAGCTTCCTCATCCGGCCAGCAGTGAAGGACCACGTCTCAGTTCCGTATGTCATCACTGGCAACACGCACTGGGTGTACAGTCTCGTTTTCAAGTTTTGAGGTATACCTGACGAGAAGATGTGCCGTAATTTCCCGAAGGCTGCCCAGCCGAGTTGAATCCGTCGATTGACCTCTCGGTCGAAGTTGGATTTACCTAGTCGGACAATTTGTCCCAGGTAAACATACTCGTCAACAACTTCGAGCTTAGTGTTCCCAACAACTACCGGCATAGGGGTGACATGGACATTAAACATGATCTTTGTTTTGTCCATGTTCATCTTAAGACCTATCCGTTGGGAAACACTATTGAGGTCATTGAGCATAGTGCTAAGGTCCTCCAGCGATTCTGCCATAAGGACTATATCGTCGGCAAATCGAAGGTGAGTGATGTACTCGCCATTGATGTTGATACCGTATCCTTTCCAGTCCAGAAGCTTGAAAACATCTTCCAATGCAGCGGTAAAGAGTTACGGGGATATGACGTCACCCTGTCTTACACCTCTCTGCAATTGGATAGGTTTCGTACTCTCATTATGGGCCATATATATTGCCATAGTTGCCACGCTTGGTGAGCGGGTTGGCAACCGCAGTTTTTTATTGTATTTTTGCCGTTACCAGGAAGATGCTGCTGCCCATCTCCTGCCTGTTTCCCTTTGTCGCCTTTTACGACACCCACGGGAAGATATGGGGTAGTGGATATTCTTAACCGCCACTACCCCATATCTTAGTATCATATTCCCAAAAAATATGCTCATGTTCCAACGTTTCTTGACTATCTCAGTGTTATCGGGTTTACACCTAGTGTACTGTTACTGTGACGATATTTTGATTACGTTAGCAAAAGATAGAACACACAATGAGCACTTAGAACAAATATTAAAATGGTTGGATGCATTTACTTACAATCGTACATTTTAATAATATTATAATCTATCATTAATGTTTGTTTTATATTTCAATTACATTTTTATAACCTATTTATTACCTCAAGTTAGTTAAAATATGATTTATAACATAATAATATGTAACTGTTTATACGTGGTAGAGCCATGCTGCAGCTATATTATAGGATAGTTGTAGCACGAGTGGGTCGGCTCCACCGGGGGAGGACCACGCTCTCACAGAATACCAGCGTAAAATAACAGCTTAATGCTGCTGTGTTTCGTATGGTGAGTGTAGAGAACCGGAGACCCGTTTTACTGGAAATGAGGCATTCCATCTTAGTCCTCACGGGTGACAACGCATCTGCATTTTGATTCGCAAACGAGGATAGATGTAAATGTCTATGGGCCACAGCAACCACTTACCACCAGGTGGATTGTGTGCTCGTTTGTCACCCTATCCTATAAAAAAAAAAAACTAAGAGAATTAACAAGGGGTTTTATAACCCTGCCACTTCTAGATTTGTTAATACATGATTTTATATTATTTTCTTTTGCGGAGGGTACATTTTCTTGTAAAATATAAGCAGGTTTTAACCTATCTATTGAAACAACTCATTCTGTATCCGGAAGTTGCATTTTATAGACATTATCGTATCTCTTTAATAATATCTAATAAGGACCTTGGTACGGACAAATTAATAATATTTTTATCATGTCATTTCTTACAAATGCATGCGAACATTACAAAGGTACTTAAAGTCCACCTGATTGTAAGTGGTAACATCAGTCCAAGGACACTTGCAGCCAACTTCAAGTGACGAAATCACATGTGAGGACTAAGATGGAACACCTTATAGTCTGTAATTATACTAACTATGTACCTTGGAAAGCAAAGGCGTTGAACCTGCGTCTGATCTTTTACCGATTATGTCGATTTGCCGCCCCATCGGACGAAGAGTGAGGGAATAAAGAGTGCGCCTGTGTTTGTGCATACACTACTGTACTGTAATCCTATCCTGTGCAGATGGCTAGTCTCCATTAAGACTGGCCGCCGTGATCGATATATCGTCTGGAGAACATTATTATTATTACGAGTAAAACTCCTTAGCAGCACTAGCTTACATTTAAGGTTTACAAAAATATGTTAAATCAAATTGATAGTATTCTCTTATTATAGAAGTTCTGATAAAATTGATCAGCAGATTGATTCTATTGTATAAATAAATTGAAATACGGCATCCACTCCGTAGCTGGCGGGCGTAATGGCTTATGAAAATTTTGTTGTTTGTGTTCACGGTGAATAACGACTGCTGACTTAAAATAATGACTTCGAAGATTTTTTAAACAATTAATAGATGCATTCTATTAAATTAATTCGATAATTCCAACATTTTACTTATCAAATTAATTGTTTTAAAAACCTACACTAGGATTTTCATCCGTATCGTGGGGGCGTTTTAGGTACATACGAGTAAATTACACATGGACAAACATAAGAATATAAGGATATTTTCGAACACACGATTTCACGAATACACATTCTTCTTCTTCTTTATCAGTTCTTTTTTTTATTGGATAAGGGTGATTAACGGGCACACAGTCCACCTGATGGTAAGTGGTTGCGGTGGCTCATACATATCTACATATATCCTCGACTAGGAATCAAAATGCAGATGTCACCCGTGAGGACTAAGATGGAATGCCTAGGTTTCCAGTAAAAAGGGTCTCTGGTTCTCTACACTTACCATACGAAACACAGTAGCATTAAGCTGCTATTTTACGCTGGTATTCTGTGAGAGAGTGGTCCTTTCGCGGTCGATCCGACCCATTCGTGTTACAACTATACCAGAAATATAGCTGCAGCATGGCTCTACTACGTATGAAGAAAGTGATAGGAGAATTCCTTGCAGCAGGCATCACCTATTGTTGGGATGATTTATTTAATTTTTCACGCAGTAGGTAGATGGGTGATCGCAGTACCATAAGACTCGAATTTTTGACGCTCTACGTAGCTCGTCTGAATATTTTACGCCAAGGGTTAATATGATTGGTTATACTGTTATCTATTATGACAGGGGTAATGTTGGTAAGGTGGCATAACCACCTTTTTAGTATCTCTCCTGGTCGCCGGTTACAAAAACTGCCTAAAGGGGTTCGATTCTTTTACGCTCACTACACATTACACATAATACGTTGATAAATTTTATAACTTACATTTGTGATTGCGATCACTTAGTGATACTTGATGGCGGGCACGCTGGTAACTGGCGCGTGCGGCGCGTTCGTGGTAGTATAAAACGTGTGCAGTTGTTTGTGTGTGTTCACGTCGATCTAGCGGCGGGGCGCGCGATTGACGCATGTCTACATACAACATCAACCAGTTTGAACTTTGAACGACAAGTCATCTTGATATATCCAAAAAATCTAGAAGGATATTCCTTCATATCACTGTTTAAAGCTGTTGGTGCCACCAGTACCAATGAAATTTCAAATAACAATTTTAAATTATGGTTTACCTCTTGCTCTACGGTGAAGGAAAACATCGTGAGGAAACCGAGCGGGCAAAGTGCTTTTCTCAGTGGTTCCATCGGATGCAGCGATATATTTATGTAAATGGACATTATTTTGAAAAGATATAATAAAACTAATAACTTGCTATTTTGTTCAGTATTTGATTTTCTAAGAACTTTCAGTGTCACCCTCGTATTAAGAAACCTTAGTTCACAAAACCGTAGATAGCTGTCGTGACATGCTAGGTTAAATATTGTTTTAAGGCTGTAATACATCGTTACAGCCTATTATAGTCCACTGCTGTACATATCATCCATAGATTGTTTCATAGAAAGGATATTTGCCATAGTTGTCATGGTTAGTAAACGGGTTGCCAAACGCAGTTTTTTAGTTTTAATCGTTATTATGAAGACGTTGCTGCCCGTCCTGATTTGTTCCCTCTTTAGAATCTTACGACACCTACGAGATCATAAGGGATAGTGGATATTCTTTTAACGCCACTAAACGGTAATTGCTATATAATTAATAAATAATTAATATTCTTTTTAAGGTTAAGGTCACGTATGAGTGTGACAGCCCTCAAAGTTAAGCGACTACTTCAATACTACACAACTATTGCTGCTAAACACAGTAGATATTATAGAATAGGTTTTTTATTTTGGTGCATTCGCACTTAAGTAAGTTTTGTATAGACTGCGCAACTATAAAACGTCGTAATATCAAATCTCACAATAACTCCCATCAAGAATTTTTTTATGAATTGTTGCTGAAACATTTTTAATATTAGTTAGAATTGAGGTTAATATTAGTTAGAGTTAAGGTTAATTTATAATAAAATAAATATTAGTATTGTGTAAAAAATGTGCGGGACTATTCGGGAACAAATGGGGACTAAAGTTCATATCGCAGCAACAGACCAAAAAGGTTGACAGAGCGTTGCGTACATTTCAAGTGACGCTAAAAACATGCTCAACTTCTTCATTCTTCACACTTTTCTTCTTATCTCTTAACATGCCATCAAATTCCATTGCTGAACACAAATATGTGCATGTGTTTTGGTTACAAATGTGTATATGTGTGCGCAAGTGCGTGTTCTTATAACGAGTTGAGCATGGTTTAGGTTTGGATTTGGCGTCACTTTCACACATCTTTATTTGTTTGCCTGAGACAACTACAAGTAGGTATGTCAGAAGCAGCGTAAGATAATCCATCACATTATGCCTATACCATAAATACATGTGAGAAATAAAGTGCGAAGTTATTTGCTACGTATTATTCATAAATTTCATTTATCATAATATATTCGTTGACACAATGACAATTTGTTAGGAATTTTTCTACCACTATTTTATTCGTGACTGAACTTTCATCGTAATTGAAGTGTCGTGATTTTAATGTCGGTGAGAATAAATTTGAAATCGGTGCCGAGACGAGTAACAAAATTCTGAATACGTTCTTGAATTAGGTTGCTATTAATAGGACGGTTGTTTAACGTTTTTTGAATTCAATATTTTTCTTTTATAATTTTTTATTCGCCTGGCTATGTATATTTACGCACTTAAAATAAAATGAAAGCCTGATAGGGAAAGCAAGTAGAAAAAAAAAGTATACACGCCCTTAGCTGCCCCAACAAAAGTAGACTGGACTAGGGCCCATCAGTAGTCCTATAGACGGGCAGAGGACGGGGCCCAACGGCCTATGGACAATTGACCTACACAATAGAGATAAGGCTAGGTAAAGAAATATTACGTACTTGGTTCCGAAGCTAAAACCACCCCAAGGCTCGGTCAGGCCGTAGGTAGGTGTAGGTGCGTGTAAGTAGTGTATGGTAGTGTGTATGATGTTTGACCTGACTTAACCGTTGAAGTCGGACTGCAGATCCAGCGTTGCTTCTCTCCAAAGGTGGTAGTTCACTTTATCCGACCTTAAGTCTGACGTCACTTCACTATTTCAGTTTATCAACTTTATTGTACACTATTTCAATCCATCATCTTTATTGTACACTATTTCAATCCATCAACTTTATTGTACATTTAATTAATTTCAAACTCAACTAAATCCCCGTTAATAGTAATCAAAAAGGTAACACATGGCACGACTAATAAACGGTGGATCAAAGTTTACTTCCGTTTCACGTAGCAACCAGATTATAATCACGAACAAGAACGCGATCTCTTCTCGAGTCACAAAGTTCAGCGTTACAACCGACAAATTAAATTCCTTCGTACGATATTAAATACTACGCCCGCATTAAGATTCAAAATCATCCTATCTTACTACATAGACAACACACAAAAGGCACTTAACGCGACGGTACAATTAAACATTAACTTCCAAACAATTAATCGACCCGGCGTCTATTTTTTCTAGACTCCACAAACTCAATAGCGAATTCAACGCGCACAAATACTAAAAATCTAGACCATAAAACCAAAACTGGTCACGCGAAATCGCTGCAGCGATCACCACAAAACTTCCGCCGCGCCACGCGCCAAACCCACTCCGCTCGCCCGAACGTCAAACCGGTACGAATGCACCGAGCCAAGCGCCCTCTGGCGTCAAATCTTGACACTAGCGTTTGGCGCGTACAAAAACTGTTAAATAAAATTGAAGGTACAACTTGCAAAAGCCCACTCGTTTAATAAGTATAAGTTCAAACGTAGGACTTGAATGCCCCGATTGTCGTACCATAATGTGGAAGCGAGTTTGTATCACGCGGGCTCATGCCAAATAGTCCAGTCAAATAAGGTGTTTACGCCCGAACGCTGATTTCGGGATTGACGTTAGAAGGCGCGCCGCTCGGCGATAGCGGTTTGAAGTTCGGCCGAGCGTGGCATTTGGCGCGCGGGTCGCAAGCGCAGCAGTCGTCTGTCAGCTGTACTAACATTTCGCACGCTGCCAATTAAGCGCGGGAACTCGGAATAATTAAGCGCGGACAGTAAAAATACGGTCTAGGAATTTTGTGGCGCGTATCCCTACTGGAAAGCTTCCCCGGGACTTATTGGGTCCGACTCAGAATCTGTATAAGTGCATTCGACAATATTAGCTAGTGCGGCCTCTGTATTCTAGAACTAACTGTTGCAACGCGAAACGGTAGTGACCTTTGATCCAGAAACTCCGTGCGTGTTTTGTGCGGTAAACTTATACCCCGCGATAGTTAGTGGCTTCTGTAAGTTAGTTAATCGTACGATAGAGTTAAGTGACTGTCATCGTGACGAACAAGGAAAGTGAATGTGGACAAGCCTCGGAGGGCCCCCTCAAGTTGGAGCGGTATCAACGCCCGGGCTGATGCCGACGGCTAAGGTCTAGGTTCAATCACCATCAGTCACACCCAGATACACACCACATCACCATTCTTTCCCTTGCACTACACAACCACATGCGACCTGACCGACTCCGGAGGGACCAGTCGCCTTGGATATAGGTAAGTAAGCTTCGTCCAAATTCCTTCCGGTCGACTGGCCGTAGTATAACGCTCCCCCATATATTTTAGTGTAATTAGAGAGATTCCACGTGGCCACATTGAAGCCCGACCTACGTCTGCTCGGGAAGTCTTCAGCTCATGGGCCCCTGATGATTCGATCCTGTAAGGGAGCAGCCGTAGGCCGTAACAAATCTGGTAGCAGAGCGCGGTTCCGGGTTCGATTCCCCGGTCGATCCCGACCATAGTGCTAGATAAACATTAAACAATTTTGGTGGCAGGGAGCGTTGGTGTGATTGGTTTAATTTGTATCTACAATCACGCCCGTCCGTAATACGTAAAAATATTTTTTTGTACGTAATAATAGAATTATTTTCCTTTGTTGCTTTGTTGCTTGCCTTTTTTTTTGGTTAGGGGGTAATTTGAAAAGCCGCGCCCTAGGTTGTGCAAGCGGGAGTTTTTCTAGAGATATACGTCATGTAGGTAGATGGTTATTTTTACGTAATCGGTTAATTATCATTGTCGGATAGTTGTAGTGGATTACTTATCGAAGGGTCGATTTCCGAGCTAGGCATTTTTTGTTGATCGACCGTGATGTGTATCTTCGTTTATACTGTAATTTGTATTTGAACTAAAGAGTAGTAATTGTATTTGCGCAATTTGAATTTAACTTGATTTAATCGCACTAGTATTTGTTATTTGTTAATTTGATTTGTATCTTTTCTTTTGTGCTAACTTGTATTTGGTTGATACGTAATAATTCGTATTTGTGTAATTTCTATTCAACGCGATTTGATAGGAACTGCATTTATTAACTGTTAATTTTTGTTGTCTTCCGATCCGTTGTCTGCGGACTGAGTTGCACTGGGCCACAAGCGCCCATGCTTTGATAGGTCGACCGGATAGGGTCCATAACTTGATGAAGCGGTTCGAGCAGGTGGATGCTCGAAGGGCCGCAGTGGAGGAGGCTTACGCTGAGCTCGAGGATTCAGATGTGGAGAAGGGAGTCCTGGACTCCTGCTTCGCGGACTATGAGCAGTTCTTGTGGCTCACGGACGAGTTGATCGAGGCTGAAGGCAGGTATGCCGAGGAAGCGCGTGAAGCTCGGATGAGTGACCTGTCCGAGTCCTCTCTGAAGCAGCTTCAGCCGGAGCTGTTGGGACGACTCCCAACTCTGGACCTGCCAAAGTTCTCCGGGGTCCTTTCCGAATGGCTGACCTTCGTTGGTCTTTTCGACAGCCTAGTGGACGCCCGGAGTGACCTGACCCCGAGCCAAAAGATGGCGTACCTCCTGGCCTCACTAGAGGGGGAGGCCCTGGGCGTCGTCGGCCACTTGAGATTGTCGGACGACGCCTACCAGACTGCTCGGGACCTCCTAGCCAGAAGATATGCCAACGTCCGGCGAATTGCGGACGAACATGTTAAGCAGCTTCTAAGCCTCCCGCTGCTTAGTGACCGGGCCAGACTACGTCCGGACCTGTTGGATCCAGTCTTGGTGACCTGTATTACGTTGAGGCGGCTGGATTTACCAGTGGCCGAATGGGCTTTTTTGTTGCTCCGCATCGTGCTGTCCCGTCTACCTCTCGACCTTCGAATCCTTTTTGAGGAGAGGTACGGCGGGGACGAGGCCTCCTATATTCCGCCCTTCTATGACCTGCTGCGGTTTTTGGAGGAGCAGTGCCGGCAGATAGAGAGCGCGGCGGGCACCGTTGACGACTTACGAGCCGTGCCCAGTGAGAGGCTGAATCCTCCAGGCAAGTCGTCGTCAACCCCCCCCCCCTGCTCCTATTGTCGAGCATCTGATCATCGGGTAACGTCGTGCCTGAAATTATTAGGTAAGCCGGTTTCGGCTTGGCGAACTATCGCCAAGGAGCGCCGCTGGTGCTGTTCATGTTTGGAAGGGCACCTCCAGCGAGACTGTCTGCATCGGCGGCCCTGTCTGCATTGCCAGGGCAATCATCATGCAGTTTTGTGCCTGGGTGCGAACGGCGTCTCCTCTCGGGACTCTGCCGGGCCCTCGACCCCCACGGGCGGGGGCGCTCGGCCGCGCCCTCTGCTGGGTGACTCTCGGCGCCCGCCGGCCAGCCACCAGGCCCCTGAGTTTGAAAGGGGTCCCACCCCCAACCAGTCGGGGGGTAATTCCCCCAGGGGCGGGGGTGTCATCACCCCCCCTCAGCGTGTGGAGAGGAACTTCACGGCCACTCATCGGTCCGCTGGACCCTTCTCACTCCCGTTAGCTGAGTGGCCGCGACTGGTGTACCACTGTTCCCCATTTGATGGAGGCGGCCCTGGCTAGCTGCCGCCTTAGCTCCCACCACGGCCACCTCCACTGAGCCTTAAGCCGTCAACAGTCCACTTGTTAAAATTTTCTGTTGCCGACGGCCTCAGTGAAGGCGTACAACCCGAGTGGCGACTGTTAGCGGTTGTGCTCGATTGATCCCGGGTTCACGCCATGTGGCCTCCCCTTGGTGGTGGGAAGATTAGAGCCCCTTTGGAGCGTTGAATCACGCTGTCAAGGGGTATTAGATATGGTTTGGTCGAGCACTTAGTAAAAAAATACTTGAATTAAAATTAAAAATTGCTTTGGGCTTTCCGCGAAATTTTCCTATTTGTAGGGGTTTAAATTAAAAGAATTGAATTTAATCTACTCCTTTAAATGTTACTGCATGTGTTTTAAACATATATTTAATCACTGTATTTGATTGTTGCGTCTGTTTGCTGAAAGGAAAATTTGAATTCATTTGAAATTGAATGGCGCACTATTTGAAAAATTATGTTTATGTTTATGATAGTGTTTAATCATTTTGCTTTGCGAAGAAGTAGGGCTGTCCCTTACGTTATTGTTTTGTTTAATTTGCAAGTTGACCTGTGCGCATCGGTCATTAATTTGGTTGAATTAATTCTGTAGTTGAACATTGATGCTTTTGAAAAATTAGTTGAAATATGAGCATAGGACTACTTGCCTAACAGGCTAGCTAGTTTTGGAGATTATCAGATTGAAATCAGCTGTCGCACTATTTTAGTAAATGATAATATGGTGGGTGGCCTGGCATGGCCTACTTGTTGAAAATTCATACTAGGGACTATCTGTGCGTTTCGTCCGGCTCTCCACAGACGACGTTCATGTGGAATTTGTGGGTGCTCTCTGCACTGAAGCTTAGGAGACCGCTCGGGGCCGCTTCGTGTCGCGTCGCTGTTTGCAGAGCTGATCCGGTCGGATTGCGGAACTAATCATAGGGGCACAGATAGGTGTTTGAAAGAGGTCGTCGGACTTCTGTCCAGTACAGGACTTATTAAAGTGCTGCGATGCCCAGGAGGGGCATCCAGTGGAGGCTGACCCTCTGGCTTGCCACATTAGGGCTATCTTTTGAGGCGTTGGTTAGGGTTGCAAGATCTGATGGGTTGCCTAAGGTGGCCTAGTTTGGTTGTAGATTCGGTCTTGCAACTTGCCGTCGCGACCCTGTCCCGCTGACCGGTTTGCTCGCGGACCTAAATCCTTATGTCCGGGACGGGGGTTTGTTTACGCCCGAACGCTGATTTCGGGATTGACGTTAGAAGGCGCGCCGCTCGGCGATAGCGGTTTGAAGTTCGGCCGAGCGTGGCATTTGGCGCGCGGGTCGCAAGCGCAGCAGTCGTCTGTCAGCTGTACTAACATTTCGCACGCTGCCAATTAAGCGCGGGAACTCGGAATAATTAAGCGCGGACAGTAAAAATACGGTCTAGGAATTTTGTGGCGCGTATCCCTACTGGAAAGCTTCCCCGGGACTTATTGGGTCCGACTCAGAATCTGTATAAGTGCATTCGACAATATTAGCTAGTGCGGCCTCTGTATTCTAGAACTAACTGTTGCAACGCGAAACGGTAGTGACCTTTGATCCAGAAACTCCGTGCGTGTTTTGTGCGGTAAACTTATACCCCGCGATAGTTAGTGGCTTCTGTAAGTTAGTTAATCGTACGATAGAGTTAAGTGACTGTCATCGTGACGAACAAGGAAAGTGAATGTGGACAAGCCTCGGAGGGCCACCTCTAGTTGGAGCGGTATCGACGCCCGGGCTGCTGCCGGCGGCTAAGGTCTAGGTTCAATCACCATCAGTCACACCCAGATACACACCACATCACCATTCTTTCCCTTGCACTACACAACCACATGCGACCTGACCGACTCCGGAGGGACCAGTCGCCTTGGATATAGGTAAGTAAGCTTCGTCCAAATTCCTTCCGGTCGACTGGCCGTAGTATAACGCTCCCCCATATATTTTAGTGTAATTAGAGAGATTCCACGTGGTCACATTGAAGCCCGACCTACGTCTGCTCGGGAAGTCTTCAGCTCATGGGCCCCTGATGATTCGATCCTGTAAGGGAGCAGCCGTAGGCCGTAACATAAGGTTTGAAATCAAAATTTGACACTCAACTTTGCATTTTTGATATAATGTAGTATTAAAGATAAAAAACCAATGTGTAAAGGTATTCGAGTCCGCAACCCACGACAAGGTTTAAAAAAAATTGTCAAAAGTGTTTTTTCACAATTACTCGAAAACGGTAAAAATTAGACAAAAATGTTCTTTTACCAATGTGTAGAGCTTATAATTTTAATTTAATATTTTAAAAATGGTTACATGATTTTTTTCCTCCGGTCAAATTTAACTAAGTTAGGGAGGTTTTAAGTTTAAGGGATGAACGTAGATTTTAAAAAACCGTAGGGAGAAGAAAAATAAGCCATTTTTTTAAACTGCTTAAAAACTCTAACCTAAAGGTTACATTTTAAAATCAAAAATTAAATTTTTAGAGATACACATTTTTTTTATTGTTAAAAAATATAACCAATTAAAATTTTCAAATTGAAATTTCAATGCTTAAAAATTAATGAATTATTTATTTTTTGCAATGCTTAGATTACTTGTAAAATGTCGTAAACTAACGATTGAAAAAAAATTCGTAATATATTTCGGCAGGTGTGAATTTATACAGGTATAAAATCTTTTTTAAAACCTACGCCGTTGTATTAAGTCCCGAGTTAAAAACAGAGGACTATTGCTTACTCGTACACTACTATACTAGGTCCGAGTAAGAGTGAGAAGGCATCATCGGAAACCAGGAAGTAATTTGTTTTATTTTTTTAACATTATTATTTCTTAAAAATATGTTGAAGATTTTTTAAGCGTCCTGACTACAGTGAATATATTATATCGATTCTAAATTTTATGATTCGTAAAAAAATAATTGAAATAGAATATACCTCGGCAGGGTCAGTTTCTTGAAGCACAAAAGATAATACTTGTGAAGTTATGCTGCAAGTATCCTCAATATTATTGTACAATGTTTCTATCTAAAAGAATTTTCTCAGCTAAGGTTTGTCCAATAGAAGCAAAAAAAGTTATTAATGTTATTAACTAAATCACAGGGTGAAGACTTAATTTTTAATAATCCTAAGCTTTGACAGTTGTTTTGTTTTCGAAATGTTACTGTATTAATTGTTTTCCATAAAGTTTTGGGATTTTTGCTAGCAACGGCCAATTTATCTTTATTATATTTACGTTTAAGTTTTTTAATAAGATTGTTACAGTAGTTTCTATAATTTTGTACGTTATTCTTAGTACTTTATTATCAAGGTCAGATTTTAGTTTTTTTGCATACTGTTTCTATTTTTATGCATCGCAATACGCCTAAGGGTTATCCAGGGTTTTATGGTACGATTTTTTCTCGGAATTAAGGTTATTATGGTATTTTTACTATGCAGTCTCGTATTTCATTTACCAAATATTCAGCTACGGAATGAGGATCTTTACAAGAAGTCAAATCTAATAAATTTTTAGTATTTAGCAGGTTAAATGCTTGCTCGAAGTCAATAGTTGACTTTGTTTTAGGATTGCTCTCTACATTTGCAACTTGCGATAGATTAAGAAAAATTATGTGATGATCTGTTACGAAAACGACACACGTGGTTTTGTATCATTTGTACTAAACTATATCAAAAATGCAAAGTTAAGTGTCAAATTTTGATTTCAGATGTTATTTGACTAGACAAAAAGCAATTGTTGGTTTTTTTCTCTTAAGAAATTTTCAGCAGCAGCCCAGAGTAAGGAAGTTGGCGGCGTTTTAACCCCTTGCCCATGAAAGCACGTAAAGCCGTTGTTCCTGTGCCTAAACGAAACTCTTAACTAAACTAAACTAAACCTAAACTCTTGTTTTTCTCGTTTTATCTTTTTCTCTTGATTACCGTCACATCGCTATGACAGTGGGAGAATAAAGAGTATATCTGAGCTTCTACACATACTCGTGCACTGAGTATAATCCTGTCCTGCGCAGATGGCTAGCCTCCGTTGAGACTGACTGCCATGAACCAAATTTGATCTGGAGGACATTATCAATATTATTATAAATTTCGACGTAGATTTATTTATACTGATGTCGGTCTTGTGTAGCTAAAAGCTTTTAGAAAAATTTACTTAGCAAATATCCGCGTTATAAAATAAAATGATGTGTCTTACCTAGTATGAAGAGCACCTCCCGCCCTCCCTCAATTGCGTGCACTATCCCCGTCACTACTAATCCCACCACCGCTACTGCCAACACCACTAAACTAGGCCAGACATACCACTGACGATAATACGACACGTGTTTCGCCTCTACACGAGGCATCCTCAGGTGATATAGACTCTACGGTGGCTCACCGCTAAGATTATCACTTAGCTGTGAGCCACCATAGAGTCTATATTTTATAACGCGGATATTTGCGAAGTAAATTTTTCTAAAAGCTTTTATATAATGGATTTCCACAAAGTAACGCCTGATTCTATTAATTGTGTAGCTGACAAATGTTACATCGTTATAAGCAGTGTTGCTGTTCGTTTGCATACAAGCAGGTTATTTCAGTATAGTCTTCTTTTTCGCTAGCTCATTGTGAGGCAACATTACCAAGATTTAAACTTACACCTTGTTTACTGCTAGTTATTTATCGATGTTATGTGTAGCAACCTCTTTTTTGATTAAACAACAATCTGCGTAAGTGCTTGTTCACGTAATACAAGCGGGAGCGGGGGTGGCAGTGGGCGCGGTGATTTGGGTGATCTCGTATTCACATTGGCCAGTCGTTTGTACGAGTGTGATGTATTATCTGAGGTTGTAAGCATGGATAGCTATGGTCAATTTCATACCTTATACGGTAAAAAAGATACAGCCTTCTTGATCCCACTCCTGGGCATAGGCCTTCTCTCATTTATGATAGGGTTTTAGGGCAAAAAAATGTCCGCTGCGCTGCCTCGATTCGTGTTGATGGACTTCACATATCTTCAAATTTCTTTTTAAATTTCTAAGACATGCAGGTTTCCTCACGATGTTTTCCTTCACCGTAGCGCAAGTGTTAAATTAGAATTTAAAGTCATTGGTTCTGGTGGCTACAACAGCTTCAAACGGTTATATTAGGGAATATCCTTCTAGATTTTTTGGATATACCAAGACGACTTGTCGTTGAAAGTTCAAACTGGTTGATGTTACGTGCAGACATTTGACACAGACCCGCCGCTAGATCGACGTGAACACACACAAACAAGTGCACACGTTTTATACTACCGCAAACGCGCCACAGGCGCCAGTTACCAGTGTGCCCGCCACCAAGTATCATTAAGTGATCGCAATCGCAAATGTAAGTTATAAAAATATAAGCAAATTATGTGTCACGTGTTGGGGGCATAAAATTATCCAACCCCTTTAGGCAGTTTTTGTAACTAGCGACTAGGAGAGATGCTGAAAAGGTGGTAATACTACCCCCTGTCATGATAGATGGCGGTATAACCAATCCTAATAACGCTTGCCGTAAAATATTCAGACGAGCTACGTGGAGCGTCAAAAATTCGAGTCCTTTGGTACTGCAATCACCCATCCACCTGCTACGTGACAAATTAAACAAATCCTTCCTACAACAGGTGATGCGTCCTGTAAGGAGTTCTTCTATAAAGTGATAAAGAAGAATAAGAAGAATGTGTATTCGTGAAATCGTGTGTTCGAAAATATCCTTGTCTAGACGCTTGTCCATGTGCAATTTATGTACCTAAACCCCCCCCCCCCCCCCCTTTATACAGTTAAACAAGAAACAGCCCCCACGACACAGATGAAAATCCTAGTGTGGGTTTTAAAACAATTAATTTGATAAATAAAATGTTGGAATTACCGAATTAAATTAATAGAATGCACCTATTAATTGTTTACGAAATCTCCGAAGTCATCATTTTAAGTCAGCAGTCGTTATTCACCGTAAAAACAAACAATAAAATTTTCATAAACCATTACGCCCGCCAGCTACGGAGTGGATGCTGTATTTCAATTCATTTATACAATAGAATCAATCTGCCGATCAATTTTATCAGAACTTCTATATTATAATAAAAGAATACTATCAATCTGATTTAAATATTTTCGTAAACCTTGAATGTAACCTAGTGCTGCTAAGGCGTTGTAATAATAACAATAATGTTCTCCAGACGAAATATCGGTCACATATATAGCCATAATATATATAGCCATCTGCGCAGGATAGGGTTACAGTGCACTAGTGTGTGCACAAACACAGGTGCACTCTCTATACCCTCACTCCGGTTCTGGTACGATGGTGCGGCAAATCGACACAATTAGAGAAAGATCAGGCGCAGGATCAACGGCTTTGCTTACCGAGGTACATAGGTGAAACACCAGTTAGTATAATTACAGACTATAAGGTGTTCCATCTTAGTCCTCACAGGTGATTTCGTCACTTGAAGTGGCTACAAGTGTCCTTGGACTGATGTTACTACTTAAAATCAGGTGGACTTTAAGTACCTTTGTCACGTCCATCGCTTAAAATAAACACATATAAAGGCAGAGTACTATTTAAAAATGATTCTCGTACTTTTACAAAAATTATACCTATACAAACAATGCGGGAATTTACGTTTTAAGATTTCCTAAGAGCTCTAGCTAAGCTCTCACTGGGAACCTGTCACGCGAGGGTTTCGTGATTAATTATAAAAACACTAAGTAGAAAAAGATACATAGTTACCACTATATATTTAACTTTAATCATTATCTTCTTCTTCATTCCTTAAACGTCCACTGCTGGACATGAATCTCTCGTAATGTAAACTACAGAACAGATTTTAGACACCATTAGAGATAGCAAATCAGAATAGGACATAGACTATATCTTTGTTTATGAAAGTTTTAGTCTATCAAAAATTATTCTGCAATAAAAAATTGGCTGATTATTAATTAAACGCGAATGGAGCCGCGGGTAAAAGCTAAATTCTCAAACACGGATAGACAATATTTGCGAAATACGCTTTTTATTCTGTCTAAAAAATTCACGCGAATATTCCTTTTAGGACTACATTTTAAAAATGTACTATGCTGACATAACAACCGCGAATTAATGGACTCATCAAAGTTAGTCACTCATAAAACATGAAGGGTGCGCACTGTAATCAACGTTGGGTCACTGTTGTTTAATAATTTTAACGAGCGTCGTTCCCACTGGACAAGAATGGTAAACGACCAAAAACTGTTCGGAATAATTATTCATTGCGAAAGTTAAACTACTTTCACGTTCTATAACGTGTAAAAATGTTTTCGATAGATATACATAAATAATTTCAGATAATTTTACTTTAATAACGAATTTAATACAGCATGCGGAGTTCTGTTGTCTGTATATTGTAATATCAGCATGTGATATGCTGACAGATGGCGTTATAACTCAATAGAGAACAGTCGTTTCATTCCACCTCCGCACGGTAACCTACGTACACACACCCACACATAAACTTATATGTGGTGACCCCGATAGAATACGCGTTGCTCGCGGCTGTGCTCGAACGCGGAAACATGTACGCAGCGAACTATCTAGACCCAAGGATGCAACCGCCGGTACACCAGCTCAGAAGCCATCAGAAAACGTACCTGACGCCTCTGAAGTGTCAGTCGCAGGCAAGATTCGTTTTCTGACCCGAGAACCCACGCCTGTGGTTCGTACTAGTGGAGGCCATCTTAACACCTCAAAAAACATCGGATATTAATAAATATTATATGGCCGTGGTGAAACTGAACAAGGAGGCCATACAGCAAGTGGCAGATTTATTGTCTAAACCACAAAAACGAAGAGTTGGAGACGAGACAGATCCAGAAATTAATATCAGTAGTAGAATTGAGAGACCAAAAGCCTAGCCAACTATTAAGAAAATTGACGAGAGGAAAAATAGAGGACGACACCCTAAATATACTTAAGCAAGGCCACTTACCGTCCTCAGTGAGAGCTGTCCTCACAGTAACATCGTCTCAGGACCTGGATAGTTTAGCGAACGTAGCGGAGAAAATTATGGAAACCTACTAGCCGGCACGCATCCGTGAGTTTTCCTGGGGCTGACAAAAACCTGTGACAGCATACAATGTAGCAGCAATCATGGCGGAGATATCAAAAGTAAACCTGAAACTGGCAAGAATGAATCAGGACAGGGAAAGATACAGAGACAGGAGTAGGAGCAGGAGCAGGAACAGGAATTTTTCTGACAGTCCGAACTGGTTGTGTTCGTACCATTACAGATACATAGTGCGAGACAGGAAGTGTATGCCGCCGTGCAACTGGAAGAATCCCACAGCACCATCGCAGACGCCGCCACCAACGTTAATGGGAAACTAGATGAGGTGCAGCAGACGGCGGGAGGATGCACGATCAAGGACTACCGCCTGATTGGAAGTGACAGAAGTTTTCGCACAAGATTTTTAAAAAATTCAGGTGCTCATGTATCCATTTTGCCGAGATCGTTAATTAAACCTAAACGGCAACTATGCCATAACTCAAATTTTAAATTATTCGCAGCAATCGGCTATGAAATATAAACTTATGGAACCAAGACGCTCACGCTTGACCTAAATTTGAGGAGACCATTCAAATGGACTTTCATAATATGTGACGTCAAACAATCTATTTTAGGGGTAGATTTCCTTAACTATCATAGGTTAATCATTGATATTAATGGCCTTTGCTTATTAGATAAATTAACTAATTTTGCAGTGTATGAATCGATCGTAAACAATTCTGAGTTGTCTATTTTTTTTATAGGAAAGGGGGCAAACGAGCATGCAACTGCAAAACCAGGGAGGGAATTACACATGCGTTGCCGGCTTTTTAAAAAGGAGTACGCTCTTTTCTTGAAGGTCCCTAAGTCGTATCGGTCACAAGGAAGTCGTGCGAGGAAGAAAACATCTTCTAAGTCGCACAGTGGTGGACCGCCAATTATCCAGATGGTGTGGATGGTATCGGGAGTTCTGCCGCGATGTGCGTTCGTGAAATTTGGCGGCTGGGATTAATTCGAACAATTCCTCAGACCACTCCCCATGGTAGATGCGGAAGAAAATGCAAAGGGATGCAACATCTTTTCGCAGTGCCAATGAATCGAGCCGATCGGAAAAGACTCGGTCATCGACGATTCGAGCCGCTCTGCGCTGGATGCGGTCAAGTGGAAGGAACTGCATTGGGGAGCCCCTGCCCAGAGATGGGAACAGTATTCCATGTGAGGCCGAACCTGCGCCTTGTAAAGTTGCAGGCGGTGTGCCGGCATGAAATACTGTCCCGCTCTGCTGAGCACGCCAAGCTTTTTAGAGGCCAATTTGACCTTCTCTTCCAAGTGACCACGAAACTGCACGTCACTCAATATGTCAACTCCGAGTATTTCGATACTAGCTGAGGCAAGAAGGGGAGTGCCTTGAAACTGAGGAGATACGACAACGGGTTCTTTTTAGCGGTAAACGCGCAAACTTGTGTCTTCTGAGGATTAAACTGGACTAGATTTAGTCGCCCCCAATCAGAGACTTTGTTCAGCAAAGACTCGACTTCAGACAAAAGTTTGTTCCGGTACTCGGCGATTTTTTCTCGAGAAATATTGGCACGGCCGGTGTTTAGAACATCACCAGTGCTGTTATCCGCATAGCAATGAATGTTACCAGTTAGCAACATATCATTGATATGCAGAAGAAACAGCGTTGGTGATAGCACACAGCCTTGTGGAACACCAGCGTTAATAGGCTTGTAGTCGGAGCATGCACCGTCTACAACAACCTTGATGCTCCGATCTGCAAGGAAGCTGGTGATCCAATTGCACAATTTCTCGGGAAGCCCATAAGAAGGGAGCTTCGAAAGAAGCGCTTTGTGCCAAACCCGATTGAAGGCCTTCGCAAAGTCCAAACTAACGGCCAACGCCTCCCCCTTGGACTCTCCTGCCTCCGCCCATCTATGGGTCAGGTGGACCAGAAGATCATCAGCTGATGGACCCCGATGAAAACCGTATTTCGACCTTGCGAAGCGATCACCCGGTATATGACATATTTAACAGGTATCCAGAGGTTCTCAAACCTATGCCATTCAAAGAGGCGCCTAAGCATTCAGCTTATCAGTATATGGAAACTACAGATCTTGTATTTTGCAAACCTAGACCGTTACCACCCAATCGTTATAAATTAGCCAGAGAAGAATTCGAAAATATGTTAGAAACAGGTATATGTAACCCCTCTTAATCGGCATGGCTACTCCCTTGCATTTCATCATTATCATCATTACAGCCCTTCACAAGTCCACTGCTGAACATAGGCCTCCCCCAAAGAATGCCACAAAGCACGGTCCTGAGCCACCTGCATCCATCGACTTCCTGCATATCTTACTAGGTCGTCACTCCATCTCGTGGGGGGACGCCCTACACTTCACCTGCCGGTACGAGGCTGCCACTCGAGAACCTTTCTTCCCCATCGGTTGTCGGTTCTTCGAGCTATATGGCCGGCCCACTGCCACTTCAGCTTACTAATCCGTTGGGCTATGTCGGTCACTCTGGTTCTACTGCGGATATCCTCATCTCTGAGTTTATCAAGCAGAGAAACTCCGAGCATAGCCCTCTCCATAGCTCGCTGAGCGACCTTGAGCTTCCTCATCCGGCCAGCAGTGAAGGACCACGTCTCAGTTCCGTATGTCATCACTGGCAACACGCACTGGGTGTACAGTCTCGTTTTCAAGTTTTGAGGTATACCTGACGAGAAGATGTGCCGTAATTTCCCGAAGGCTGCCCAGCCGAGTTGAATCCGTCGATTGACCTCTCGGTCGAAGTTGGATTTACCTAGTCGGACAATTTGTCCCAGGTAAACATACTCGTCAACAACTTCGAGCTTAGTGTTCCCAACAACTACCGGCATAGGGGTGACATGGACATTAAACATGATCTTTGTTTTGTCCATGTTCATCTTAAGACCTATCCGTTGGGAAACACTATTGAGGTCATTGAGCATAGTGCTAAGGTCCTCCAGCGATTCTGCCATAAGGACTATATCGTCGGCAAATCGAAGGTGAGTGATGTACTCGCCATTGATGTTGATACCGTATCCTTTCCAGTCCAGAAGCTTGAAAACATCTTCCAATGCAGCGGTAAAGAGTTACGGGGATATGACGTCACCCTGTCTTACACCTCTCTGCAATTGGATAGGTTTCGTACTCTCATTATGGGCCATATATATTGCCATAGTTGCCACGCTTGGCGAGCGGGTTGGCAACCGCAGTTTTTTATTGTATTTTTGCCGTTACCAGGAAGATGCTGCTGCCCATCTCCTGCCTGTTTCCCTTTGTCGCCTTTTACGACACCCACGGGAAGATATGGGGTAGTGGATATTCTTAACCGCCACTACCCCATATCTTAGTATCATATTCCCAAAAAATATGCTCATGTTCCAACGTTTCTTGACTATCTCAGTGTTATCGGGTTTACACCTAGTGTACTGTTACTGTGACGATATTTTGATTACGTTAGCAAAAGATAGAACACACAATGAGCACTTAGAACAAATATTAAAATGGTTGGATGCATTTACTTACAATCGTACATTTTAATAATATTATAATCTATCATTAATGTTTGTTTTATATTTCAATTACATTTTTATAACCTATTTATTACCTCAAGTTAGTTAAAATATGATTTATAACATAATAATATGTAACTGTTTATACGTGGTAGAGCCATGCTGCAGCTATATTATAGGATAGTTGTAGCACGAGTGGGTCGGCTCCACCGGGGGAGGACCACGCTCTCACAGAATACCAGCGTAAAATAACAGCTTAATGCTGCTGTGTTTCGTATGGTGAGTGTAGAGAACCGGAGACCCGTTTTACTGGAAATGAGGCATTCCATCTTAGTCCTCACGGGTGACAACGCATCTGCATTTTGATTCGCAAACGAGGATAGATGTAAATGTCTATGGGCCACAGCAACCACTTACCACCAGGTGGATTGTGTGCTCGTTTGTCACCCTATCCTATAAAAAAAAAAAACTAAGAGAATTAACAAGGGGTTTTATAACCCTGCCACTTCTAGATTTGTTAATACATGATTTTATATTATTTTCTTTTGCGGAGGGTACATTTTCTTGTAAAATATAAGCAGGTTTTAACCTATCTATTGAAACAACTCATTCTGTATCCGGAAGTTGCATTTTATAGACATTATCGTATCTCTTTAATAATATCTAATAAGGACCTTGGTACGGACAAATTAATAATATTTTTATCATGTCATTTCTTACAAATGCATGCGAACATTACAAAGGTACTTAAAGTCCACCTGATTGTAAGTGGTAACATCAGTCCAAGGACACTTGCAGCCAACTTCAAGTGACGAAATCACATGTGAGGACTAAGATGGAACACCTTATAGTCTGTAATTATACTAACTATGTACCTTGGAAAGCAAAGGCGTTGAACCTGCGTCTGATCTTTTACCGATTATGTCGATTTGCCGCCCCATCGGACGAAGAGTGAGGGAATAAAGTGTGCGCCTGTGTTTGTGCATACACTACTGTACTGTAATCCTATCCTGTGCAGATGGCTAGTCTCCATTAAGACTGGCCGCCGTGATCGATATATCGTCTGGAGAACATTATTATTATTACGAGTAAAACTCCTTAGCAGCACTAGCTTACATTTAAGGTTTACAAAAATATGTTAAATCAAATTGATAGTATTCTCTTATTATAGAAGTTCTGATAAAATTGATCAGCAGATTGATTCTATTGTATAAATAAATTGAAATACGGCATCCACTCCGTAGCTGGCGGGCGTAATGGCTTATGAAAATTTTGTTGTTTGTGTTCACGGTGAATAACGACTGCTGACTTAAAATAATGACTTCGAAGATTTTTTAAACAATTAATAGATGCATTCTATTAAATTAATTCGATAATTCCAACATTTTACTTATCAAATTAATTGTTTTAAAAACCTACACTAGGATTTTCATCCGTATCGTGGGGGCGTTTTAGGTACATACGAGTAAATTACACATGGACAAACATAAGAATATAAGGATATTTTCGAACACACGATTTCACGAATACACATTCTTCTTCTTCTTTATCAGTTCTTTTTTTTATTGGATAAGGGTGATTAACGGGCACACAGTCCACCTGATGGTAAGTGGTTGCTGTGGCTCATACATATCTACATATATCCTCGACTAGGAATCAAAATGCAGATGCCACCCGTGAGGACTAAGATGGAATGCCTAGGTTTCCAGTAAAAAGGGTCTCTGGTTCTCTACACTTACCATACGAAACACAGTAGCATTAAGCTGCTATTTTACGCTGGTATTCTGTGAGAGAGTGGTCCTTTCGCGGTCGATCCGACCCATTCGTGTTACAACTATACCAGAAATATAGCTGCAGCATGGCTCTACTACGTATGAAGAACGTGATAGGAGAATTCCTTGCAGCAGGCATCACCTATTGTTGGGAGGATTTATTTAATTTTTCACGCAGTAGGTAGATGGGTGATCGCAGTACCATAAGACTCGAATTTTTGACGCTCTACGTAGCTCGTCTGAATATTTTACGCCAAGGGTTAATATGATTGGTTATACTGTTATCTATTATGACAGGGGTAATGTTGGTAAGGTGGCATAACCACCTTTTTAGTATCTCTCCTGGTCGCCGGTTACAAAAACTGCCTAAAGGGGTTCGATTCTTTTACGCTCACTACACATTACACATAATACGTTGATAAATTTTATAACTTACATTTGTGATTGCGATCACTTAGTGATACTTGATGGCGGGCACGCTGGTAACTGGCGCGTGCGGCGCGTTCGTGGTAGTATAAAACGTGTGCAGTTGTTTGTGTGTGTTCACGTCGATCTAGCGGCGGGGCGCGCGATTGACGCATGTCTACATACAACATCAACCAGTTTGAACTTTGAACGACAAGTCATCTTGATATATCCAAAAAATCTAGAAGGATATTCCTTCATATCACTGTTTAAAGCTGTTGGTGCCACCAGTACCAATGAAATTTCAAATAACAATTTTAAATTATGGTTTACCTCTTGCTCTACGGTGAAGGAAAACATCGTGAGGAAACCAGCATGTCTTAGAAATTAAAAAAGAATTTCGAAGACATGTGAAATCCACCGACACGCATTGGGACAGTGCGGCGGACATTTCCTTGCCCTAAAACCCTCTCAGAAATGAGAGAAGGCCTGTGCCCAGGAATGGGATGAAGAAGTCTCTAACTTTTTTACCGTATAAGGTATGAAATTCACCATAACCATCCATGCTTATAACCTCTGACAATACATCACACTCATACAAACGCCTGGCGGCCAATGTGAACACAAGCTCACCCAAACCACCACGCCCACTGCCGCCCACGCGCCCGCGTGTTCTACGTGAACAAGCACTTACGCAGATTGTTGTTTAATCAAAAAAGGGGTTGCTACTCATTACATTGATAGATAACTAGCAGTAAATAAGTTGTGAGTTTAAATTTTGGTAATATTGCCTTACAACAAGCTAGCGAAAAAAAATCTTATACTGAAATAATCTGCTTGTCTGAAAACTTTTATTTTATTCACAAACGAAATTCTCATACCCTGGCTTGTTAGAAACGCGCAAATATGTTATTGTTTAACATTAATAGTGTGAGAGCGGATGTTCGACACGCGCTTTTGATTACACAGTTCTGATTAAGAGCGGTGAAATAGCGTTTTGCACGACGCAAACAAAGTGATACGTCGAACGAAATACTTACTAAATGCTTGTCGTAACCAACGCTAGTTAAACAACCTAGGGGCGGTGGGCGGAGCTATGAGGGTGTTACGATCGTTGGGCCGCGCTCACGGTTCAACAACTAGCGATGGTTGCACACAGCAACGCGAAAAAAGCCTTATTCAGAATATTAAAAAATATAACTTTGTATTTTAAAAAATAGTATTGTATGCAATAACTCTCTTAATAAAGGAACCGAACGAATAGCGAGAGTTAGCATAGATTTAGAATGTAGTAATTAATTAATGTAAACTTGTAAAGTAATTATTGTAATTAGTTAATGTAAATTGTATTCTTTTATATAGTACAACTTACCTTTCTTGTATATTAAGCCCTTAGACACGTAAAATAATCAACAGGGCATGTTATCGTGACGCGGCCGTGGAGCAAATGCCTTGCGCTTGCCTCCTGTTTAAGCAAGACCGGCAAGAACGGCGTTACGGCGATCCGTAACAAGCGTAACACACTACACATTCAGCGAAGCGCAATTACTATTCGACTATACCGTAATATGTGCCGGTCATAATCAAACATGTGTTGTAACTTGGTGAATGTCATTAAACAATAGCCAACTAGCAGCGATACGATAGGTAATTTACCTTAAAAACGTCTATGGAGTTGACAATCTATTGTCTATCTCTTTCTATCTTGTGTATTTGTCGCAATGTCTCGTTTTCCCGGCAAAAACATGTCAGGGTCAAGACGGGTTCGCTAACATTCGCTCGTGTTGATACAAGTTATTTGTTAAAAATTTTGTTATTTTTTGTTGTTTATTTAATTATTGTTATTTTGATATGTTTATAATTGTTTTTTTATTAAAAGTGGTTAATGATGGAGCCACAACCAACTACTTCGAGAATATCAACAGATATTACTTCTCCGAAAAAGAAACGTCCAAAGTTATGTATAGGATAGGATATAGGTACATATAATATGAATGTTGTATAGTAGTTTTAATTAAAACTTCTTGGTTTGAAGTGTACTTTAACGTTATCTTAAAGTTATTTAAAACACAGCAACTGTAATAATAAAACTTTTTCAATTTATTAAAGATGCATGTAAGTAAAGTATGAATATCATTTTAATTGAATTTTTAATTTTAGGTGACTAGTTATACTGTGAATGAAAAAATATGGGTATTAATACCTACAAATATGTTAGATAAACTTGGCCTAAGACTTCCTCCTTATCATTGTGAATTAAATTCCATTGAGTAGATTTGGGCTGATGTGAAGAAGCACGTAGCTAGAAACGAGTGTGTGTGGAAGCTTAGATATGCTCTTTATTCTGCCACTCTCATAGCGATGTGACGGTAATCAAGAGAAAAAGATAAAATGAGAAAAATAAGAGTTTAGGTTTAGTTTAGTTTAGTTAAGAGTTTAGTTTAGGCGCAGCTTTACGTGCTTTCATGGGTAAGGAGTTAAAACACCGCCAACTTCCTGACTCTGGGCTGCTACTGAAAATTTCTTAAGAGAAAAAACCAACAAATGCTTTTGGCATGAGCTGGGATACGAACCCGCGTCCACATTATCGTATGACAATCGGGGCGTTCAAGTCCTACGTTTGAAGTTTATACTGATTAAACGAGTGGGTTTTTCAAGTTGTACGTTCACTTTTATTTAACCCTTTTTATTTTCTACTTGCTTTTCCTATCAGGCTGTCATTTTATATTAAGTGCAGGAAAACAATTGAATAAAATTAGATTTCCGTAATTATACATAGCCAGGCGTATAAAAAATTATAAAAGAAAAATATTGAATTCAAAAAATGTTAAACAACCGCCCCAGTAATACCCAACCTAATTCAAAAACGTATTCAGAATTTTGTTTCTCGTGTCGGCACCGATTTCAAATTTATTCTCACCGACATAGAAATGACGGCACTTCAATCACGACGAAAGTTCAGTCACGACGAAAATAGTGGTAGAACAAAACCCTAACAAATTGTTTATATTCATTTGTCATTGTGTCAACGAATATAAATGAAATTTATGAATAATACATAGCACGTACTTTCGCACTTTATTTCTCACAGGTAATTGAGGTTATTTCATAAGCTCTCCGGCGCAGTGGTTTAGCAATAATTTGCAGCACCAAGGGCCGCGGGTTTGAATCCCGCACGGAACAAGTATTTGTATGGCCTACAAATAATTGTTCCGGGTCTGGATGTTTGTCCTTGTGAAATTTATGTATGTAAACTGCCCCCACGATACAGGAGAAAATCCTAGTGTGGAGGTAACTTTTCTTTAATGAAAAAAAAAACGATTAGCCATCTACCGGACAATGCGATTTTTTTGACGTTTTCATATATTTATATAACCGCAACTTATGGCACACTATAAATGAAAATTAGAGATGGATTATCTTATGCTGATTCTGATATATTTGTAGTTGTCTCAGGCAAACAAAGAAAGATGTGTGAAAGTAACGCCAAAAACTAGCCAAAACCATGCTCAACTCGTTATAAGAGCACACACTTGCGTACACATATACACATAAACACATTTGTAACCAAAACACAATAGTGCATATGTTTGTATTCAGCAGTGGAATTTTATGGCACGTAAAAAGAAAAAGAAGAAAAGTGTCAAGAGTGTGAAGAAATTGAGCATGGTTTTAGAGTCACTTGAAATGTCGTCGCGCAACTGTCTGTCAACCTTTTTTGGTCTGTTGTTGCGATATATACATTAGTCCTCTTTTGTTACCGAATAGTCCCGCACATTATTTACACAATACTAATATTTATTTTGTTATAAATTAACTTTAACTCTAACTCATATTAAAAATATTTCAGCAGCAATACATAAAAAAATCTAGATGGGAGTTAAGTATTAGATTTGAGATTACAACGTTTTATAGTTGCGCAGTCTTTATACCAAACTTACTAAAGTTTGAATGCAGCAAATCAAAAAACATATTATAGAATATATAAAATATGCTGTTTTTAAAGCCAATAGTTGTGTAGTATTGAAGTAGTCACTTAACTTCTAAGGCTTTCACACTCATACGTGACCTTAACCTTAAAAATAATATTAACTATTTATTAATTATATAGCCTTTACCGTTTAGTGGCGGTAAAAGAATATCCACTATCCCTTATCATCCCGTGGGTGTCGTAAGATTCGACAAAGCGAAACAAATCAGGATAGGCAGCAGCGTCTTCATAATAACGATTAAAACTAAATAACTGCGTTTGCCAACCCGCTTGCAACTATGGCAAATATCCCCTCTATGAAATAATCTATGGAGAGGCCTATGTACAGCAGTAGACTTTAATAGGCTGTAACGGTTTATTACAGCCTTAAAACATTATTCAAGCTAGCATCCCACGGCAACTATCTGGGGTTTTGTGAAATAAGGTATATTAGTATTATCTTTGTCGTGACTTACAGTAATCTTCTCATCTTTCCTTGATAAATACGTGTGCATAGTGTAGTAGGTAAAATTTATACGTTACATTTCTTAAATTCAACATGTTCATTTAAAAATAGCGTGGATCTTCATTAATTTTTTTTATTTATGCATTATCCAGTTAATCATATAAGTCGTAAACTTTTACCAGAAACATTGAGTTATATGTACTACGTAGTACATATAACTCAATGACCAGAAATGTTACAATTAAAAATATATATTGCAACTGGTATTATCACTATGAAACTTTTCAACTAGATGTTCTTTTAATTTAAAGACTAAGCCGTCCTTAATAAATTTAAGTCACTTACTCGATGTTTAATACTTAGTGATCCCTGCCAGCCAGCAGTGATATACAAGACAAAAGTTTATTAAATTCCGACGCGTGACAAAGCTCGAGGACAAATTCTTTAAGGAAGTCATTTATTTATCTGTTAAAAGCTCTACATTTAACATAGATTTCGTTTCTGATTCAGCCTAGAGATTTTGCAACAACATTCCGATTTAATCTTTTTAATTGTTTTTTTACTATTCCACTTTATTATCGTACCGTACTCGTAAATGGTGATGTAGCTGAAGATGATACCGATGATGATGATAACATTTAGAGTAAAGAGACTTATAACTAATACAATAATAAAAAAATCTATATTGAAGTTAATGTTATATTGTAATGTATTTTTTTATTAAATAATGGTAAGAAACGACAATACATTCCAGCTGTTGGTTAGCGGATGCTGTTGACTATAGAGATGCCACAAGAATCAAAACAATTCAATGATAAATCCATAGATTATGAATGAATCGACGATGAAATGATGTACAAAACATAGCATCATTAAACTGCTTTTATTCGCTGGTATTCAGTGAGAGCGAGGCCCTTTCGAATCATTCGTGTTGCAACCAAAATATAGCTGCAGTGTGGATCTACAACGTTAAAATTTAATAATTGAGCGCCAGTAAAATTGAGTTAGGTATGTATTTTTTTATAAGTAAGGGTGATAAACAGGCATGCAGTCCTCTTACATATGAGTTGAGGCTGTGATCTAGAGGCACTTACAAGTTACTTTCGATTAAAAAACAAATGCGCGGGGTTAAACCTAAAAACTAAGGTAAAATATCTCGTTACCAGTAAAAAGAGATACCGGTTCTTGTCGCTCACGAAACGGATATGCGGATAACGGATATAACGGATCACGAAAGATGCTATGCAACGCTAAAATTCTATAAAAAGTGGTTATCCCGTTTGAATCTTCTTTCCCATTTCAACTTTTTTATTTATGATTCTGTTACCTTCCCTCTAGTCCCTTCCATAACAATATTTTATACGAAATATAACATTTTCAAATAAGATTAATCCCACTGATGTCAAGAATCCAACTCGAGTAGATTTAAAAGCTTTTAGAAAAATTTACTTCGCAAATATCCGCGATATTAAATAAAATGATGTGTCTTACCTAGTATGAAGAGCACCTCCCGCCCTCCCTCAATTGCGTGCACTATCCCCATCACGACTAATCCCAGCACCGCTACTCGCAACACCATTACACTAGGCAAGACACACCACTAACGACAATACGACACGTGTTTCTCCTCTACACGAGGCATCCTTAGGTGATATAGACTCTACGGTGGCTAACCGCTAAGTGAGCGGCGAGCCAAAACAACTGCTATTTATACAGACCGCTGACGCAACCGCTCTCTACTTAAGGAGCGTGCGACCAATCACTGCCGGACTTACGAAGCCGTTTATAAAATTAAAAACAAACCGCCGCGCAACGCCCGCCTACTCTCCAACCACGCAACCAATCGCCGATCACCGTGAGGGTGACAAACGACCACCCCTCTATTATTAGAGAGCAGGCTTAAAGATATTTAAGAGAGGTGAGTTAGTAACATTTGTTCGTTCATTCACCAGTGCAATGGTACTATTATTACTTTTAAATATCTCTAACTGTTCCAGTACACACAGCCGCAGCCCTTTATCACGCGTGTGTAAGACTTTAAAGGAGTGGTCGTTGGCTAGGTTGTGTCTAGATTAGACACAGTAGATTTCCTATAGGTTTATAATAATTAAGTACGTTGCATACATTTTTCTATTAAACATTACATGCTAAGAAATTACCGTAAGATATAAAACATCTCACACCAACATGAGGATCAGCTGTCTACGAAAAAGCTGGTAAAGTCTACACATTTTTAAAATGTTGTTAGTTATTAACAAAACACTCAATAAATAAAAAAATAGATATGTAAATTAAGTGTAGACAGATCATAAAGTTTCTTTGGGCAATTCCCATTAATATCAAATTTCATCGCATGTTCATATATCGAATTTCAGAAAGAAAGGCTATAATTCTTCGCTCTTATCGTTGAGACTGAAGTATGGACATGAATTTTTATATACACTGAATATAAAGGCTGAATGTAATCGAAAAAATAATATTTTAGATAAAAAGTAAAAGCCTACTTTAAATAAATGTAAAGAACAAAATAATTTCACATTCTGAAGTCGGTGCTAAGACAAAGTGTGTACACATATGATAGACATATTGAAATCCCGAATTCATAATGTGAAATAATTATATTCATTTCAGTTTGTTTAAGTTCGACTTTTAAAGTTACTCAAAAGGGTAAAAAAGTTAATGATTTTTATACTTACGCGAACACTACACATTGAATAAAACCATTTTTTTACGGATTTTATCACGTTTAATTTACTATTTTAATTCCCGAAGTATCGGGTGCTTTAAAGCAACCCATGGTTACGGGGGGACTGAGATGTTTGACGTCCCGATGTCACAGTTAGCCTGGCTACCTTTAGTGTTTTAATATATTTTTTTTTTATAGGATAAGGGTGACGAGCACACAGTCCACCTGATGGTAAGTGGTTCCTGCGGCCCATAGACATCTACATTTATCCTCTATTACAAATCAAAATGTAGATGCGTTGTCACCCGTGAGGACTAAGATGGAATGCCTCATTTCCAGTATAAAGGGCCTCCGGCCACCTGCACTCACCAAGCGAAACGCAGAGGTAAACCTCTACTTCACGCTGGTATTATGTGAGGTCGTGGTACCACCCCGGTTCGAGCCGGTCCATCCGTGTGACAGCAAAAGCTGCCGCGTGGCTCTACCACATATAAAAATTTTGCTGCGTAAATCGAATCAAGTCCCGCTGGGTTACTTGCTGGTTCTTCCAAGGACAGAGGTATTTTCTGAACCAGTGATAAATAAAAAATGACTTTCAATAAGTATTATGTAAAAATCAATATTGAATAAAAATCATTCTATTCACTTTACTCTATTCTATTCCATACTGCCACATAGGGAAGATATTTGCCATAGTCCCCACACTTGGCTAGCGGGTTGACAACCGCAGTTTTTTATTTTTATTCGTTATTAGACAGACACTGCTGCCCATCTTTTGATTAGTTTACTTTGTCGCCTCTTAGGATACCCACGGGATGATATGGGTTAGTGGTTATTCTTACACCGCAACTACACTATAGAAGAAAAACTAATTGATGATTAAAAAATAGAATAAAAAACATCAGATTCGAGATTTGATTTTATTTCAATTAGTTAAATGAGTTGTTTTGTAGCTACTGTCTAGACCTAACATGAAATAGGTTTTAGTGATTGTATCACTAGAGCTCGACCAACGATACATTCGTATTTAAATCTACATATATAATTGTATCCCATATGTACTCCCCGTGTAGTGCCGGGTAAGAATACTCACTACCCCATATCTTCCCGTGTGTGTCGTAAAAGGCGACAGAGGGAAACTAAGGCAGAGGATGTGCAGCAGCATCATTCTTATCTTGAACAGCAAAATAACAATAAAAAAACTGCGGTTGCCTATCCGCTCACCAAGCGTGGCAACTATGGCAATATACCCCCGATGAAAGTAACGAAGATATGGCCCCCAGTCCCCAGCGGCCCCGCTATTCCTGGCTACGGTGTCGACCATGGTAACGCCGGGGCAGGAGGTGCTAAGAATCTCCGGTGGAGGTTCGGTTGCCACCTACGACGACTTGACCTGGCAACTTATAACGCACGCACCCTGAGGACTGACGAGAAGACTGGAAGAAGAGATAGACAAGTTGCGCTGGAATGTCATAGGATTATCCGAAGTCCGAAGAGAGGGTGAGGACACGGTAATCCTCGAATCCGACAATTTGTTCTATCACCGGCAGGGCGAACATCTAATTAAAGTGTACCTATGCATAATTTACTCGCCTTATCTATTAAAAATAAATGTTGATATCGTATTGCTTATTCAGGCTTGACAATGTATGAAAATAGGTAACCCAAACAACTAAAAGACAAAAGATGTACCGAACCATTTGACCTCATAACGTATAAAAATGCTTTCGACAGGCTTATCATGACCTCGTAAGCCGTAGATGAATGTGTCTAGTAACTTCAAACTACTTTCCGCTATAGTGTTCAGCGTCGCTTTAAACCTTACACTCGGCTCTGCTTCAAGGCCCTCTCAAAGATTGAAAGATTGCCTTTTTCTCAACTCACTGCAGACTTATATGGCAACTCAAGTTCTAGAACTTGCAATTAAGTCAACAACTGGATTGCACCATCAACCTCCATAATTAACTAATATAGGTTAACGAATTACTCCGGTATCTGACCTATCTTGTGAACTATCCTGTCCAAAGAAATATAATTAGAATGTAACACCTTAAATATAAAGTTCAAGTTTCATGCAACACCCTTTATATTATATTAATTAAAACATCTTTAGAAAGTACGATAGTTGAAAATTATGTAAAAGATGTGTAAATACTTTAGCTAATACAGCTAAAGATAAAACTTTAATCTTTAAAGTTCAATTAATATGTAGACAAGAACGAGTTATAATATCCTTTCTGTATTATACTTCGCAGACATTCTATAGTGAAACTCTAACGAACTACTCCGGTATCTGAACTATCTTGTGAGCTATCCTGTCCAAAGAAATATATTTAGAATGTAACACTTTAAATATAAAGTTCAAGTTTCATGCAACACGAAATATATATTAATAATATGAATTATTGATGATAGATGTAGATGTCTATGGTTCACAGTAACCACTTACCATCAGGTGGACTGTGTCCTCGTTTGTCACCCTATCCTATAAAAAAATTAAAACATCTTAAGGAAGTATGATAGTTCAAAATAACACAAAAGTTGTGTAAATGCTTAAGCTCATACAGCTAAAGCTTTTAACTTCAATTTATATGTAGATAACAACGAGTTATAATATCCTTTCTCTATTATAATTCGCAGACATTCTATAGTGAAACTCGATCCATTCATGTCAGGCTCCGTTTATTATACTAAAGGTAATTTAGGATACGCATACTTTTACGAAAATGTCAAGTAGTAATTTCCTTTGAACCATTTTAAATGATAATAGGGCCGTACATAGCATGTTCTTGGCAAAATAATTCCTTTAAATTTATTTTATCGCATGGTAACTTAACGTGTGGTGGCGATGTAAGATAATCCGTCACTCCACTTCCTCCCACGAATGTGTAAGAGACGACTATAGGAAATGCCAGAAAAATCTCATAGCTTCCAATATACGGCGGTATAACATCTCGTTTATTTTTTCTCAATTAACACGTTATTTCAGCTCAAACATATATCTAATACCTGGGTAAGTTATGCAACAGGTATCAACAACGAATGTGCCAAACTTCGCGCTTGCGTGATGATTAAGGCAAATCCTCTTTAATTATAAAAATCTCTGGTTGATAAAGAAGAATATCAAAATTTTAATAATAATAGAATAGAACGGTATAAAATTGAATTTAATAGAACGGAACTGAACGGAATTGAATGTAAAGGAATGGAATCGAATAGAATAGAATACAATATAAGAGAAGAGAGCAAAACAGAACAGAACAGAATAGAATTTAATAGAATAAAAGAAAACAGCATAGAATAGAATAGAATGCAATGGAATAGAATACAATGGTTTTATTCAATATTTTGCACAAGAATACTTATTGAAAGACGATTATGCTTTTACAATTTGTGAAGAAAATAAAACTCTGTCCTGGTCAGAATCCTAGCGGTACAGCAAGAAACTCAGCACGAATACCATATGATGGGAATCTTTTTTGGCCGCCCCAGTGAAAAATGAAAATCAAATAAACAGTAAGAACAAATAAGCTAGTCACTAATTTAATTTAGTTTATAAAAAGTACCAGAAAATATACGAAGTCTAGTTTAAATTTTTGTTAAACAAAACCTGTATGAAAAGGGTTATGTAATATGAATAAATACACGGTTGATAATAACTCAAGGGATTGAGGTAACGGCATCCAAGTTGTTTCAAAAATTAGTTTTGTAAGAAATTGTTTTATTGTATAATTTTATTTTGAGAGAAATAGTCTTGCTGGTTCTTGCAAGGACAGAGGTTATGATCAACGCTGCATAGTACGTAACTTTTAATAACATATAGCAGATATATAAAATATAACAGATTTTATTGGAAATTTTGAAAGCGTGAATGGGGGTTTGGTTCATGTTAAGCCACTGTGCATCATTGCGGTGAGGTGACATCACTGTCACAATATAGGACAGCGGCTTTAGCAGGTAGCAACAGTAGTGTAGGCAATTTTACGCATATTCAATTTCCTGTGAATGTACCGTTGGCGCGTATTTAGTTGTGAACGACAGATTACTGACGGATCAAACAGGTAAAAGAATTTTAACGTCAGCGTTATAACTCTCGATTCATGCCGCTATCCTCAGTGAGCGAAACGAGGATGGTTTTTAACGGTGCGTAATATTGTGGACAGATACGGACGAGCACGACCAAGTAAAGTTTTCTTGTTAGGGTATTATGAAAGATCAAATAGTTGATTTTAAATTTAACTTAAAATGAATCAATCTCCATTGCGGGTGGCTTAGAATTGAGTTGCACTGAGAGTCGCGAGTTTGAATCCCATAAGCATAGTACGAAGCCTGTAAGCATAGTTTTTCAATTTAAAGTAACCCATAAATAGCTTACTACGCTGAAATAAAGCTGGAAATCATATGCAAACAAAAAGAAAATGATTGTGTAGATTATTCTAAGGCAAAGTAATAAGCTCTAATCCATTACCCTCACGGAAATGAGGCCCGTAGCCACAGGACGTTTATAGATTGTGACTGTACCTTTTATACGATACGTTAGTAAAGCATCACCAATCTATGTATTTGTTCAAATCTACAAAACTTTTAAAGCAATGGATTTCAATGCCGTTTTCATTACCATTAAAATGATTTAAAAAAGTTTTCATGCATATTTGGTATAATAATAATAGAGAAATATTTACGTTATGTGATTTGGGATGAAATAGATAGATACATAAATGCACCAATGTTAAGTTAGTAGTGAAAAGTGATTCTCTACACTCACCTATATGGTGAGCGTAGAGAACCGTAGATCCTTTGCACACAAACACAGCATGGCTCTTCTATGTACAAATATATGTGACATTTGTAAAATTGCAAAAATACGTGTGTACGAATATGTTAATTTATCCTTGAAATCTCACTAACTCCTTAGAGTGAATGCTATTCGATTTAGTTTTATTGTTCAACCTCGCACTAAATTACAGTTATAAAACTTTATAGTAAGCACCAAGGGGTAATAACCGTTATGTGTTCTCCTTTTTACAATCATTTCTTTATACACGCTTATTACTTTTTATAATCCGGGTCACTGGGACTTCGTTCTCTTAGTTTTGTGATATATTTTTACTGAGGTTACGCAGGTTCGGCCTCACACACAGCCCAGAGATGGAATACTGTTTCCATCTCTGGGCTGGGGCACCCCAGTAAGAGCTCCTTCCACTTGACTGCATCCAACTCAGAGTGGCTCGAATCGACCAAGGCCTTTCCAATCGGCTCGATTCATTGGCGCTGCGAAGAGATGTTGCATCCCTTTGCATTTTTTTTTCGCATTTACCGTGGAGAGTGCTCTGAGGTATTATTGGGATTAATCCCAACCACCAAATTTAACTAACGCATATCGCGGCAGAACTCCCGATACCATCCACATCCCATCTGGATGATTGGCGGTCCACCACTGTGTGATTTAGAAGATGTTTTCTTCCTCGCACAACTTTCTTGTGGAATCGATTACCACCAGTAATTTTTCTGGACTAATACGACTTAGGTACCTTCAAAAAAAGAATCTAAGCCTTTTTAAAAGACCGGCAATGCATCTGAGATTCCCCTGGTTCCCCTGGTGTTGCAGTTGTTCATGGGCGGCGGTAGTCACTTACCATCAGCTGAGCCGCATGCTCGTTTGTCCCCTCTCCTATAAAAGTTCTAAGCGGCGACAGTGCAAACTATTTCCCGTTTATGTCGTTAACGTTTAACATTCAGGCCGGAGACGAGAAGCAGCGTCAAAGCTGCAAGATGTATGATAGGTACAGCAGTCCACTCAAAAGGGTCAAATAATTATCGTTTTAAAAAAATAAAAAAAATATTTTTTACAGTGAGAAATTATTTCTTTTAATTCTATAAATATTGTTATATCTATTATTTGAGATTGAATATCTTTATTATTTATAATATTTGTAATAATAATTTCGTCTTCAGAAAATTATTATACATAGAAAAAATATATATGAGTTCTGAATTGAAATTAAATCGTTTAATTATTTTAGAATTATCATTTGTTTTTTCAATTATTTTATCAACTATTTTATCAATTATTAGTCCTAGTATAATTAGAAATTTTTTGTTTGAGATGGATAAGTATTAAATACTTATTGTTTAGTAATTTATTATCAAAATATTAATTCTTATAATGCTGCTTTATTAACTGTTTTATCTAATCGAATAGGATATGTTATAAATTTAATGGTAATTTCTTGAGTAATGAATTATGGAAGTTGAAATTAAATTTGTTATTTAAATCTTTATTCAATAAAGATTATTAGAATTTTAGTAATTATTGCAGCTATAACTAAAAGAGCTCAAATTCCTTTTAGTTCTTGATTACCAGCTGCTATAGCAGCAGTCTATTATTTCTTTTTTTCTTAAGTCCATTATTCATTTTTTTATTCATTTATTCTATACCATAATAGAGTAAATTTCGATTTTTTTAAAGTTTCGAAATAATGTGCTAAGAGTAAATAGAATTTGGGTTTGTGTTTCTTTTAATCCTGAAAGAAAATTGAACAAGTGGCTTCTATACGCTTTAATGTAAATTAAGGGACAGTTTTTTCGTAGCTCGATCTCAAATCTGTCGGAAAGGGATGGATCACACAATTTGTTTTTCTTTCTCTTTTGCACCAGTTATACAGCAGAAGTTGAAAACGTTTAACAGAAAAATTATTAAAATTTTATTTATTTCAAAAATATATATTTACACATTATGATAATAATACGAGACGGTTAATTTATAAGTTATACGAGAACAACGAGTACCCCACATTGGCCAAAAGTATTATAGCATTTGTTGTACACAATTGCGCAATTATTAAAGAATGAAGAAATTATTATCCTGATGAATTACATTAGAATAGAATAGAATAGAATAATTGTTTGTTCAATATTGATTGCAAGTAATCCTTATTGAGTCATTTTATATTTTACCACTGGTTCGAAAAAATCGTCTGCCCTGGGAAGAACCAGCAAGCATAAATTAAATTAAAATTTTTATAACAATTAATTTAATATTATTTTGTTATAAAAAATTAAGTTAATTTAACAATAAATTCAATTTTTTTTATAACAAAATAACAGACTATGGATGTATTAGCTGGGAACAAGCCTCCTCTCATTTTTGAGAAGGTTGGACTTAAGGGCTCATTTGGAACCGCGGACAAATAACTAGTGTATATATTACTATATTAATTAATAAAATATTACTATACTCGCGAAAAATAAAAAAATATTGTGCGGAGAATTAAAAGCAAGTCTGTGAACCTGTCCTTTTAATTATTTGTTAAATTAAGGTATTAAAATTTCACTTGACTTTTCTTACCCATTATGAACTTCATTGTTATGAACTGAAATAAGCGGCATGACATTGATATTTTTATTTCGATTTGTTTAAAGTTAAATTTGTTGTTGTAATTTTAGGTTATAAATTTAAAACAACCTGAGTTTCACTAATATGTTTTATATGTTTTCATTGTGAAATCATCTTTAAGATTCCGGAAGACTCGATTCCGGAATAAGAGTATTTTCAGTCTGTATTTATTAACGACGAGGGACACATCCCAAGCTGACAGAAAACGTTCCAAAGTGGAATTGGGTCGATTTAATTTAAACAGACAAAGGCTTTTGTTAGTATGTACATACATAAATAAACATACTTATACATTACTTTTCAATTTACAGTTGCGTTGGAGCTAACCTAAAGAAAATACTTTTTGGGATAGTTTTTATTCCTGTGTTTATAAAACGGTTAATATATATATATATATATATATATATATATATATATATATATATATATATATATATATATGTATATATATATATATATATGTTAAATAAAAATGACAAACTTGGTACTAATAGGAAACCTGTCACATATGTTGATGAAACTTGGTCTCAACCTCATAGCTACTACACGGCCACCAAATACGGGCAAAATTCTCTAGGCGCTAATATAAAAAATAATTTTAATCCAAGCTAAAGGTGATTCACACTGGGGTGAGAATGGCTTCTATGGAATGATGGAAATAGGAAACGCAGAACTAATTTACATATGTAAGAGTTCAACGGGTGACTATGATGCTCAATGAATAGTGATTATTTTTAAAATGGTTAAACAAAACCTACTGAAACAAATGGCATAGGAGTTATTGATAATGATCCTTATCATAGCAAGCAAATACAAAAACGACCGAATTTTTCATCACTTAAGGAACGTACGCACAATTATATTTTATACGTGCTGTGCCCCGCGACTTCGCCCGCGTGAAATTTACTAAGATTTCATGGATATTAATTTTTTTGCGCGGAACACTAATTTTGTTTTTGAGTAATGCTACCATCTTATAAATATTGATAAATATTGACATTAATATTTATACGATACTAATGTCACTCAATAGTTTTGCCTTCCCAGAACCCCTCCACTAACACTTAAACTTTATGGTATGGTATTAAAGTTCAAATTGACTTTTAAATATTATTACGAATCTTTTGTATGGAAATATAGAAAAGTGTTGTTTTTAGACTTTATCAGGCAATTTTTAAAATTTTTCTCTCCGTAGGAACCATCTTCGTACTTCAAGGAATATTATGAAAAAAGAATTAGCGAAATCGGTTCAGCTGCTCTCGAGATTTGCGCTTAGCAACACATTCAGCGAATCATTTTTATATTATAGATTATATTATATCATAATATATCACCTACGATGAAATAATTACAAAAAAAATAACATTTAATAAAATAACAATGCCACGTAAAACATATTTGGTTAAGGAATTGTTAAATAGTCATGATCATGAAGTGCTCCGGTTACCACGATGCGATGATTATCACTGCGATGTAAACCCGATAGCGGACGTATGGAATGTAATCAAAAAGCGCGACGCAGATAAAAATTACCCAATCCGAAAGAGATTTATTATTAAACTTAGGCCAAATTGCTGTAAAAATATAACTGTAAATGATTTTAAAAAATAAGTCAATCACGTGAATCGGTTGCATGAAAAGTATTGGGAATAGGAGAGATTGGGAGAAATTTGCGAAAGAGAATTAATTATTTCTAAAGGTCTAAACAGCGATAGAGACTCCATTATGCTAGAAACGTATTTAGATTATATAGCGATTTAATAGACTATGATAATTAAACTACATATTATTTTATTGCTTAATATATCCCCCATTGTATTATTAAATTATACTTAATCTATACAAATAAATAAAATTGAAGTGTCTCTTTGTAATGTTAAAATAATAGCTTTTTACTAAATACATATGAAAGTATATACTGTACTTATAACAATAACACAATTTTTAAAATTTTTGTCTGTCTTCCCGTCTGCCTGTCTGTCTGTCTGTTTGTTCCGGCTAATCTCCGAAACGGCTGGTCAGATTTTGACGGGATTTTCACTGTCAGATAGTTGATGTCGTTGTAGCTGGTCCCGAATTAAATAAAACCCAGGAGATTATGCCTCTTTTTCCACAATACGATCTAGGGTTAAGAAACTCGAAAAAGAATGCTATTTCTCTCATATTAAATTATATCAAGAAAAAATCAAAACATCGCCTAAATTATTTTGGAGTTACATAAAGTCAAAAAGAAAGAACCGATCTAATTATCCTCATATACTCGTAATGCAATTAAATGGTAGTAACGTCGTTATTGAATTAGCAATCTGCAATGCTTTTAACGACTTTTTTAGCAAAAATTTAATTCTACCAGCACAGCAATATAGTGAAATATCTAAAGAGAGAGCGACATGCTGTGATATCATAAGTGGTATACACATATCAATTGCTGGCACAATGAAATTTCTAAAAAGTGTTAATTGTTCCAAAGGCGCCGGTTGTGATGGAATTCTCCCTCTTTTATTTGTAGAATGTGCAGAGTCGGTGGCAGCTACCATAACAGTGAACTCTTTGCCAATATTATTGTGTATGTATTTTAATAATTTGTTATTTAATTAATAGAATCAGGCGTTACTTTGCGAAAATCCATTATATAAAAGCTTTTAGAAAATTTTACTTCGCAAATATCCGCGTTATAAAATAAAAGGATGTGTCTTACCTAGTATGAAGAGCACAATTACCTAGTATGCTCTTCATACTAGGTACGACACATCATTTTATTTCATAACGCGGATGTTTGCGAAGTAAATTTTTCTAAAAGCTTTTATAATTTGTCATTTGTTTACGATTTGACAGCAAATTTAAAATTGTCTGTGTCACGTCACCATGAATTTAACGCGAGAAAATTTTCGTACAATAATTTTTTATGACTTTCGATGTCATTTAAGACAACAAGAAAGTTATGATATACTGCGATTGTCCTTTCACGATGTAGCCTATGTCACTGCCCGTGCCATTGTTTACAACTGGTTTAATGAGTTTAAACGTGGTCGTACTTATCTCACCGATGATTTGCGTGAGGGATGACCTTCTACGGCGACGACTGAAGATAACATCAGTGTTGTGCGGCATATGATAGAGACTGACAAAAGAGTGACTTTCAGCAGATTTGGACAAGTTTAGGTATCGGTATGAGTCAAGTGCATAAAATCTTCCATGAACATTTAGTATATGCTTTGTGCCCGGTGGATAACTTATAATTTGACAGAGGCCCAAAAACTCCGTCGTATTGATTCGTGTCCTGAACTGGTTACACGATTTAACGAAGGTGACTCAAATGCTGTTTTTGGCATACTTACAGGTGATGAAAGCTAGATTTATTATTATGATCCTGAAACTAAGAGACAGTTTGCTGTCTGAGTGTTTCCTTTCGACGATTTGCCAACTAAAGTGAGGATAGGTCGAAGCGTGGGAAAGAAGATGGTGGCCTCGTTCTTCGGAAGGGTAGGTCATTATGCACCAATTGTTTTAGAGAATCGAAAAGCAGTTACTGCAGAGTGAAACACTAACAATTGTTTGCCACTTGTCTTGGAAAAAATTCGGGAGAAACGACCTCGCATCAGGAGCCTCCTTCACCACGACAACGCCTCGTTGCTCACCGCCAAGCAAACAATCGAATTCTTGGCGACGTTAGATGTGGAATTACTGAGTCACCCGCCTTATAGCCCCGATCTCGCACCTTGTTATTTTATTTACGTTACGGCCTACGGCTGCTACCTTAAAAGGTCAAATCCTCCGGGGCCCATGAGCAGAAGACTTCCCGAGCAGACGTAGGTCGGGCCTCAATGTGGCCACGTGGAATTTCTCTAATTACTCTAAAATATATGGGCGAGCGTTCTATACTACGGCCAGTCGACCGGGAGGAATTAGACGGAGCTTACTTACCTATATCCAAGGCGCCTGGTCCCTCCGCAGTCGGTCTGGTCGCATGTGTTTGTGTAGTGCAAGGGAAATAAGGTGATGTGATGTGTATCTGGGTGTGACTGATGGTGATTGAATCTAGACCTTGGCCGTCGGCAGCTGCCTGAGCGTTGACACCCCTCCAACTTGAGGGGGCAGAAGCCACTAATTATCGCTGGGTATAAGGTTAACGCACAAAATGCACACGGAGTTTACGGATCAAAGGTCACTACAGTTTCGCGTATCAACAGTTAGTTCTAGAATATCAGGCCGCACTAGCTAATATTGCCGAATGCACTTATGCCGATTCTGAGTCAGACACAATGTGTCCCTGGGAAGCTCTCCAGTAGGGATGCGCGTCACCAATCCTAGACCGTATATTCACTGTCCGCGCCTATTTATTCCGAGTTCCCGACAAAAATGACAGCGTGCTAACGTCAGCACCGCTTACAGACGACTCTTTCGCCTTTACGCGTTCTCAGCCCACCGCTCGGCCGACCTCAAAAACCGGTATGGCCCAGAGCCGCGCGCCCCCTAGACGTCGATTCCGACAACAGCGTTTGGCGCAAACAAACCCCCGTCCCGGACATAAGGATTTAGGTCCGCGAGCAAACCGGTCAGCGGGACAAGGTCGAGACTGCAAGTTGCAAGACCGAATCTACAACCAAACTAGGCCACTTTAGGCAACCCATCAGATCTTGCAACCCTAACCAACGCCTCAAAATTACCGCCCCAACGTGGGCAAGCCGGAGGGTTGAACTGGATGCCCTTCCTGGACATCGCAGCCCATAAATAAGTCCTATTCTGGACAGAAGTCCGACGAACTCTTTCAAACACCTATCTGTGCCCCTACGATTAGTTCCGCAATCCGACCGGATCCGGTCTGCAAACAGCGACGCGACACGAAGCGGCCCAGAGCGGCCTCCTAAGCTTCAGTGCAGAGAGCACCCACAAATTCTACATGAACGTCGTCTGTGGAGAGCCGAACGAAACGCAAATATAGCCCCTAGTATGAATTTTCAACAAGTAGGCCTAGCCAGGCCACCCACCATATTATCATTTACTAAAATAGTGCGGCAGCTGATTTCAATCTGAAAATCTCCAAAACTAGCTAGCCTGTTAGACAAGCAGTCCTATGCTCATATTTCAACTAATTTTTCAAAGCATCAATGTTCAACTACAGAATCAATTCAACTAAATTAATCACCGATGCACATAGGTCAACTTGACAAATTAAACAAAACAATAACGTAAGGGACAGCCCTACTTCTTCACAAAGCAAAATGATTAAACACTATCATAAAATATATAAATAATTTTTAAAATAGCGCGACATTCAATTCAAATGAATTCAAACTTTCTTTTCAGCAACCAGGCGTAACAATCAAACACAGGAATTAAATATATTTACAAAACACATGCATTAGCATTTAAAGGAGTAGATTAAATTCAATTCTTTTAATCACAACCACTACAAATAGGAAAATTTCGCGGAAAGCCCAAAGCATTTTTTAATTTTAATTCAAAGATTTTTTAACTAAGTGCTCGACCAAACCAAATCTAATACCCCTTGACAGCGTGATTCAACGCTCCAGGGGAGCCCTAATCTTCCCACCACCAAGTCGAGGCCACACGGCGTGAACCCGAGACCAATGTCTGTAGTGCGAGTGCGACCGCTAACAGTCGCCATTCGGGTTGTACGCCTTCACTGAGGACGTCGGCAACAGAACATTTTGACAAGTGGACTGTTGACGGCTTAAGGCTCAGTGGAGGCGGCCTTGGTGGGAGCTAAGGCGGCAGCTAGCCAGGGCCGCCTCCATTAAATGGGGAACAGTGGTACACCAGTCGCGGCCCCTCAGCTAACGGGAGTGAGAAGGATCCAGCGGACCGATGAGTGGCCGTGAAGTTCCTCTCCACACGCTGAGGGGGGTGATGACACCCCCGCCCCTGGGGGGACGACCCCCCGACTGATTAGGGGAGGGACCCCTTTCAAACTTAGGGGCCTGGTGGCTGGCCGGCGGGCGCCGAGAGTCGCCCGGCAGAGGGCGTGGCTGAGCGCCCCCGCCCGTGGGAGTCGAGGGCCTGGCAGAGCCCCGAGTGGAGACGCCGTTCGCACCCAGGCACAAAACTGCATGGTGATGGCCCTGACAATGCAGACAGGCCCGCCGATACGGACAGTCTCGCTGGAAGTGTCCTCCCAAACATGAGCAGCACCAGCGGCGCTCCTTGGCGATAGTTCGCCTCGCCGGAGCCGGCTTACCTAAAAATTTCGGGCACGACGTTACCCGGTGGGTAGATGCTCGACAATAGGAGCAGGGAGGGGGGGGGGGGTTGACGACGACTTGCCTGGCGGATTCAGCCTCTCACTGGGCACGGCTCGTAAGTCGTCAACGGTGCCCGTCGCGTTCTCGATATGCCAGCACTGCTCCTTCAAAGTCTGCAGCAGGTCATAGAAGGGCGGAATATAGGAGGCCTCGTCCCCGCCATACCTCTCCTCAAAATGGATACGAAGGTCGAGAGGTAGACGGGACATTACGATGCGGAGCAACAAAAAAGTCCATTCGCCCACTAGTAAATCCAGCCGCCCAGGGCCTCCCCCTCCAGTGAGGCCAGGAGGTACGCCATCTTTTGGCTCGGGGTCAAGTCACTCCGGGCGTCCACTAGGCTGTCGAAAAGACCAACGAAGGTCAGCCATTCGGAAAGGACCCCGGAGAGCTTCGGCAGGTCCAGAGTTGGGAGCCGTTCCAATAGCTCCGGCTGAAGCTGCTTCCGAGAGGAGTCGGGCAGGTCACTCATCCGAGCTTCACGCGCCTCCTCGGCATACCTGCCTTCAGCCTCGATCAACTCGTCCGTGAGCAGGACTCCCTTCTCCACATCCCAATCCTCGAGCTCACCTTAAGCCTCCTCCACTGCGGCCCTTCGAGGATCTACCTGCTCGAACCGCTTCATCAAGTTATGGCCCTATCCGGTCGACCTAACAAAGCATGGGCGCCTGTGGCCCAGCGTAACTCAGTCCGCAGGCAACGGATTAGTAGCTTGTGCGATAACATCACTACTAAATACAAATAACGACGCGGCTCGAGCACAAATTACAAAGATAACAAAAAAAATACAACAAAAAATTAACAGTTAATAAATGCAGCTCCTATCAAATCGCGTTGAATAGAAATTACACAAATACGAATTACTACGTATCAACCAAATACAAGTTAGCACAAAAGAAAAGACACAAATCAAATTAACAAATAACAAATACTGGTGCGATCAAATCAAGTTAAATTCAAATTGCACAAATACAATTACTACTCTTTAGTTCAAATACAAATTACAATACAAACGAAGATACACATCACGGTCGATAAACAAAAAATGCCTAGCTCCGAAATCGACCCTTCGATAAGTAATCCACTACAACTATCCGACAACGATAATTAACCGATTACGTAAAAATAACCATCTACCTACATGACGTATATCTCTAGAAAAACTCCCGCTTGCGCAACCTAGGGCGCAGCTTTTCAAACTACCCACTAACCAAAAAAAAGGCAAGCATCAAAGCAACAAAGGGAAATAATTTTATTATTATGTACAAAAAAATATTTTTACGTATTACGGACGGGCGTGATTGTAGACACAAATTAAACCAATCAAATCAACGCTCCCTGCCACCAGAACTGTTAAATTTTTATCAAACACTATGGTCAGGATCGACCGGGAATCAAACCCGGAACCACGCTCTGCTACTAGTTTGTACACGCCCCTAGCTGCCCCAACCAAGGCTGACGGGATTAGGGCCCATGCGTAATCCCATCGACGAGCAGCAGAGGGCGGGGCCAGAATATGGCCGCTTGGAATTTCTCTAATTACACTAAAATATATGGGGGAGCGTTCTATACTACGGCCAGTCGACCGGGAGGAATTAGACGGAGCTTACTTACCTATATCCAAGGCGCCTGGTCCCTCCGGAGTCGGTCTGGTCGCATGTGTTTGTGTAGTGCAAGGGAAATAAGGTGATGTGATGTGTATCTGGGTGTGACTGATGGTGATTGAACCTAGACCTTGGCCGTCGGCAGCTGCCCGAGCGTTGACACCCCTCCAACTTGAGGGGGCAGAAGCCACTAATTATCGCTGGGTATAAGGTTAACGCACAAAATGCACACGGAGTTTACGGATCAAAGGTCACTACCGTTTCGCGTAGCAACAGTTAGTTCTAGAATATCAGGCCGCACTAGCTAATATTGCCGAATGCACTTATGCCGATTCTGAGTCAGACACAATGTGTCCCTGGGAAGCTCTCCAGTAGGGATGCGCGTCACCAATCCTAGACCGTATATTTACTGTGCGCGCCTAATTATTCCGAGTTCCCGACAAAAATGACAGCGTGCTAACGTCAGCACCGCTTACAGACGACTCTTTCGCCTTTACGCGTTCTCAGCCCACCGCTCGGCCGACGTCAAAAATCGGTATGGTCCAGAGCCGCGCGCCCCCTAGACGTCGATTCCGACAACAGCGCTTGGCGCGAACAATTTATTTCCGAAAATAAAAGAAAACCTTCGAGGAAAACGGTTTATGGACGCCGAGGAAGCAGTGGCTGTGTTTCAAAATGCCATCGATGTAATCCCTAAGAATGAATGGGCAAAGTGCTTTTCTCAGTGGTTCCATCGGATGCAGCGATGTATTGATGTAAATGGACACTATTTTGAAAATATATAATAAAACTAACAACTTGCTAGTTTGTTCAGTTTTTGATTTTTTAAGAACTTTCAGTGTCACCCTCGTAATCGGAGCATGCACCGTCTACTACGTTCTTGATGCGCACTGATTTTGATTTGCCAATGACGACACTTTTGAAGGACCTGGAGGCGGAATTATACTTCTTTTTATTAATGCTTGTGTTTGCATCCAGAGACGTTGATGCGTCATCCCAGGCCAAGTAGCACTCCTGCATAAGCAGCAAAAGTCATTTCTATAATATTGCATCACACCAGGTGTAATGCAATTTTTCAGGAGTCACCAAGCCATGGCCGAGTTCTGCATCTAATAGACACCACAGATGATGGAATAAAAAGTTCCATTCCGTGAAGTACCACATCAATGACAGAATTAGCAATAACGTTGGTATCATCTGACGAAAAGCATAATCAACACTAAGGGTAGGTCGCAAAAAAAGACCGCATCCTGTCCGAATTGGCCAACCTATAGTGCTTAACACGGCAGAAACCAGCAGAACGCAACCGCGAGGTAGCGTGAGTGGCACCGTCCTCAGACAATGGTTCGAAGAGCCAAGAGGAGCATCGAAGGACACCCATATCCGTCCGGATGAAGGTCGGTAGAAGGTGTAACAATGAATGTGCATAATCCTCCACATCTGGGATCCGCGTAGGCGAAGTAACCAAATGTGTGAGACCATATGCCGAGGCAAAGTCATAAACACGTCTATAATCGGTTAAACAGGAACCAATCAAGTGGTGGGCGTTGAATTTACCCAGGATCAAGATCTCTCCAGATGGGACTTGTTGTAGCACGGAGTCTGCAGCGTTTGGACGTGGTCGATGAGTCGGTGTAGGCATTACTCATATGGAACCTATAGACGAACCCGTAGACGCGGAGATGTTTGTCGCGGTATACGCGCAGCCATAGGATGGACAGGTGCCTACCTTCAAGACTGCCGAGGCAGTGGATGCGAGTATCTCCAGCGAGTTATCTCCGTCACCAAAAGTGCTGGTATCATCCTGAGGTAGTGTTTTATATAACTCTGCTACCATGTTAACCCGGGAACCTATATGTCTGTGGGACCGGGTGACTTGAAAAATTCGAATAACTTTTTCCCCCGCCGCCGATTTTTGTCGCGATTTCGAGTAGCTACCTCATTTCCCCTCCCACACCGTCAGTTCACTCAGCAACTTCGGAGCAGGCGTACGTTCCTGAGTTTTGGCTCCAGCCCGGTGCGGTACACCGGGGTCGCCGAATATGTAAGTAAAACAGGCCGAATTGAATTATTGAATATTCATTTTCTGTCTGATTTATGTACATTTTTTACTTATCTTTGTTATTTTTTTAATGTATTATCCTATAATTAGTAAGTTTATTGCATGATTTTATCCATTTTATCAAAATATCACAAAATTATTCTATCTTGTTTCAAATATAAACTTTGTTACAGTATGTCGTACGAAAAGGAACAGCATCGTCTAGAATCGCTTCTTCATGAACTGCTTGATGACGACAGACCATTAATGTCTTCAGACAGTGAAGCTGGAAGTGACATCGAACTGGAGAATCCTTCACCAAACGACATACAGGATTCAAACAGCGAAGAGGAGCTAAGTGACGGAGAAGCTTCAGGTAACAACAGCGCCTTTTATTTAGGAAAGGATAAAAGTACGAAATAGAGCAAAGAACCTCACCGCCAATCTGTCCCCGTACTAGAGGTTTCAATATAATAACTCAGTTACCAGGACCTAAACGAGTTATATCTAGTGAAAAGGACCCTCTTGGAATTTGGAGACTTTTCTTTGACGATACTATAATTAAGATTATTGTCGAATATACCAACCAATACATTGCTTCCGTAAAAGATAATTATGCTAGAGAAACGTATGCAAAACAGACTGATTTCAACGAGGTATATTGCTTGATTGGTTTGCTTCTATTAGCCGGAGTGAAAAAATCGAATCACCTGAATGCTGAAGAGTTGTTTCGAACGGATGGTGGTTCAGTGGAAATATTTCGGCTTTCAATGTCTGCCCAGAGGTTTCAATTTCTTCTACGAACTTTGAGGTTGGATGATAGTACTACAAGGATACAAAGAAAAGAACTAGACAAAATTTGCCACATTCGAGAGATATTCGAGAAATTTGTCCAAAATTGTAAGGATAGTTACACTTTATCTGCTTTTGTGACTGTCGATGAAAAGTTGGAAGCTTTTCGCGGAAGGTGCTCATTTAGGTAATACATTCCGAATAAGCCAAATCCATATGGTATCAAAATTCAAGCTCTGTGTGACGCTTAAATGTTTTATACATTCAATATGGAAATATATCCCGGAAAACAGCCAGATGCAGGCCCATACACTCAAGACAATTCTGGCTTGGCTGTGGTTCAAAGATTATGCGAGCTCATTTTCAATAATGGTCGCAACGTCACAACAGATAATTGGTATACCAGTATACCCTTATCTGAAGCATTGCTTGAGAAAGGTCTCACCACAGTCGGAACAATTCGGAAGAATAAGAAAAAAATTCCCCCTGACTTCAACATATTGCGTGGTCGAACTGTGAACTCAAATATGTTTGGGTTTCGCGACAATATGGTTTTGGTTTCATATGTTCCAAAAGCAAGAAAAAACGTTCTCCTGATTAGCACAATGTACAATGATGCTACAATTGATGCCGAAAGTCAAAAACCAGATATAATTTTGTGTTACAATGACACCAAGTGCGGCGTTGACGTGGTAGATCGTTTGTGTGCTAATTACAATTGTGCTCGAGGAACAATACGCTGGCCTATGGCAGTTTTTTATGCTATGCTCAATATCAGTACCATAAACAGTCAGGTGATAAATACAGCTAACAACCAAAATTCCAAAATGAAACGTCGTCAATTAATTGAGAATTTGGCTATGAAATTAATTGAACCCCACATAAGAGAACGACAGATGCACTTGCACCTGCCGCGGTAAATGATACAAAGACTGTCTGAAATTTTGAAGATAGATGAGGTACCTGGAACGGCTGGTCCATCACGAAATGGCCGTTGCTTTGTATGTGGATGGAAAAAAAATAGAAAGACCAAATACACTTGCCACAAGTGCAAGAAACATTTGTGTCTTGAGCACGTAGTGCCTTATTGCAGTATTTGCTTGACTGAAGAATAGTGATTTTCAAAGAATTTTTTTTTGTTATTTTTTGTTGGTAAGATGGCATTTTTTGTTTATTATAAGTAAGTTCCTAGAGTGTTAAAACTGATAAGACTGAATTAAATTTAAAAATATGTTGAATAATGAATTTTCAAATTTTTAAAATAGCTATGTGTAAAAACTAACTTATTTTATAGGGTCTATGTGAAGTTGTCTAATCATAAGAAAAAGTAAATAAACGAGGCTGTGATTAATGAAATGTTGTTGTTTTAATGTCAAATAATTTATAATTAATAAGTAAAATGGTCAGTAAATAAAATATTTTGAAAAATCTTCCATTGAAAACCCCGGTGCGTGGGACCGGGATCACCGAAGATGTAAGTCAAATCGACGTTACCGTTGGCGGGTTAAGGGGAATGGAGGAATCGGCCCTCCATCCACTTGTATTTACTAGGTGAAATGCAGAAGTAAACTCCTCTACCTTACGCTGGTAGTCTATAAGGTAATGTCCACTGCTGAACATAGGCCTCCCCCAAGGAATGCCACAAATCACGGTCCAGAGCCGCCTACATCCGTCGACTTCCTGCATGTATTACCAGGTTGTCACTCCATATAATGGGGGGACGCCCTATACTTCATCTGCCGGTACGAGGCCGTCACTCGAGAACCTTTTCTCCCCATCCGTTGTCGATTCTTCGAGCTATATGGCCAGCCCATTGCCACTTCAGCTTGCTAATTATGGTTCTACTGCGGATATATTCATTTATAAGTTAATCACGCAGAGAAGCCCCGTGCATAGCACTCTCCATATCTCGTTGAGTGACCTGGAGTTTCCTCTTCCGGACAGCAGTAAAGGATCACGTATCCGTTCCATAGGTCATCACTGGAAACACTCAATGGTTGTACAGTCACGTTTTCAAGTTTTGAGGTATGCCTGATTAGAAGATGTGCCATAATTTCCCGAACGCTTTCCAGCAGAGTTGAATCTACTTACAGCACTTCGATATACCGACTGTCAACTTTGCACTGCTGAAGGGACTGCAGCACTGCCTGACATAAATTTCGACGGAATCAAAGGCTTTCTCATAGTACACGTACGCCAGACATAGTGAAACATTGTACTCTTCAGATTTCTGTACCATTTGCTGAATGAATCTGAATGTGTATGTGGTCTATGGTGCTAAAGCTTTTAGGCTTGTTCGGAAGGTTCGAAGTCGTCGAGTCTGCATAAGAGACGATTCGTAATGACTCTCAAAAACCACGTAGACGCCGCTCAGAAGGGAAATCGGTCAGTAGTTCTTCAAGAGAGAGTTGTCGCCTTTCTTGAAGAACAAGACCACCACACCTCTGCTTCACGATTCCGGTGTAGTGCCACCATGGAAGACGGAATTAAAGAGCTTCTGAAGGACTTTAATTACCAGTTTTCCACTCGCTATCAGAAGCTCCGCTGTAATTCCATCCTCGCCTGGGGCCGTACCGTTTTTAAGGTGCTGGAGAGGCAATGAATTTTAATTTCGCTCAGACTGACGTCAGGAATATCATCGGAATAGTGACGGATAAGACTTGCTCTTGGATCGTTACTCACACATGCGTGTGGCTCTAACAATGATGTGTACAGCTGCCCATATAACCTCTCAATCTCACTAAAAATCTCAGGTGTCTCGGAAACGACGCTTCCACTCTCGGTCTTCAACTTCGATAGTTGGCTCTTTCTGGCAGACAGATCTCTAGAAGAGACTTTGGAGCCCTGGTTCCGCTCGATCGCTTCTTTATTACGAGCAGTGTTAAAGTTGCATAAGTGCCGCCGCATGCATTTGAAGATCTGTCTGTTCAGTTGCCTGTATGCTGTCAAATCTACTGAAGACTGCAGCTTCAATTCTCATCTAACATCCATGAGATTAAGAATGTGATCGGAGAGTTTTTATTTCTTCTGCGGCGGGTCTTGCAAAATTTAGCTCCTCCGGAGATTCTTAGCACCCCCTTCCCCGCCGTTACCATATTGAGGGGATATGTTGCCATAGTTGTCACTCATACCGAGCGGGTTGGTACCCGTAGTTTTTTATTGTTGCTTTGCTGTTATCAGAAAGATGTTGCTGCCCATCTTCTGTCTGAGTTTCCCTCTGTCGCCTCTCACGACACCCACGGGAAGATATGGGGTAGTGGGTATTCTTACCCGCCACTACACGGGATCTGTTTTTTATATTACCCCACACAGACACAATTGTGTCTGTGTTACACTCACACATTTAAAATAAACTTTTCACCCCTAAGCAAAGTCAACAAATGGGAATACCTAAAGTCGACATAAGCATAGTATAGACTCCTTGATATTACATAAAAAATAAACTAGGAAAAATGGACCTAACTTTTCTTTAAATATCAACTTTACTTGCTTGCGATGCACGTTGTTGGACTAATTGATGACACTAGCGGAAATTTCATATCCAATATAAATAAACCCTGTCCAATCCATGAGGGTGCTTTAAAGTATCGTGTTATGATTCTGCTTATGTACTTAATACCCAGGTATCGGTATATTTCAGTCTAAGGTCTAATGTTGATGGGTATAGATAAGTCTATGCCCTCAAAATTGGCCCTTCGACATGTAGGACCGCACACTGGTCCGTCGCCAGCTCCATTTTACTAGAATTGCTAAACTGACAAGTGATGTTTAACAATTCCATAAGATGGGAGCGTATGCATGCGAATAACTTAAAATCATCGATATAAAAATGGTGGGTTACTTTTGTCCCTCCACTCCGAAGCTGAGATTCCCTCCCGAATTCCTGCAATAAAGTACTTAAAATGTTTAGAGAGAGACAGAACTATATTGGATTCAAACGAAACAGAAGAAGATTCCCCTACTCATCCTTGTACGGTTATCCGTAACAGTCATCCGGTCACCTAGATGATAAAGGATCGTACTTTAGTGCCCTACACGCAGCCTAAGAAAGTAACTAACTATGCAGTCAACCTTATATAGGAGGCGACGGAGAAGTTCCAATCGTTGCGTTTAACCACTTTACTAACGACCGCGTCAATGAAGAGTGGTTCATTGGATACATGAACACTGCTACGACATCCTTTTTGAGCGCGCGACATATTCAATTCTCGTTTTTCACGATTTTCGTTCTTAATCGGTGTATCGATGAGGGCCTTTGCCTTTATGATACGGTCCTCAATTCTTTTTCTACAGGCTGGGATGACGTTACTTGTCTAGTGACATGTGCAGCCGTGGAAAACAAGGAAAACTGCCAGTGCGGCGCCAAAAAAATTGAGTCCGTCTTGCAAAGGTTCCGCCTGGCTTCCAAATAGGTTAAACAGCATTGGATTTAGAGCCCTCACGAGACCTCGATGCCGCATGCTTAGGGGTAATCGGGGAAGTCGCAACCAATTTTCGAAAAGCATGCTGTACGTTTTCGTAATCGCCTCTTCACCATCTCAATGCGTTTGAATTCATTTCTTTCGTCCAACGCATATGGCGTACTCCACCTACTACATCCATTTATCTGCCTCGATAAGCTATCTTTCTCATACTTATTGCTGCGCATTAGACTTTTTTGTCGTATTTATTTGTAAACTTTATTCACGTCTGGGAATTGTTTAAAACCGCTAAATTTGTCTGGCGATTTGCAGGTATTATAAAAATTACTCTATAAATACGTGATTAAAATTTAAGATTGCCAAAATCATATTTTTTGGGAATTTTAATAAAATATTTTTGAAAGGTCTGGTAATACTTTACAACCAAAAAACGTCTGGGATTATTTTTTTAATTATATAATCACTAAATTAAAAAAAGAAAGAAATCAAGTTGCCTTAAAAACATTTTTTTGGATATTTTTTTTTGCAGACGTTTTATGCTGCGCAGTAACAAATAACCGCAAACGCTCTGCCAGACTCGCGGAACTGGATTCGACAACTGACCTAATTATTTTTTCACAATTTTAATTTGCCAAAGGGACCTTCCCAAAATTTGTCGCCAGCTCTCAGACTATAAGGTTGACTGTGTATAGTTGGATACTTTCTTAGGCTACGTGTAAGGCATTGAAGTACGATCCTTTATCACTACGGGTAGACATAAAAATATGACAAATTAAAAAATTATACCCAATGGAATATTTTGGCATGAACATTAAGTATTGATTTAGCATTTACGGCAAAAATATATTGAAATCACATTTAAGATGATTATCATGTAAAATATTCATGGGAATATTTTTTTTCCAATCGTAAAATCGGTACTTTTTTTTAAATTTCATATTTTGAGAAACGAGAATGCTGGCTCTAATAGACGTTGTTACACTACATTTTATTTATATCACAATAATGCTTTCAGCGCTAAAGTAATTCCGCCGAATTACGTACAGCTATTGATTAGTATTAATATATTGAGTGCTTTATCTATTCTATAATTTAAAAATAAAAATTGGGTTTTTACACACTTTTCATTAAAAGAAAATATATTTTACTGTTAAGAAATCGGATAGAACCTAAACAAAACCTAAATGTATTAGTGACGACTCCAAAGTAACATGAGTTATACGAGAGTTAAAGAATGATGACGACGCACCATACAGAACAGTCTGACCAATTCAAAGGTATAAGGTTATATAAATAATAAAAATCCGTTAAAGACCGTAGGAGATACGTATTGCATGTGCGTATCACGCATTATGTTTATTTGAATTGATAACTCCTTTCAATATGGTTTATTTGTTTTTAACAGTGGTAGAGCCACGCGGCAGCTTTTGCTGTCGCACGGATGGGCCATCTCGAACCGGGGTAGTACCACGACCTCACAGAAAACCAGCGTAAAGTAGAGATTTACCTCTGCGTTTCGCTTGGTGAGTGCAGGTGGCCGGAGGCCCTTTTTACTGGAAATAGGCATTCCATCTTAGTCCTCACGGGTGACAACGCATCTACATTTTGATTTCTAATATAGGATAGATGTAGATGTCTATGGGCCGCAGCAACCACTTACCATCAGGTGGACTGTGTGCTCGTTTGTCACCCTTATTCTATAAAAAAAAAAAATAAAAAAAAAGTAGTTCCCTATGCGTCCATGAATGATTTGGAGAAAAATTGTATATTGCGATATATGATACAGCGAGTATATAATATAATTAATATATTATATTATTTATTTTTTAGGCAACCTGTATGCCTCCCCTCAAGATGTTATTCTTCCTCGCTTAACAAGTGGTAAATCAGCACTAAAAATATTTACTACTAAGAATGGTGTCCCGTGTGCAAAAATTTAACTCTATTGAATAAAAAAGTAACTAATCCTTTCTTAGTAGCATTACTTGAGGAAGGCCTTTCTCCATTATCAGCATTTTTATTTTTGGCAGAAAAACTGGTGAATACACTTCCGATTCCGACTTCCGAGATGTCTTTGACCGCGTTGTAAGTCTGTGTATTTCACACCTGGCATACTCGTATACGAGATAGTATACCACCACTAATAACTAATGAGGACTATCTAGACATTTCCATAATCACCTCTAAAGACAACCACGGAACAAATTGTGGTTGACTTATTCCTTTGCACCACCACCACTAGCCAAACACCACGACCACACACGGTGATATGAAATACGGCACTGTTGTATTCGCAAATCATTATTGAAATTGAAAGGGAAAACTTCTTTATCATAATTACTCCCCCTTGTTTAACAACTTACTCAAATTACGTATCCCAGTGTCCGTATTCATGCGCCGTGAAAACATAATTTGTCTAAAATCCTCGAGGATTTAGGAAAAATCCGAGCATAAACTGTATCAGCTTAAAAGTCTTTACGGTTAATTTTATCACAAAACTAACGTTGTATTTTCCTGACTAAAGGCAAATTCATTTAAAGTGACTTTCAGTAGAAAAACCTACATACTTTTTAGAAAATGCCAATTTTGTTTAATAAACCGGAAGTCACAAATATATCTGTTAAAGTTGGCAAAAAATATAATGTAACGCCTGATTCTATTAAATATATCTATCTTTCTTGTTTTAAGATATTTTCAGTTTGCATTTAATAAGGTGCAGCGGCTTCTCATAATCAGGTGGACTGAAGTTTGTTTCTACCGTTAATTTTATTAAAGTGGGAAACAAACTCGAATCGTTTCTTACTTTTATTTATAACATGGCCATAACAACTTGAAAATATGTAATTACATAGATAAAACAAAGTTAAAAGTAAATAAAAGCAAATAATGGAACATAAATAATATTGAACAAAAAAGAGAAATCTCCAATGCATACCGTATAAAGCTCAACGTATAGTCATGTTTTCTGCATCAAGCCATTTATTTGGGCTTCACTTTTAACTGTTATTACGGGGGACGTATCATGCTCTCGTAGGTACACTCGGCCATACGCACTCCAACAGTACTTGAAGGTATTTGTTTTGGCAAGTTCCCGTGCTAAAAAGTATAGACGAGCCCCTTTGGCGGTTAGCTGCTCCGACACGAAAATAGGCGTATCTTCATTCCTCTTAAACCCAAGATGTTTGGCACAGAGCTTTTGTTTATTTTTCCTATTAAAGGCCTTACACATAGCCAAGAGTTCAGTCTTCACGATTGAGGATGAGGTCTCGACTATGATTGGTGAGTCACCCTTCGCACACTTTTTTCCTTTTACTCGAAAGATGTCCGTGATATGTTCTTCATTAAGCTTGCATCCGACTGTTTTTGACAATGTCATCACCATTCCTATCAAGTTTCCTCTTGCCTCTTCGGTTGTTTTGGGTACGTTCTTAATCTCAAAGTTGGCCTTACGGCCTTCGCGCTGCATATCTTCCAATTTTTGCTCTAAAATAGCTATTTGCTGTTTATCCTTTTTGTTTTGGTTTTCGAGATGATCCAGTTTTTTTTAAGATCTTCATTTTGATTTGCTAGGAACGATATTGTCTTTTCTATGCTAGAATTTGTGTCTTTAATTTCTAAAAGCGTCGGGGTAATTTTATTAATTTCACGTTCTTGTACTTTAAACATGGTATTTATCATGGTCCTCATTTCCTCTCTAAACACATCAAACCTATCAGGTTCAATATCGTCCTCCGGGCACTTTCTTTTGCAGCGCTGGGCAATGAAACTACTATCGAAATGATGCCCTGTCAGGTCTAGATGTGATTCGGAGTGAGATTTATTCAACATATTAGCTTCCATTTGTGTAGTAGTGTACGTTGAGCCTTAAATCAAACGCCACTATTATATGAGGCGGGGCCAAGTAAGTACGCAGGTAAAGATTTTTTCTGCTGCGCGCACGTCGATACGTCAGTGGGCGGGGCTACTATTGCAAGTGCAAGATGCCGTTAATCTCGCAAGCGCTGATTAGTTGAAATTAAACAAAAGGTCTCACGGTACCTTGCGAGCGTTGTACCAGGGTCCCAGATGTTACTCGGCGCTGCACAGGTTATGTTGACGCTTCTTAATCATTATACACTCCTAATATTTTGTGTTGATTTAATTGAGTTAATTTTGAATGAATATTTTTGAATAAAAGTTATAAAATTTCTGTATACGTCTATTCCTAGCGGAGGTCCGGAGGGAGAGGAATAATCAAATATATACTTACCTAGTAAATCTTGGGATAGTTAAAGTATGATATATTTTTATTTTTTCTAGTATTATTTTTACACATCATTATAAATAATACCACGTTTTTACATAAAAATAGTCAAACTTGCAATTAACAAAACAAACAACCTGCGTCGTACTGACCCTGAGATTGTTGTCCACTGGCTACGCCATTGTAACCGGTTCTTTCCAGTCACGCCGCGTACGCGACAAGAGGCCAGTGGTCACGCACACATGGCCCGCATGCATAAATGAAGTATGCAAACCAACAGCAACACCGATAAAATATAGGACAGCCTCGCTGCCACGTCACTTTCTTTGCTTGTAATTAAAGTGGTTATCAGGTTACCAGGACGTACAGAATGACGACAACGATTTGGACTCATTGAATGACCTAGCTAGTTGTCTGTGCAGTATTTTAAACTACTTAAAAATGTGAGGAGTTTTAACAATTATAAGTTATCTACCCTCACTCATGACAAAAACCTAGGAACTATCTCTAGTATGCCTATAAAAAGAAGTTGCAACATATAATTTATAGCATCTACTATGAATTATGAACACGTAATTTATCAAGGAACGTTAAGAAGATTACTGTAGGCCAAAGATATATAAAGTATGACATGCTAGGTTAAATGTTGTATTAAGGCTTTAAATAATTAATAAATCTTCTTTTTAGGTAAAGATATTGTATGGTGGTGAAAGCCCTCAAAGTTAAGCGACTACTGCAATTCATGTCTATTGCCGTAAAAGGAAATAGATGTTTTAATAAAAGGTTTTATGGCTTGCTGCATTAAAACTTTAGTTAGTTTGGAATAAAGGTAGTGGTAGTATATAACGTTGTATAGTCAAATCTCTCAACTGCCACCTGGAATTTTCATCTATTTATTTATTTAAACTTTATTGACCCTTACATATTAAGTACAGGAACAAAAGGCGAACTTAATGCTAAAAGCATTCTTTGCCAGTCAACCTTAGGGTAGTGATAGAACTACGAAGGTGGTTACAAAGAAATATACATACACACATTCATGCATACATTTTTACGTGGTAGATTACATGCCGTAAGCGCGCGGCTTGAACAGCACATTGAAGATATGAAACTAGAACGGTGAAGGGGTATAAAGAGAGCAAGTCTCCGATGAACGAAGCTGTCTGTCGTAAGTTTCGCGCAGGAACTGAAATTTTTGTTTGAGATAATGTGTAGTAGTTATCGAATAAAATAGAAAAAACTGTGTTAAGTATCCTATTGTGTCTTCGCTGACAAATTGGAAGCCATTTAAGCTGAGTGCGGAGGATACATCATGATCAATTTTGCGAAGATGAAAAATAAAAAGTATACAGTTATTGACGAGACGATCCGGCTTATTAAGGCAAACCTCATTAAACTTTAAATACCAACGCGCAAATTTGTAACGTTAGTACCGACGTGAGGTCTGAGAGGCCGCATATATTTTGTGGTGTTTTTAAAAAAAAGTGATGATTTAAATATCCGTCTTTGCATAATCATGAAAAGTAAAGGGTTTGAAGTAAAAATAACTATAAAAAGGACTTCAACTTTATAAAATTTTTTAATATATGACTACAATATTATTTGGCTTGAATTTTGGGAGAAAATCCGACTATTAGATATAAAAAACCAAAACACGAAGAATAATCTTCTCAGAATAACAAAAAATAGTATTTCTTACTTATGACTTATATAACTCATAAAAAAAATAAAGTAGTAACATAAACCTTCTGGAAAAAAATGACCACAGTCCAACTACACCTTAAAATCTAAGCTCAGGCAAGGCACACTTGTTTCGTGCACTGTAAAGAAACGTGGTTTTTTGCACTAATAGCATCTATATATCGATTTTCTATTCAGTTAAGGTTGTCATGAGAGAAAAGTTTTTCGTGTCTTGACTTCCTCAGCTTCATCTTCAGATGTCTCTGGCTTATCAGAACCAAGTACTTTTGCCAAACTCATCCTTAGTTCACGGGGTTCAGATTTATTTGATTGCTGTAAATCTATCGCAGAACTATTTCTTTTACAACTTGAAGTCTCTAGTATATTCATAATTCACAATATCTGTAAAAATTACAGTTTACCTTAACAAAAAATAAAACAAAACAGTTACGTAAGGACAAGTGCGGCCTGAGAGGCCGCGTCGGAAATTTAAATCGTAATTACTCACCAAATGCGCGTGCGACGTCATCACTTCCTGCTCCGAAGTTAACGTGAGTACTGTCCTTGCAGCTACTTAAAAGCGGGGATCGGTATTACGCGGGGAAAGGGATCAACTAGGCAAGTCAAGTGCCTGCCGGGACCTCACAGACCGCACGTCGGTATTTAAAGGTTAAGATCAGAAAAACATGCATCAGCATAGACAAAAATAGGAAAATAAGAGATTGCACCAGAGTGATCTTTACCTTGACCGGAAGAAAGTTCCTGAGATGGTTCAAATCACTGAGATTAGTAAAAACAGAACCACTGATATTCTGAATTTGGGTGAACCAACATAAGGTTGTGTCAAAGTAGACACCCAGATTTTTAACGCTGTCAGGATACGGTATGATAGAATTATCAAACATGACAGGTGGAATGGACGTTAAGCTTACGCAATTGTTGAGCACTACCAATTATTATAGCTTGGCATTTATTAGGGACTAGCTTTTTACCCGCTGCGCTCGCGTGCGCTTGAATTTAGGGACATCATTAAATGCTGTTCCGTGTCAAATTTAGAAATATTCGATCACTTTTAGAGTCTATGTCTCTATGTCTGTCAGAGATTTTTTTTCATTCTAAAATACTATTAGACGTAGATGATTGGTAACATGCTACAGAAACACGTGAATATACTTATAATATGTCTAGAAACTCCTACTATTTTTTATATATGGCGAGTCTTCCGAATCCGATGTATCCATAAGAAAGGTAAATACTCTTGAAATCAAAATGTATTATTATTATTTACATTTTACTCTTTACATATATATATTCATAGTTAAAGTAAATTTAGTTTTAACAAAGTAATATAATGTTTATTTGAGACATTTTATTCATATCGTTGGTCCTATTTAATATTGATTGGCACCATAAAAAGATAGAGATATTTTTATTTACTTCGAGTAGACTTGAAAATTTCATAAATACAGTTCTATAATAATGAATACCACACATGGATTAAAACTAATGTTACGGGTTTTTTACGCATCTTGACTCCTCACCGAATGAAAGCACCGAAGCTCCGGGAAGTCTAAAGTATGTAAACATGTTTAGTATCGTCCCAACCATTATATACAACAAATCCTTGCAATAGAACACCGAATCTTACCAATGATGATTCGCGAGGCTATTGAAATTAAAAATATCCTAATTTTAATAGGGAAGATGGCTGAGTGCTACTATCTGCTAAGGACTCCATGATTAATAAAATTAAATTCAAACTACTACTGCATTTTAACTATTCTATTTTAACTATGACATCAGGTCGTTAAACACCTCAGTTCTGCCACCCCTCCCGTGACCATGGGTTCTGTAAATTGCCCAAACCATCGGGAATTTAAAAATTTAAAATACGCGATAAAATCCTTAAAATTACTTTTATTCCTTATAAATTTTATACACAGTGAACGTGAAGAACGCTACACTCATGAACGGGAATAGAAAAATGTTCGGACTGTTGTGGCGGTGAAAGAAAATCCAACACATCATATCGTCCCGTCGTAAGAGGCGACATAGGAAAAAAATAGTAGATGGTATGATCTGCATCATCTTCTTGACAACAGATCAAAATAATAATAGCTGCGGTTGCCAACCCGCCACTATAGCAAATATCCAGCTACTTGACAATTTATGGGGGAGGCCTATGTTCATTTCAGTGGACTTTTGATAGGCTGACGATAATGAGTTCTACTTATCTTTGCAAGCCTTAATATTTACGGTAGAGTGAAAACATAAATTATCATACCCGAAAACACGAATGAAATAAAAACTGCATATATTGCCTCATGAAAAGTAAAAAAGCAGCTTACATACATGCTACTACTGGGCACAGGCTGTAGTTTTTGGCCAAAAAAGAGTTCGCTGCACTGATTCCAACTCGGGATGAACGTAATGTAAATCATTTAATTATTTACATCGTATATTCAGTAGCATTGTATTATTTCATTTTACCAATGACTTCCCATTTTAGTTTATTTAGAAGTAAGTAGGTGGCGCTAATATTACATGAAATAATGAAAGCCAAAACTATACCATCTAGTAATATCAGTCAATAAGGGATAAAATAATGTCAATTCTCTTAAAAGTTCTGTTTCTGTTAAAATAAGCTACTCGTATCAGCGCCGCTAGCGGTGAAAAACGATAATGATATCGTCATATGACCATATTATGAAATAGCAACGTTGTGTTTAGTTACTAATAACTTCAAAAGATTTCTATTCATTGATTTGGTTAAGCTATATCATGATACGGTCATCACATAGTGTTAAATACACATTCATTTCAGTCATTTTTTCAGTGTTTTCACGATATGATAGACTACTTTATGATATATGATCAATTCTACGATCTAGCCACGACATACATAAAAATCTCTTTAATAAAACTATGATGATAATGAAAATTTTACAACAATTGCAGACAGACCAATTTTTATCACTTTACATATATATTAGTAATTGAAATAAATACCTTATCAATTTTCATATTTTTGATAGACGTCACTATTATCTATTGAAATTATTACACTTTTAAAATAAAATAACAAAAATACTAAAAAAACTGAACGTTACAATTTTTTAATAATTTTAAAAATCTAATAATTTAATCATATAAATGTAAGTTATTTATATTATTTCATTTATTAGTAACTGAAGGCAAAATATACAACTTTTTCCATTTGATGATAGATGGCGCTGTTTTGAATACGAAATCGGTGTAGTTTCAAATTATTTTACCAAGATTATAACTATATTTTAAACTTTATTTACAAATATGGTAATATGGTATTTAGTTGAAAAACACCCGTCATTCCGCCTATAACTAAGATACAACAGAAAATTAACATCTAAAGAAAATTAATATACTTAACCATCCTTTTCTGAAGTTCCGTAATCGGATAAAAAGTAGCCTATAAGTTGTCCCGGGTTACTGACTACCTACATACAAAATTTCATGTAAATCGGTTCAGTAGTTTTTGCGTGAATCCGGAATACACAGACAGACAGACAGACAGACAGACAGAAAGACAGACAGACAGACTCTCTAAAAACCACTAATTTGGCTTCAGAACCCTTTATTTAGTCCCCTGGACTTGTTTTTTCAAGAATATATTAGAATTACAGACACGACTTTTCTACAGATTTATTATATGTATAGATTACACTAATACCAAACTGACGAGACCAATTGTGGAAATTATTTAAATCCATATTGATTCTGGTAATAGCGTTACATAAAAAGTGGACGTCTGCTTGAATATATATTTGCGCATCAGCGTAAAGATGGTAAGAGCAGTTAATTTGAGAAGTTGAGAAAGTTAACAAAGACGGAGAACAGAAGTGGAGATAACATTCCACCTTGTAGCACGCCAGTGCAGAGATGACACCAGTCAGATATGTCACGATCATTAGTGACAGCTTGCTAACGGCCACAAATGTAGGAAGAAAACCAGTTAACAGCAGTGGATGAAAATTTGAGATTTTAAAGCATGGCAAGGCGAATATCATGGTAACCATATTCAACGTATTTGAAAAATCTATCAATACAAGAACTGTGACCTTTCTGTTCTCCATGACCTCCCGAATGTCCTCTGTGACTGTGACTTTGTGCAGTGGTCGTATTGTGTCCAGGCCGAAAGCCAGATTGAAACTGAGATAGCAAGTTATTTCAACAAATAAAGGCAGACAATTTTTTTGAACTATAGATTCAAGAAGTTTTGATAGAAAGGGTTAGATAGAAATTGGTCTATAGTTGTTGAGATGAGTGGGTTTTGTAATTTTGGAAAGAGGGATAATATAAGCTTTACGCCAAGAAGCAGGAAAGACCCCAGACAATAGAGAAAAATTGGTTATGTGAGTTATGACCGAGAGAAAGTTTTCGAGAACAGAAAATATCATGAGGCGACTTACATTTTATTATTTTATTGGTATTTTTTTAACAGCCAACTGCTTTCGATTTAATAGATACAAAAGTTTAACGAACTTCGTCAATAGAGACAAACAATAATGAAAATAGTTCATGTTGAGATGTGGCCAAAGAAGTAATTTCTAAAAAATTAGTGGATTTAATGATAGGAAATAATGTAGAACTAGCTGAAAAAAGAGGAAAAGAAATGTAAAATTTTTTTCTGAGTGGTTACCAATACCAGGAGATTTGAGGAACTTCTATACATCGGCCGGAGAAAAGTTAGAAATATTATCATGGAAATAGCTAAGCTTCGCTGTCCTTACCATGTGGTAGCAGCGATTGCGAGCCACTTTATACAAATGCCAGTTGTCATCACGCTTGAATTTTCTCAAAACCCTATCACGTCGAGTCATTGCCATGCGAACTAACTAACTTAAACTCTAATAGCTCGCACCGTTGTACAGACATTGAACAGTTTCAGAGTTATATCTGTGAAAATTGAAACTGTATTGTCCACTGAAGACGCACCATACACCGGAGAAAAATCTATAGTAAACGCATCATTTTCCAAATTAACATGTCCATTCTGGAAAAACTTCGTATCCAGATGGTGTCCGGTTTAAATTTTGATGGTTTTAGTTTATATGCGAGGTTAAGTACGACGAAGATGAAGGTGACCGAAAAAGAAAGATTAGAATGTAGGTTGAATGGTGAGGCCACCTCCACCCTTGCCTATTCTGTCATTCCTGATTAAGACAAACCTGGGTAAGCTGTAGGAGAAAGTTGAACGTGAAAGCTTAAGCCAGCTTTCCGAAATAAGAATGGCCTGCACAGTTGAAGAAGAAGAGGACAAATTTCTAAAAGATCAGAATAATGCTTTGTGCATTAATATGACAGACGTTAAACAAAGAGTTAAAGTAAAATGAAGTTATATACGAAAATTCAGCTTATTATCTCTCATTCTGAGGTTAACCCTCTTTATTATGCTAATAAAGTAACTGGACTAAAGATGCGGTTATAACAAAAGTTAGAAAGATCTCATCGCATTCAGTAGATAGCTAATCATTTTGTATGTGTAAATACTTAGATCAGCTACGGGAGCAGCTTCAAAAGCATGCGATGCGACATCTGTTACTACGCTTACAACTTACAACAGCCCACTTTAGGATTACAGCAAAACGTAAAGTGGAAAAAGAGCATAATATTATATAAAAGAACTTGAATAATATTCCATTATTATTCAAGTTAACTTACTCCCATTGTTGCAGACGTTAATATAAGCAAATAAGTTATAACGTGCGTAGACAAAATGCGAAATGACCTCAAATACCTACGAGAAATAAAGTGCGAAGGCACGTGCTACGTATTATTCATAAATTTCATTATGAATATATTCTTTGTCACAATGACAAATGAATATAAATATTTTTTAGGAATTTCCTACCACTATTACAATCGTGCCTGGAAAATTAATAATTTTTATGTCGGTGATAGTGAAGTTGAAAACCGCGTTGAGACTGGAAACAATAATCTGAATTCATTTTTAAATAAAGTTTGGTATTTGTGTGACGGTTGTTTAACGTTTTTGAATTCATTATTTTTTCTTTTTTAACTTTTCATTCTCTTGGCCGCGTACAATTACGGAAATCTTATTATTTCTATTGTTTTCCTTTCACATTAAATCTGCATTTATAATAAAATGAAAGTCGGACTGATAATTTTTTATTTTTTTATTTAGGGATTTGTGTTTGTGAATATGTAAATCACATTATAACTAACTTAAAATCTATACATTTACGATAATTCATAGAATCAGGGGTTGTTATAAACTAATTTTCTTAATTCCGCGTGAAGAAAGAAAACGATGTGTCCCAAAGAAATAAGAAAATGAAGTAGGAGGATGTCTCGTGTAGAGGCGAAACACGTGTCGTATTTTCGAGAGTGGTGTGTCGTGCCTAGTGTGGTGGTGCTGGGGGTGGTAGTGTTGGGATTAACGACGACGGGTATAGTGCGCGCAATTGAGGGACCTGGGAGGTCCCCTTAAAACTGGGCAGGACACATCATTTTCTTTCTTCACGCGGAATTAAGCAAATTAGTTTATAACAACCCCACTATACATTTGCCATTAATCTGCACATACTCAATGCAATACCTGAGCTGGGACTAACAGTGAAATAGAAAATTTAAGTGAGGGTACAACTTTGAATCCCCACTCGTTTAATCAGTATGAAGTGCAAACATTTGCCTTGACTGCTCCCGTCCTGACCGACTGGTGTCGAGTTCCAATCCCAGGTCTATGCTTGGACTCACACTCGGGCTCTAAGTATAATCCTGTTCTGCGCAGGAGGCTAGTCTCCGTACAGGCTGAATTTCGTGACCGTAATTCGGTCTGAAGGACCTTAAAATTATTATTATAAAGTTCGACGTAAGTAACTCGTCGAAGTCATTAAATTTGTTATCTTCTTTATTGCGATTTCGTTCTTGTGACGTTGACCAGTACATCAAGATAAGAAGTGTTACTGTTCGTTTGTATACATAATTTTATTTGAAAAAATTCAATTGTACAAATGCATCTACTGATTGTTTGTGACACCTCTAAAGTCATTAATTTAAATCACTAGTCGTTACTCGCCATGAAAGCAAACAACAAAGCTTTCCGTAAATCATTTTTTCCGCCTGTTGGGAAGTGGATGCTGTACAAAATAAAGCATCCACTTCCCAACAGGCGGAATGTATAGATAAATCAAAGATTTATCTATACAATAGGGTCAATCTGCTGCTAAAATTTATCAGAATTTCAATATAATAAAGAGAATTCTTTCATTTAAAATACTTTTGTAAAATATACATTATTGTTTCAAATCTTTGCAGTACTGGCCTAGTGCTGCTAAGGATTTGAAACAATAATGTCCTACAGACCGAATTTAGTTCACAGCAGTGATTCTCAACGCAGTCTAGCTATTTGCGCAGGACAGGATTATAGTGTGCTCTATTCCCTCTCTCCTATAGTCTAATGGAACGGTAATCCGACACAATCGGAGAGAGATCAGGCACAGGACTAACGGCTTCACATGCTTTTCGAAGCACTGTAAGCTTCCTGACTCCGGGTGGCTACTGAGAATTTCTTGATAGGAAAACCCAATAACGGATTTCTGCTAGATCGAAGATTCAAACCTGGACCTCACGTTTCCTACCACTAGCAAAGAGGAGTCGTACCTTATATATGACCCTCAAGGTGAGTGGTGAGGATACTTTAAATGAAAGTCCGTCAAAAACATAAATGTAATAAGGCGGCCACCTTTTCGCATTTATGTCCCGTGTAAACGTCGTTCGGGATAATCGGCTTAAACGATAAACTAGTTTAGAAGAGAACTGCAGTGGACAATAAGTTCGTTTGTCAACTCCGTTATAAAATAAACATAAATAAAGACAGAGTATTATTTAAATACGATTCCCGTACATGTATACATAGTCTACCTCATATACATAGTAAAAGAGTTTACATTTTAAGATTTCCTATCTCTGTAGTAGGACTGTCACATAGGGGTTCCGTGACTGATTACCAAACACTACGTAGATAAAGATACATAGATACCACTATATATTTAACTATACACATTTATTTCTTCTTCAGCATTTAAAAGTCTACTGCTGGACATGGACCTCTCCTAATATAAGCTACAGAAACTTAGCATTATAGATAGCAAATCATAATAGGACATTATTTATATTTTTTGTATAAAAAAAGTGTTAGTCTATACTGACTTACAGCCTTTTTAATCTATGATGCATTAACAAAAAATGGTTGGTTAATACTTAAACACGAGCGAAGCCGCGGGCCATGTAGTGGCGGTGTAAGAATACCCACTACCCCATATCATCCAGTGGGCGTCGTAAGAGGCGACAGAGAGAAATAGGGATACGGATAGCAGCATTTTTCTAATAACAAATAAAAAATCTTTTCCTACGTGGTAGAGCCATGCTTCAGCTATATTATGGTTGTAGCTCGACCGGGGAAGGACCACGCTCTCACAGAATACCAGCGTAAAATAGCAGCTTAATGCTGCTGTGTTTCGTATGGTGAGTGTAGAGAACCGGAGACCCTTTTTACTGGAAATGAGGCATTCCATCTTAGTACTCACGGGTGACAACGCATCTGCATTTTGATTCGTAATCGAAGATAGATGTAGATATCTATGGGCCGCAGCAACCACTTACCATCAGGTGGACTGTGTGCTCGTTTGTCACCCTTATCCTATAAAAAAAACCGCGGTTGCCGATCCGCGTGGCGACTATGGAAAATATCCCCTTTATGAGCAATCTATGGGGGAAGTTTATGTTCAGCAGTGGATTTTAATAGGCTGTAACGATATAACGGTAACGGCACCGCGGGTAAAAGCTAGTTTCTCAAACGTTGATAGACAGTGTTTGGGAGATTACGCTTTTTATTCTGTCTAAAAAAAATTACACGGATATCTCTTTTAGGAGTAAGTTTTAACAATGTATTATGCTGACATAATAAACGCAATGTAATGGACTCATCAAAGTTAGTCAAACATAAAACATGAAGGGTACGCACTGTAATCAACGTTGGGTCACTGTTGTTTAATAATTTTAATGAAAGTTGTTCCCACTGGACAAGAATGGTAAACGACCAAAACTGTTCAGAATAATTATTCAGTGCAAAAATTATACTACTTCAACAGTTTTTATATAATATGTCAAAATTCTGTAATTATACATAAACTAATTCAGATTATTTAAATTTGATAAGCAATTTAATGAATCATAAACATCATCACGATTATAATCCCGTAAAAGTTTACTGCTGGATATGAGCTTCTCCCGTTGTAGGAATTTACCCCCACGCTAGGATTTTTAATATGTAATGATTATGTAACTGTATTATATTCATTTTCAGATCATGTCATTACATTTCTAGACTACATTTTTCATTATCAATCACACTATTAATCTTTTCTTTAAATGAGTGTGCGTTCGTGTGTGCTTGCTTGCGTGTGTGCTTACATACATTCGTGCGTGCGTGCGTTCGTGCATGCGTTCGTTCATGCATTTATGTTTATGCATGTGTGTGAACATAAACGAACTGAAGCCTAAATCACGCTATCGAATTCCGAACGACTCTGTATATTATTTTTATATTATTTATTAAGGTTTACCAATGTTCGATTACACTGTATTTAACAAAATGGCTTAAGAACTAACTTATGTGACTAAGTGTAACAATCGTTTATGGTATTAAAAATAAGTATAAGGTACTAAAAATAACTATTATATTCAAAAAATCCAAAATACCTAGAAGCACATTCCTTGAGTGCCGACTTGTGTCAACCTGTCATTCAAAATCAGTCACAAAGTCATAAAACTTGCTATCTTGCCATAAGGAATTTTCTTCTCTCGTGTATACTATAACCGTCTATTAATATCATAAGTTTATGGTACAAAATGATTTTATATCTTAATATTTTTACAAAATTTTTACTATTTTTTTAAATTTTTCACCAATCAACATTTAAATTTAATTATGTTTAAGAGACATATAAATAAATGTAAAAATACACATTCATTACAGGATATTATAGGAGAAAACTTACCTGCTTTTTGAATTTTTCACATACTTAACTACCTCATATTTCTTCCTCAACAGGCAATAATACATTATAAATGAATCTAACATTATTTAATAAAAAAATTGTTTCATTATTTTAACTATTTTAAATCAAATTACGTTCATTTGCCGGTATGTACTTCTAATATGTACCAAACAAAGTCTTTAACTAGACGAGAAAAGCGTTTGTCTTAAAAACCAAGTGTCTTAAATTAAATTCTTTTGATGTCACTTGCAAGCTCAGAAACGACAACGATTCACGTTGAAATGCAAATTGTAATGGAATTTTCAATGAATCTTCTGTTTCTGTTGCTTTTTGTAAATAAATCTACTTCGTTTTTATTGAAAGTAGCGTTCTTTGGCGCAAAATAGAACCTCATTTAATATGTTTTTATGAGTGTATTTAAACGGTCGGGTTATAGCTCGTTCTGAGCGCAACTAATATTATAAAACTTAAATTATTTCAGGTGCAGCTGCACACAGTCTTGCAGTGCATCCAATCGTATAAACCGCGAAAAGTGTATTCGAAATCTGTGTTCACTATGCATGAGTTGCGCTACGAAATAAACCGTAACTTTTCCGTTAGATTGGAATATTTTGAACCTTTTGGTAAAGATATAGAGGTTATTTATGTGCGAAAGTAAAGCTGTCCGTAATAAAATCCCTATAGCAGGTGCAAGAGTTCTATTTTAAAACGCTAGGCAGTAACATCATTGGATTTTATTTTACAAGAAATTTTAAACTAAGCTAAGGTATTGTTTTGTAATTTAGAGGGATTGCGACTGTGATTTTATTTTTATGTTAAGATTAAAAATTAAATCACAAACCATTTGATAACGAAATATGCTTCGTCTTTCAACAGAAAAGCAACAACAAGAAGCAGTTTGGTTCATATGCTAGGAATGTCAACAACAAAAGAGTGAACTCATGCCATCATCAAAATTCCTGCTAACACTGTCTAAAGTGCATCCTATAGAATACCGAGAGGCTGGCTACTTAGTTCCTGTGCTTGAGGATGACAAGATTGTTTTCAACGAAATCAAGGTAATTAATATGCTTCTTAGCACGTCTTTCTACCGATTCTAACGCTTTTAGGTGGCATTTTGCGGTACAATGATATTAACAAATTCAAAACAATAATTATAAAATATGAATAAAAATTTGCATCTTAGATACTGAAATTACTTAATAAAAGAACATAGATGCAAAAGCTAAATCTATTAAAATCGGATGTCACTTACCTATAGTATCGATTATATTTATAAAATCCTTACATTGACGTTATGATTAATGTAAAAAATTCATTCGTTATGTCGTTTATTATCTTCTGGAAAATTTTATTTAATATTTAATTTATACAGCCAGTTATTCATCTGTTTGTCTGGAGGTTATTCAACGAGACTAATATGTAAGCCATAAACATGACAAAAGTATTTGAAATTATACTATTCATACACAGATGAAGTAAATATTTTTACGTCGTCTGAGTATTCACATCACCTTAAAGTCTTCGAATCACACAAGTTTATTTTGAATGTGCTTAGAATTTAAAAATTAAATAAATATGCACGAGTATAACATGATTTTATATCACGGAGATAAATAATTTTATACAAGCACATTTTAGGTAATTATAAAATGCTAACAAATCACAGCATAGGAACTTGGAATGAGAACATGCAATTTCGATTTGATCGCTCGAACTACTTCTAAACGATTGTTAATTTGGCACAAAATGAGAGAATTATGCAAATGACCAAGTTCCTTCGTAATCAGCCGAATCAAAGAAAGTATCAGATGGCAATTATCGATAACATTTCGTAAAATCCTTATTATCTTTATGTAGTGAGCAAAGGACATCGATTAGCAATATTACGTCATTAAATTTGGTCTTGCAATAAACGTTATTAATATCGAGATTTGCTGTAATTATGTTCATTATTCAGCATTTTTATTGTATAGAATCTTATTTCGACTCTTTTTCTCGTAATATTTCTGCTACGCGATATATTCATATCAATTGTGAACTGATTTTTATCATAATTTTTTTATTGAATATATAACATTTTCTAAACTTGCTGTTCCCCACGGCTTTGCTTGCGTGGAATTTATTGCGATTGGATATTATGTGATTTAAATTTCTTGAGCGGAACTCTAATTCATTTTCAGTAACAAATGTAACCTAAGTTACTCCTTATAACATCGGATATCTGCCAGTGAAAATCTCATCAAAATCAGTCCAGCCACTTTGGAGACTAGCCGGAAGAAACAGACAGACATACAGACGAACAAAAATTTTAAAAATCGTTTTATTGTTATAAATACCGTGTACAATTTCATAATATGCATTTAGTAAAAAAACTGTTAATTTCACATTACAAACAGACACTTCAATTTTATTTATTTGTATAGATTCGGAAAAATGATTCCTGTCATAAAAGTGACAAAGGGGATGAAATATTTAGTTTAATTATTTAGACGACATTTTAGTTGCTACTTGAACTTGTTATATTCTTTGGTTTATAACGGTGGTAGAGCCACGCAGCAGTTTTTGCTGTTGCACGTATGGGCCGGCTCGAACCGGGTTGGTACCACGACCTCACAGAATACCGGCGTGAAGTAGAGGCTCTGCTTCTGCGTTTCGTCTGATGAGTGCAGGTGACTGGAGGCCAAATTCACCCCCCCGCATCAACATGGTAGCGGAATTACACGTAAGACTACCCCAGGAGGGTAACAGCACCCCTGGAGAATCCCTCGCTGAGCATCCACGACCATGTTATTCCACTCCTGAGCGTGGGTGCTCAGGCTGCCCCGCGTATTCTGGGATTCTGGGGAGGGGGGGGGGGCAAAATTCCGCTCAAAAACATAACTGCTTGGGGCAAACTGAGCAACAAGACCAAGGCGACCCCTGCCACGCTATCCGTGAATTTCTGCAACATCAAGGGACGTCACTCGAACCTAAACGCCGTCCACTACCATCTCGAGACGGCGAAGCCGGCCTTGCTCTTTCTGACCGAGATGCAGGTTTCCTCTCCGGCTGATATTTCGTATCTCTCCTACCCGTGGTTCAAATTGGAGCACTCCTTTGTGCCTCGGGCTGAAGTTTGCGTGTATGTCAGAGAGCACATCTGTTCTTGACGCCTCGGCAGTCTTGAAGGTTCGGACCTGTCCATCTTATGGCTATGCGTAGACAGCGAAGACAATCCGCGCGTCTACGGGTGCCTCTATAGGACCCATAGCGGTAATGCCGAAACAGACCGACTCATTGACCACATCCAAATGGCTACAGATTCTTTGCTACAACAGGTTCCATCCGCAGAGATCGTGATCCTTGGCGATTTTAACGCCCACCACGCCGAATGGTTCGGTTCAAATTTAACCGATCATGCGGGGAGACCTGTTTATGACTTTGCATTGGCATATGGTCTGAGACAACTGGTTACTTCGCCTACGTGGATTCCAGATGTAGAGGATCATACACCTCCCCAGTTGGACCTTCTGCTGACCTCTTATCCGGATGGATATCAGGTTTCCGTCGATGCCCCTCTCGCCTCTTCGGACCATTGTCTGATCCGGAGTGTGGTGCCACTCACGCTCTCCTCGCGGTTGCGTTCTGCAGGTTGCCGCCGTGTTCGGCATTACAGGTTTGCGGATTGGGACGGAATGCGGTCTTTCTTTGCATCCTACCCATGGGGGCGGGTTTGCTTCTCGCCGGATGATCCCAGCCCTGATGCTGACTCTGTCACTGATGTGGTGCTACAGAGAATGGAACTATTTATTCCATCATCTGTGGTACCCATCGAAAGCAGATCTCAGCCTTGGTTAGGTCGCTCCTGTAAGGTTGCATTACCCAGTAAGTTATCAAGCCTGGGCTGCGGCTTCGGTGACTCGATATGTAAACACCAGCACACTAAAAAAGAAGTATAACTTCGTCTCCAGGTCCTTCAAAAGAGTTAATGCCAAAGCAAAGTCAGAGCACATAGGCATAATTGGCGAGAAACTAGTTCGCCTTCCTTCGGGAACCCGTGCATTCTGGTGCAAGTCATCACTACCATCTCTGCACAGGGAGGACGACTCACTGGCCCAAGACGCAAAAGACAAAGCCGACCTTTTAGGCTCCCTTTTTGCGTCCAACTCGACTCTTGATGACGGGGGGAAAACACCGCCGACCATCCCGCGTTGTGAAAGCTCCATGACGGCTGTGCTGTTCTCACAGCGCTCGTTTCGCAATGCACTCCTCTCCCTGGTAATCCAGAAGTCGAGTGGGCCTGACGGAATCCCCCCAATTGTGCTGAGGACGTGTGCTCCGGAGTTGGCACCGGTCCTAACGCGTCTTTTCCGGTACTCCTACTCCCAAGGCGTAGTCCCGAATTTATGGAAGACAGCTTTTGTCCACCAGATCCCTAAAAAAGGCGACCGCTCAGACCCGTCCAACTATAGGCCTATCGCGATCATCTCCTTGTTCTCCAAAATAAGGGAATCAATTATTAACTGCCAGCTCATGCGGTACCTTGAAGACCACCAGCTAATTAGTGACCGCCAATACGGTTTTCGTCGGGGTTGATCAGTTGGTGGTCTTCTGGTCTACCTGATCCCTAGGTGGGCAGAGGCAGTAGAGTCCAAGGTAGAGGCGTTGGCCGTTAGTTTAGACATTGCGAAGGCCTTCGATCGGGTTTGGCACAAAGCGCTCCTTTCGAAGTTCCCTTCCTATGGGCTTCCCGAGAAATTGTGTGATTGGATAACCAGCTTCCTTGCAGATCGGAGCATCAAGGTCGTTGTAGACGGTGCATGCTCCGACTACAAGCCTATTAACGCTGGTGTTCCACAATGCTGTGTGCTATCACCAACGCTGTTTCTTCTGAATATAAATGATATGTTGCTAACTGGTAACATTCATTGCTATGCGGATGACAGCACTGGTGATGCTCTATACACCGGCGGTGCCAATATTTCTCGGGAAAACGTCGCCGAGTACCGGAACAAACTTGTGTCTGAAGTCGAGTCTTTGCTGAACAAATTCTCGGATTGGGAGCGACTAAATCTAGTCCAGTTTAATCCTCAGAAGGCACAAGTTTGCGCGTCTACCACTAAAAAGAACCGGTTGTCGTATCTCCTCAGTTTCAAGGCACACCCCTTCTTGCTTCAGCCATTATCGGAATCCTCGGAGTCGACATATCGAGTGACGTGCAGTTTCGTGGTCACTTGGAAGAGAAGGCCAAATTGGCCTCTAAAAAGCTTGGCGTGCTCAGCAGAGCGGGACAGTATTTCATGCCGGCACACCGCCTGCAACTTTACAAGGCGCAGGTTCGCCCTCACATGGAATACTGTTCCCATCTCTGGGCAGGGGCTCCCCAGTGCCAGCTCCGTCCACTTGACCGCATCCAGCGCAGAGCGGCTCGAATCGTCGACGACCGAGTCCTTTCCGATCGGCTCGATTCATTGGCACTGCAAAGAGATGTTGCATCCCTTTGCAATTTCTTTCACATCTACCACGGGGAGTGCTCTGAGGAATTGTTCGGATTAATCCCAGCCGCCAAATGTCACGAACGCACATCGCGGCAGAACTCCCGATACCATACACACCATCTAAATGATTGGCGATCCACCACTGTGCGACTTAGAAGATGTTTCCTTCTCGCACGACTTCCTTGTGGAATCTATTACGATCTATATACGACTTAGGGACGTTCAAGAAAAGAGCGTACTCCTTTTTAAAAGGCCGGCAACGCATCTGCGATTCCCTCTCTGGTGTTGCAGCTATTCATGGGCGGCGGTAGTCACTTACCTTCAGGTGAGCCGCATGCTCGTTTGCCCCCTCTCCTATAAAAAAAGACCTAAAAGGTCCTAAAAATTAAACTTTTAATAAAAACTCTAAGAGCTGAAAATAATTATATAATTTTACATTCTGAAGTCGGATCTTCAATTCTTACTACACTATATGATGTGTTAGAACAAAATTCAGAATGTAAAATCACTAATTTCCTTTTAGTTCTTTTTTAGGCTTTTACTTTTTATTAAAAATAAAAAATTTGGTGTATCGATATATCTATATATAAAATTGGTTTTGAATATTAAATGTACGAATTGATTTATTTTAAAATAATTAGCGTGTTTTTTCCCAAATCCAATATAACCATCTAATCACAAAATTCAATATCACACGTGGTAGCTCCATGCTGCAGCTATATTAACTGTATAGTTGTAGTACGAATGGGTCGGCTCGACCGGTGAAGGACCACGCTCTCACAGAATACCAGCGTAAAATAGCAGCTTAACACTGCTGTGTTCCGTATGGTGAGTGTAGAGAACCGGAGACCCTTTTTACAGGAAAAGAGGCATTCCATCTTAGTCCTCATGGGTGACAACGCATCTTCATTTTGATTCGCATACGAGGATAAATGTAGATGTCTATGGGCGACAGCAACCACTTACTATCAGGTTGACTGTGTGCTCGTTTGTCAGCCTATCCTATAAAAAAAAAACAAAGATGTTAAAATCAAGCACCTGTCGAAAATTGTAAGCATTCTCAATCCATGACACTTCATTACCTTCTCTGTTAGCATTATACTCTGTTATTTATACTCTCACAAAAAGATCTTAAGATTTCCTCTTCATCGTAATCTACCGCAACAACTAGTGTAAGTGGCGCAAGATTCTGAAGTAACTACATAATTGTGCTGTTTGCTGAATCTGTATTCAAGATGTGGATTCTACTCTGATGTTAAGAGGGCTGTTTGTTTCAGGCGTTCAGCGAAGAAACAAGTTCTGTTTGATGATTTAAATTTTTAATACTCGTAATAATTGTTCTTTTGAAATGTATATATCAATTTTTATTTAAAATACTTATTTGATATTAACTCCGTTAAATTTAACTTTCATTATTATATGATTATTAGTATCAGAACCGACATTACCCCCTTTTTTACATAGGGAAATACCTACGTATACTTATACTACTACTTGCCTTATGGTAGATAGTACGGTGGGACATGGACGTGTTATGTTGGATTCGCACCGACTAAAAACCCATGGTGTATTTAGCTTTGCCGAATATTGGTAGAGCCACGGGAAAGCTTTTGCACACATTTCTGACCACAACAGTGCCGGCCGCCCCATGGCAACCTCTGCTTGGGAGAGGAACTCCTCTTTCCTCTTCTCCTTCTAAGGTTAGGCATACCAGAATATAAAGGACAGTGCCCATCTATATCGATGCATGGCGGACACGGGTCAGGAAAACAACTACATAGAGCCAGTACTCGGAAGCACTAGCAGCCGATCTGATCTATGGCTCCGCTACCAACCAAGTTTCACCTACGGACGGTTAGGAGAGCAGCGCCTCGCAACACCGTCACTTATCTCCCCCGTGGCCCTACCGCTACCGAATTAACGATGTGGCCCAGGCAGAGTCGCGGACGGTAAGGTGAGTGGCACATTACCATATCAACACTCCTCTTTCTCACAACTCCACTTCGTCTGCGGTGGTAGGGGGCACCCCTCTCGCCGCAGCCCACCAACACACACCCAAAATGGGTTCGCCAAGCCCACTCGGAGTGTTCTCCTCGGGTCAGCTCTTAACCTCGGGGCAGTCATGTGGGTTACTCATATTTCACCGTGGGCGATAAGCCACGGCTACTAAGCCTTCCGGCACAACAAGCCAAGAACCGGTTCGCGGCGACCAACATTACCCCTGATTGTGTCGTTCTTCTTCTGGCCAAACTGTTTTAAGTCTTTTTATCGATAAAACCATTCATTACATACATAATAATATAGATATTACTTATTTATTTATTCAGTATTACAATTACGATTAGAGCATCAATGGGTCAGCTCAGCCGGGGAAGCCCTACGCTCTCGCAGAACGCAAGTGTTAGATTATTATAGACTCTAGAATGGGTAAGTAATTTAATAAGTGGTTTGTAAGAAAGTTGATAATATATTTTATTTTAGTACTCACCCACAAATCCAGTTTGTTTGTACATGCGATTTAAATTAAGTTTGTCTCATGTTTTCTACTTCCGTATCTTGGTTCACTAGCTTATCGAATAATTAAGGGCTGCTAATTAATTAAATATTTACTGTCATTTGTTGGATTTATAGGATAATTTAATAAGAGTAAATAAATGACAATTAAATAGTAACAACTGACGCCGTACCGACGGCGAACCTAAAAAATACCTGTATAAAAGTAGGCTGTTAGAAATAGATCGGAGAGTTGTTTCATAACAAGTGAGTAAGTGAAAGGGGTAACTCTGCTAGTCGGCTGTAAGGACTCGAAGGTCTTCTTAAGCTAAGTATTTTATTGGACCGGAATACTAAAGTTAAGTAACTTATGTATTTTGTTATTATACTATATCTTTTAAATGTTAGTGCCATTTTGTAACCTGTGTATTTAGGAATTATATATTGTTGGTTTGTTTATACTATTTGTATAAGACAACACATTTTACATATATTATATTTTAAAGAGATTTCCCGCTTGGTTCCTTGCTGGTTCTTCCCAAAATAGAGGTTTTCTTCGAACCAGTGGTGAAAGTAGGTACTATATTGAATAAAATGCACTTCTATTATATTTTAAAGACTTTTCCTGTAACCTTACATTTAATATTAAGACCATAGAATTATTATGTAATAATTCTATGATTACGACAGTAAATTGTAAATTTTTTAACAGAGGTAGAGCCACGCGGCAGAATTGCTGTCGCACGGATGGGCCGGCACGAACCGGGGTGCTACCACGACCTCACAGAATAGCAGCGTGAAGTAGAGGTTTACCTCTGCGTTTCGCTTAGTGAGTGCAGGTGGCCGGAGGCCCTTTTTACTGGAAATGAGGCATTCCATCTTATTCCTCGCGGGTGACAACGCATCTGCATTTTGATTCGCAAACGAGGATAGATGTAGATGTCTATGGGCCGCAGCAACCACTTACCATCAGGTGGACTGTGTGCTCGTTTGTCACCCTTATCCAAAAAAAAAATTATATATTATAAAGTTTTTTCTTGGTTACACTACAATTTTATAAATCTAACACTAGCGTGAAATAGCAGCTTATTTCTGCTGTGTTTTGTAAGGTGGGTGTAGAAAACAAGAGACTCGTTTCACTGGAAACGCCGTATTCCATTCTTACATTTCATGGTGACAATGCATCTGTATTATGATTCTTAATCGATAACAGTTGATGTCTATGGACCACACGACTCGCTAACCACCAGGTGGACTACGTGCTAATTGGCACACTTATTGTATAAAAAAATTACACTAATACTGTGCATTTATGTATTTTCACTAAATCCGATTATTTCTTCGTTCAAATATGTGAACCTTTACGTTTGTGAACGTTAACATGTGCGTAATCTCCATAACCAATTAATAATATCCTAAGCCGGGTTTTCATTTAATTTGATTATCCATGTAGAAATAATTTCCTTAGCTGCGATCTAAAGGTCCTTATGGTAGATAAACGTACTAGTGTTTTAATTATTTGTTTTCATTTGCCATTGTTTTATAATTAAATCATGATATTTTGATATATTACACGATAGCTACAAAACATTAAAAATAATTGTGATTTATTAGCACAAGGCTTTGGTCTATCAGCACAATAAACCTCTATTACTTATTATACTTCATAAATTGTAATTTTTCATCCAATTGCATGCCTTGAGCGCGAAGCATGTAGGTAGGTTCTACTAGAGTCTAAAAATTAAGATTCCAATGTTTTGTCTCATGAAATCGTATCTAACAATCATATAGTACATATAAATTATATAGGAAGCACATTGTCAGAAAGATAAATGACTATTGAACTTATAATTTTTTTAAATTGATTAATTGCTATTGTTTGACTAAGTAATATATTTATTATAACTAGCTGTGTTTGGTTATAACGCTCATATTCCTGTGTCCAACAGTTCGTTGAACAAAACATACGTCTTAAATTTTATCATGTTATACCCAAGCAACTCTCGAACTTATTCAAGCCAACAGCTATTTTTATATAATAAAAGGGGTTTTAGTGGCTTATAGTAAAGTAGCAGCCTATTTACGTCCAACTGCTGGGCACAGGCCTCATCTCATTTCTGAGAGGATTTTAGGGCAAGGATATGTCCGCCGCGCTGCCCCAATGCGTGTTGGCGAAACTTACATGTCTTCGAAATATTTTTTTCTTATTTCTCAGACATGCAGGTTTCCTCACGATGTTTTCCTTCACCGCCGAGCACGTGGTAAATCAGCATTTAAAATTGCAATTAACAATTTCATTGGTGTCGGCACGGATCGAACCCGGGTTGGTCGAGTACTGTGAAGCTTACAGCGAACGCTAACCATCTGAGCTACCACGGCTTAGTGGCTTATGGTGTGGATTTTTCAAGTCTGCATGGAGGGATAAACAGGAGAAATTTTCATACCATTTTTTTTAACTCAAACTATTTTTTAATCTCTTTATCTATCATGTGGGAAGCCATGGAATGTAAAAGGCAGTTTAATTTTGTTGTTTAGTTATAAATATAAATAGTGTATTGTGAGCAGCCTTATAGTTCTAATGGCAGAATCATTGGAGGACCTAAGCACTATGCTCAATGACCTCAATAGTGTTTCCCAACGGATAGGTCTTAAGAGGAACTTGGACAAAACAAAGATCATGTTTAATGTCCATGTCACACCTATGCCGGTAGTTGTTGGGAGCACTAAGCTCGAAGTTGTTGACGAATATGCTTACCTGGGACAAATAGTCCGACTAGGTAAGTCCAACTTCGACGGAGAGGTCAATCGACGGATTCAACTCGGTTGAGCAGCGTTCGGGATATTACGGCATATCTTCTCGTCAGGTATACCTCAAAACTTGAAAAACGAGACTGTACAGCTAGTGCGTGTTGCCAGTTATGACCTATGGAACTGAGACGTGGCCCTTCACTGCTGGCCGGATGAGGAAGCTCAAGGTCGCTCAATAAGCTATAGAGAGGGCTATGCTCGGAGTTTCTCTGCGTGATAAACTTAGAAATGAGGATATGCGCAGTAGAACTAGAGTAACCGACATAGCCTAATGGATTAGCAGCCTGAAATGGCAATGGGCTGGCCATATAGCTCTAAGAACCGACAACCGATGGGGAAAAAAGGTTATCGAGTGGCGGCTTCGTAACGGCCGACGAAGTGTAGTATCTTACCAGGTCGTCACCCCACTAGATGGAGTGACGACCTGGTAAGACATGCAGGAAGTCGATGGATGCAGGTGGCTCAGGACCGTACTTTGTGGCATTCCTTGGGGGAGGCCTTTGTTCAGCAGTGGACCTGTGAAGGGCTGTAATGATGATGATGATGAATGATGAGCAGCCTTGTTATAATTTATTTTACTAAATACACTTTGTCTTACTCCGCGCTCGGCTGCTGTCGTGAGTGGATTATTGTATCGTTTGTTTACAGCGCAGCGGCACGTTCCTGAAAATGGTAGATCGCTGTAGAAATACAAAATATTCGAAAAACCAAATTTGATACATACTTGACAAGATAAGATATTATTATTTTTATAATAACAGATTTATTAGAAAATTTTGTTTCGCTAAAAGTAAGAAGGTTTTATATTATAATATACTGAAATATTTTTTGGACATTACGGAGTGACCTGAAGGTGTACTTCGGTATCTGCTACTGGAACTCCTCAAAGAGTAAAAATAGTAATATATGTGCCAAATTTGAGCTCCTTTTGTAAGTTATGATAAGATCTTACCACCGGACTTGACGGAGTGACTTGAAGGTGTACTCGGATAATGCTACTGGAACTCCTCGAAGAGTAGTAATAGGTGCGCCAAGTTTGTGCTCGTTTTGTTAGTTATGAATAGACCTTACCTCCGGACTTGCCTGAGTGACCTGAAGGTGTTCTTCAGTGAATGCTACTAGAACTCTTCGACCAGTAGAACTCGTGCCGAGTTTGGGCTTTTTACGTTAGATATGATAAGACTTTACATCCGGAATTTATAGAGTGACCTAAAGATGTACTTCAATGTATGCTGCTGGAACTCTTTGACGAATAGAACTACAATTTAGATTTTTTTTAAATACTTTTACACGATCATATGAGCATTATGAGTCGTACACTATTGGATTTTCCAATTTTTTTTATTGACGTTTGATATAAAATTATCGGAAAATTGGAAGCATAGTAATAAGGTTATTAGTGAAAACGTGTGTGTATTTAAACTCCTTTAAAACATTTACATGTGTTATATATTATTATTTACTTTTTAAATTTTTGATTTTCCAAAAAACGTCTCCAAAGATTTCGAATAAAATATAGCCTAGATCACTCCACGCTTTGCTATTTGTTTTTCAAGTCTCGTTACAATCGGATCAGCCATTTCGAAAGGAAGCCCGGGAAGACGGACGTCTGCCTGTCCGAAAAATAATTTAAAATAATGGCACAATTCTTAATTGCATGCAAATGACCCCCTCAGGTCAACAAGAGGGAGTTACTTCGATATTACAAACAGACACCTTCAATTTTGTTCCCTTGTTTCCTTTTTTCGTTAATATTATTGTCGAATGTATAAGAATGAAATACGTTGGATGTAAAATTTTTATAAGAAAATACTGTTTCATAGAATATTATTTTTAAATGAAGAAGGAATATACATCTATACTTGATTAATAATCAAAATGCAGATGCGTACCTTGTTACCAGAAAAACGGCTTTCCAGATCTCGTCACTCGTCATACGAAACATAAAAGCGACAAGCTGCTATTTTACGCTGGTATTCTGTGAGAACGTGGTCCTTCCCCTGTAGAGCCAACTCATTCGTAATACAACTCAAAATATAGTTGCAGCATAGTTCTACCACGTACGTCTACATAGTTGCAATAATCATTTTATCCCCTATTTTCCCTACTATTAGAATTGTGATTTTTTTCTAATTTAAATAGTCTGTATCTCTCAGATATGCAGATTCCCTCACAATGTCTCTCTTCAACGCCAAACACGTAGTAAGTCAGCACTTAAAATTAACAATTTCTTTGATGCTAGCCGAGTTGAACCCGGATTAAGAATCAGATTAAGGCAAATATATAAGTTTTACGTCAGTGTGTTGTATATGTCGCAAATAAATATTTTAGTATATTACGTAGATGTTTAAATGTGAGAAGATAAGGATGACATTATAATTCTATCCAAGAAAAAACTTTAAACTTATCATAGATGTAAAATAACTTTCAAACCTTTGAAATAAAACTAGTTTTTAAAACTCTAAAATCTATTCATTAATTGAAACTTTAAATTAAATTTTAAATAAACAATTAAATTGTACATATGACTTAAAGCCATTAGGCATTCTCTACCAGTCAACCATTAGGCTAAGCAGAGATAAGCTTATGGGAGGTAGAGCAGCAAAACTAAACTAATAATGAAAAAAAAATGTTTACGAAGTTCGGATAAACCAGAATATTATCTCGAAGGGCTTCTTATATACTCTTTTATAAGGATTTCCATACATATATAATTCAAATGTATATATTATATAAATAATATAATTAATAAATTTATTTTAACGTTTCAATTTCCTTTTTAGTATTTTTTATCAAATTGTTGGAATGATTACGATATCTTTTAAATGTTATTTTTAGAATATTATTGTCTGGGTCAGATTTTAATTTAAGCTGCATTTGGTTTCTGTTATTTATACATTACAAAATACCTGTATTGATCCAAGGCTTTATAGTTCGCTGATTTTTTGGAAAGTACTTAGTAATTTTAGCCTAATCCAGTGAGTCTTTTAACTAATAGTTCATTAATTTTAAGTCTAACAATCTCTTGTTCGTGATATGCTAATCTGTAAGACCTACGGTGTACTGGTTCATTATTGGATAATATATTGTGCATTTGTACTAAATCTGTACATCCCAACTCCTTAGTACAGCTAGCAAAACAATTACTATACCGAGATAATAAACTGATTAATTGATTATAATCAGCTTTGCTTATCGGGCCTATCTTAATTTTGTCTCAGTCTACCGCACCAATGGCATACTTATCAATACATGAGGCACTCAATTGTTAAACACATTTGGCTAGTTGCATTTTGCAAATATTGGCATATTGACTGACCTGATTATTTATGCATGATTTCTGGCAGCTGTCAGCGCGAAGTAGGGCAGTTCCTTTCTTCCGTATGATGTCCTTGGCTCCGTTGTTAACGACCTTAAAGTAGCCTTCATTTAAATAGAAGTGTTGCTGGTAGAAAGAAGAATACTTTTTGGAACTCGAAGTGTCTCGCAGGTGTTACTACGTTGTTACTGGTCGCATTTCGAATAATATGAACCTTGATAATGGAGATACCAGGTGGTAGGCATTCACTTGCAGCAGTGATGACACGAAATCTGCTAATAACTTCAGTAGTATCCAGATTGCAAAGGAAATTACCTTAATGTACTATTAATGACACGCCTTCACCACTTTTAACCGGTTGACCGATCATAAAAGATTTACGCCGCTCATTTTGGTGTCAGTTAGGTATGAGTTAGAGGTCATATGCAGGTTATCAATTTCAAGTTCAAACTCGACTTTGCGGTTTTTTTTTATAGGATAAGGGTGACAAACGAGCACACAGTCTACCTGATGGTAAGTGGTTGCTGCGGCCCATAGACATCTACATCTATCCTCTATTACAAATCAAAATGTAGATGCGTTGTCGCCCGTGAGGACCAAGATGGAATGCCTCATTCCCAGTAAAAAGGGCCTCCGGCCACCTGCACTCACCAAGCGAAACGCAGAGGTAAACCTCTACTTCACGCTGGTTTTCTGTGAGGTCGTGGTACCACCCCGGTTCGAGCCGGCCCATCCGTGCGACAGCAAAAGCTGCCGCGTGGCTCTACCACTGTTAGAAGAGTTACTATTGATGCAACCGCCAGAGCATCCCTCCAAAGTAACGGAGACAGGTTTGTCTTCGAGAGCCAATGGAGTAGATCGTAAGCAAATTTACTCGTCTGCCCGTATCGTAAAGCACCGTTGATCTTTGCAGTGTTTTGGTAAAGATCGTTGTAGTTTTGAAGTAATTTTATTTCTTTCTGCTTTCGATGCAGGTCCATTTTTGGCAACTTGGAGCAAAATGACCTTAAACTCCGCATTTATATGCGCATCCGCAGGCAATGGACAGTTGCGTACTAAATGTCCAATTTTCTTGCAAGGTGGACATGGATCAGTGTCAGGGTTCGCGGAAGGTTTCCTTTCTGTGGGGTGCGACATATCCTTGTAGCCTCCTTTGGTATCCGTTACAGGAAATTTCTAGTCATCAAGTGCTGGTAAGAAATTTTCATATAATTCGTCAGATCGTTCACATTGGAATGCTCTCGCATTTGATTGCAACGCTAGAGGCAAACCTCGTATGATGCAGGACACCATATCGATATCTGACAATTTTTTTCTGAAGCACAAAGCAACTTTTTCTTCGTAATATTTTGTCATGCTTTCAGGTGGTAGTTTTTCTCTGTTAAGCATTTCTTCAAGAATAGGAGCGTAGTTTTGATGTTTCGGGAACGCACGAAGAAGCATTTCTTTCTATTGCATATATAAAACATATGTTTATATTATATAAATAATATAATTAATAAATTAGTCAGGCCAGCGCAGCCATCAGTGTCGAAGGTGAGAGACGTCTGGTACTATGATCATCAATATGCCAAGCGTGACAATAAGGCAAATCCACCCTACAACTAGAGAGACCTATGTTCAGCAGAGATATTTTACGTGCTGTTGAAGAATAAGAAAAAAAACTAAAGTTGAAAAGTACTTTAACGGTGTATTTGTGGTAAGAATATCCATCATCACATATCGTCCCGTGGGTGTCGTAAGAAGCAATTGCGTTTTCCTATTAGGAATTATAAAATAAAAAATTGCGGCTGCCTACTCATCTTCCAAATACGGCAACTGCTGTAACGGTGTACGGCAATAAGGGTGACAAACGAGCACAATGTCCACGTAATAATTGGATGCTGTTGGCCACAGACATCTACATCTATCCGCGATTCGGAATTAAAATTCTGATTGCTTGCGTTATTACTCCTACAGAGTAAGGTGGAATGCTTCGTTTCTACTAAAAAGGGTCTACGGTTCTTTTCACGTACCATATGAAACACGGCAGCATTAAGCTGCTATTTTACGCTGGTATTCTGTGAGAGCGTAGTCCTTCCCCGGTTAAGTCGAATTATTCGTGCTACAACCATAATATTATTGCTGCAGCGTGGCTCTACCATGTAAACTTTTATATATTGAAAGAGTAAATTAATATAGTTGTTCAAATAAAGTATATTTTAAAACTAAGAAATTTCATAAGTCCAATATGTATGTCAGCGTAACGCTCCAGGGAAAACAATTAAGGGGCATAATCATAAATCATAAATCTTTATTTGCAAGAATCACGGTATAAAAAGATGTTACAATTTATATAGTGCAGTCGTGTTTCGCTAATAATAGCATGCAAATTATAATTTTAAAATATTTATACAATATTAATAATTATTTAAATCTAAAAAATCTTTTAAGTCGTAAATCCATTCAATTTTTAACCAATCATACAAATGTTTCTTATATAGTCTTTCGCTTAATAATTTAAATTCTTTAGGTATTTTATTATATATTTTTACACACATATTAAGGCAGCTTTTGTTATATTTAACGAGCCTAGGAATAATATCTAGGACAAGTTTGTCTGGGTCACGTCGGTTTCGAGGATATATATCACTTGCTTTAACAAATAATGACTTATTTTTAAAAACGAACAAGCCAGTTTCATAAATGTATAGTGACGGCAGGGGTAATATACCAAGTCTTTTAAATAGCGGTCTACAGGATTCTCTTGGTAATATTCCGCATATTGCACGAATACATTTTTTTTGGGCAACGAATGCTCTATTTCGGTTAGTACCATTACCCCATATAATAAGTCCATAGCGTAAAATAGACTCTACGTATGCGTGGTACGTTGCAATTGCTGTTTTAATATTTGTAATGTTTTTGACTTATTTAAGGACATATACAAACTTATTAATTCTACTGCATACGTTATCAATTTATCCTTTCCAGTTTATATTTTCATCTAACGTTATTTCCAGAAATGTTGTACATGTAGCTTCTTTTAGTTTTGGTTTATTAAATTTCATATTATGATTGGAATTGATAGATTTATTAAATTGTATGTAGTGGGATTTATCTAGATTAATTTTCAAATTATTTATGTCAAGCCATTTTATTAATGTGTCAATTGTATTATTAATGTCATCTTCATGATTTCTAATTGTATTATTATTTTTATTACATGTCACAATAATTGAAATGTCATCAGCGTATAGAATACATTTATGATTCGTGATGTCAACGATGTCATTAATATATAATAGGAAAAGAATCGGTCCTAATATACTTCCTTGCGGAACACCGAATTTATTATATTTATATCCAGATGAATAAGATGTCAAGTTATTGTTTTTATCTATTTTATCAATGATAACACATTGTTGTCTACCATTTAAGTATGACGATAACCACTGAAGTACTAGTCCTCTGATCCCTACTGTCTCTAATTTTTGCAATAATATATCATGTGCAACAAAATCAAAGGCCTTTGAGAGGTCAAAGAATAATTCTGTTGTCAATTGTCTATAGTTTATGTAACTAAGTATCGTTTTTACTAAAGAAAACATGGCAAGTGAGGTCGATTTGTGTTTTTGAAACCCGTATTGTTCGCTTTTAATTATCTGGTATTTATCACAGTAATCAACTATTCTTTTATACATACATTTTTCAAAAATTTTGGCCAAAATAGGTATCAAGGTGATTGAACGATAATTTTGAATATCATCCTTTCTCCCTTTTTTAAATAAAGGTTTTATGATTGAAAACTTTAGTGCTTCTGGGAATTTTGCTGATAAGAATGATAAATTAATAAGATGTGTCAAAATTTTGGATACATTGTCAGCGCATGATTTTAAAATTTTCGTGTTAATTTCGTCATATCCCTCTGAGTTTGTATTGTTTAATAATAATATTTCCATTTTTACTTCACTTTCTGTCATAGGTTTTAAGTACATTGAATTCACTTTTCAGTTTCTACTTAAATCGTAGTTTACATTCAAATTTTTTGTTGAGGTGTGATTTGTGGCCGTATCTATAAAATAATCATTAAAACAGTAGCTATTTCTATGGGATTTGATAATACGAGTACGTTATTTCCAACTTTAATGGTGTCTATATTATCCTTAAAGTTCAGATTATGAGTTTCATTTTTAATAATTCTCCATGCTGCCTTGCATTTGTTATTACTATTATTTATATATTTAATATTATCAATTTGTTTGGATTTATAAATACATTTCTTTAAAATATTAGAATAGTTTATATAGGTCATTTTATTGCGTGTACTTTTTTGCTTATAGTATGTGTATCGAAGAACCCGTTTAGTTCGACAACTTTTTTTTAATCCTTATCCACTTAATTACTTATCCATTTATTTTTTCTTGTGTGACAATTGTTTAATTTTAGTTTTATTGTTGGAAAACATAGATTGTAAAAAAGACATATCAATTCGTGAAAAACGTTAAAGGCCTTATTCAAGTCAGTTTCCGAATAAATTACATACCACGATAAGTTTTGTCGACAATCTTTAAATTTTTTAATATGATCCAAGTTATAATCTCTTCTAAAAGTGTTGTAAGATGGTGCCGATTTTAATTTATTTTTTACTGGAAATGTTAACATTTGTGCTGTGTTATGATCCGAGAGATAAAGTGGTAATATTATAGTTGCAGTGGCGTTTGGAATGTTACTCAATATGTGGTCTATACAAGATAATTTTCGCGTAGGAACGTTTATATGAATTTTTAAATTGTAATTGTGACATAATTCTTGTAACTCACAAGTGAATTTTCCTTTTTTTAATGTATTTATGTTTATGTCTCGTGCTTAAACCATGCGCTTCTTAGTATTATACTTTGTGATTAAACAATAAAGTAAGTTATCTAATTTTTTTTAAAATAGGCTAGGATCTGATGGCGGTGTTCTATATAGACATATTATTATTAATTTATTTGCTGTAATTTTGATGCCGCATACTTCAAATATGTTTTGTACTGCCTGATCTTTTACAAAGGACAGCTCTTTGCATAGTAAGCCCTTTCGAACTAAAATGCAAGGGCAGTTCAGAGAGACGGGCTTTTAGGAGTCTGCGGCGTTTTCTACTTGACTTTCAAATTCACATCGTGTAAGTGACGAAGCTATTCAATGTTTCTTAGTCTAATTACGATTTGCTCACTACGAAGTTCATTAAAGGTACTATAATATAATATATAGAAAAAAATGCAATTTTTTTTAACAAATTATGCAAAAATTTATGAAACACTTAGTAAACCAATAAAAGGAAATTAAATATTAATTTGAATGTTTTCTTTAATAAAAAATTCTTTTCATTGGCGAATACAGAGTGTAACGCTAGATGTCGCTAGCTAGCCGTTAAGCCGTTTGTCAAGCCCGTCACATCTAGCTGCTGTGTCACTTCCTCCACCACGTGAGACTTGCCCCGCGAAATTCCGCGCTGGGGGAGGTGAAGTAGCCGCCATCCAGTCAGTGATATTAAAGCCCGCAGCGATGATTTTATGTACTCTCCACCCTTATAAAACCCTCCTTAAGGAGAATGAAAGGGTCGTTCCGGTTGCTAATAAATACTGTCTTCCCCTATATATTAGCAACTTAATGAAAGCCAAGAGAGCTGCTTTCCGGAGAGTTGCAATCTATCCCACCCCCGACTATAGGCGTACGGTCAATCGTCTTCAACGAGAAGTCCGTTTTCGCCTCACCGAACTTCGAGACCTCGAAATGAGTAATCTCATGGAAAACATCTCTCCCTCTCATACAGCGTACTATCAGATGGCGAGAGTCCTCCGTATAGACGCTATCACCCAAACTTCCCCTCTCTCCCCTCCCGACGGTACGCTTGCCTTCGAGGACGAGGAAAAGGCTGAGTGCTTTGCAGACAGCATTGCCGCACAATGCTCTCCTAGCTCTCAACCCACCGATACCTCCCACATCCAGACATTGGAGGATGAGGTCCGTCGCCGGAACTCACCCCCACAGCCTCTAATCCTATCCCTGTGTCCAATGATGAGATCTCATCCCTCATCAAAGGACTGAAGCCCAAAAAGGCTCCGGGCGTGGATGGCATATCCAACCAAGCTCTTAAACATTTTCCTGAGCAGGTGTTAACCCTTTTAGCTATTATCCTCAACGCCTGCTTCAATCTTAGTTATTTTCTCACTACGTGGAAAGAGGCAACTGTCATTGGTATACCCAAGCCAGGAAAGCCTCTCAACCTCCCCTCCAGTCATCGTCCCATCAGTCTCCTCAAGACCATGGACAAACTCTTCGAAAGAGTCATCCTCACTCGCATGAGGCTTAATCTGTTTCCTACAGACGGTGACCCTCTTGTCATCCCCCACCAATTTGGTTTCGGAGCGAAACATCCTTGTCCCCAACAAGTGCACCATATTGTGTAATATATCCTCATTGGTTTCTATCCTCATCGTCATAAGACCATCGCGGTCTTTTTCGACATTGCAAAAGCTTTTGAGTCTGGCACGAAGTCCTTTTCTTCAAACTATATATAATAGGTCTCCCCGATCATCTTGTTCGTCTCGTGGCCTTTTACCTGAAGGATCGTATCTTTCGTTTTAGACACGAAAGCACGCTCTCCTCTCAGCGACCCATCAAAGCCGGTGTCCCTCAGAGCTCAGTGATTGCCCCTCTCCTATATATCCTGTTCACCAACGACATTCCCATCCCGTCAAAAGGTGTTAAGCTCTCCCTCTATGCACATGACACTGCCCTCTTCTGTAAAAGTATCTCACTACCTTTTATACGGAACAAGATACAAAAGTGAGGTGATGACTTAGGAGCTTGGTTCCAAAAATGGCGCATCGATGTTAACCCGGAGAAAAGCTCCGCCGTTCACTTCCATCATAAACGACGCCGCCTCAATAACATTCCACCAATCCGTATGCTAGGGACCCCTGTCTGCATGCATACGACTGCCAAATATTTAGGTGTCACCCTTGACACGAGGCTCACCTTCGGGCCCCATGTCAAAAGAGTAACCCGCAACGCACGTTTTTATCTGAGTAGGCTCAACAGTATGTTGGGCCAACACAGTAAAATGTCTCTCCGAAAGAACCTAACCCTTTATAAGGTCTGTATACAACCAGTCATGACTTACGCGGGCTCCATATTTGCCCACGCTAATCCCAAAACCATTAACGAACTAAAAATAGTTCTAAACCTCTTCTGTCGCTGAGCTACGAACGCACCCTGGTACGTCCGTAATGCCGACCTACATCGAGACTTAGAGCTCCCCATAGTCCAGCAATTTCTGAAAATACTCTCTGAGAACTTTTTCATAGCCTCAGTTTCACTCTAATCACTTTATTCGTGAGGCAGATTCCTATGCAGCTCCACTTTCCTCCCGCTATCGAGTCCAAAGACCGAGAAACTCTCTCTCGGATCCGCCAAACAAGCTTTCGGCCGACCTGAACTGTCTCCTGGCGACTCAGGCCCTCTTCTTAATTTGCCTTAGTTACGCTCCCCCTCAGCGGCTCGTTGCTGCCTGTGCCCCCTTTTCCCTAAAGAGGGTCGCTTCCGAATCGGCAGAAAGGCCTCAAAAGCCAATGCCAGTCTGACAGATGGTGTTTAGGTTAGTCGCAGTGAGTTCCACATAACCACGACAGCCGGCTGTCGTGGTGTGCTTAGAGCATTCACCACCTCCCTATTATTTGACATTCCTCGTTTTCCGGGGGGCAGCCCATTTCAATTATTTTTGGGCGCAAAAAAAACTTTGTGTATTCACTTCACTATATAAAAATAATTGTAAAGGAAAACTCTGCCTGAATAAAAGTATATATCAATTTCTTTTTATTTTTTACGACTGTCGTTATAAGACTTTTATTACTAATTTATGCATTCATAAAAATTCGCTACCTTTAGTCTAATTACGATCCGCTAACTGCGAAAATCATTAAAAGTACATACTATTTAGAAGAATATTATAATTCAGTGCATATTACATAAAAAAACATGAAACAATTGAAAATGTACTTAGTAAACCAATAAAAGTAAGTTAAATATTAATTTGAATGTTTTTTTTAAAAATGTTTTTTATTTAAGAGTACAGTAATTTGTATTTGCTTTTGAAGTTGGGACTTTAATTCTTTGAATAATTATATTACAAACTGAGTCTAGTTTCATTAAAAATGCCAATTTGTTTTTTCTTCTTTTAAGAATAGTTTCTTTTTTCAAATTCAAATGAGCACCTGCGTTCTTTCGCTAAGTCTAGTATTTAGCGAAAACACTTAGTGAAAATTGCAAAAATTGACTTTCGAAGTTTCGATGAAGTTGATGCATAAATAATTTCAAATAGAAGCAGTAAAAATCACATTTTTTTAAGTCTTAGATTTAATATATTATATCGCAATTATCAACATAAGTAGCCTGATTATTTGGTATATTTGCAAAACGCTTGATTTATTAAGGTTATTATCTCCAGATAATGCTATCCCACCACCCTGATTTGGTTTCTAAGCCCGTCAATTGATAGACCCCGATGCCTTTTGACACTATCAAAAGGCCTCGCTTCGCCGCAATGATTTATGTAAGCCTAGTGTTATCGCAAACCAACCTTTGATTAGCTACAAACGGCATTTAAGATCACTGCCGCACTATATCTCCTAAGTAAAATATTCAATATCTTTTGACATTCCCTAAGTGATGAATTATATTTATTATTTAATTAATTTTCTATAATAAATTTATTATTATTATTAATTTTCCGTGTAATTTTGTTCGCTATTAAAAAGTTATTTTAATAGCGAACAAAATTACACGGAAAGTTTTATTTGATCATTCATTCTATTTATGAATAAAAAGACAATTTGTGTCAATGTAAGTTATAAATGATTATTTTTCTTGCCTAGGAATTATGGAGAGTAATATGGACAATTTTTCTGCGTATTACAAGTTATAAAACAACAACACAATAGATGCTGATATGGCGTTGGGCTGGCCATATTATATTTTAATTTGAAAGCTGGTGGTGCATCAGATGTTGTGCCATATAAATTTGATCAAGTTCTGACCAATAGTTTTTGTGTTATTTTTAATAATTTATATTGAAGTCGGTAGTAAAAAAAATTAAATTATTAAATAGAGTAATTACCTGGTAAGACACTTAAGAAGCTAATGGATAAAGATGATCTATGTGTAGCAGTGGACTTGTAATTGGCTGTAATAATGGTAAGAATAATTATGAAGAGAGTATGATAAATTCAGCAAATTGGACTGGCACAAGCACAGTGATCCACCTCTCAAGTTTTTTTAAAGTTTTTTTCTTACGTTACACACACTAGACTTTTTCCTGTATCGGGTAGGCATTTAATATATATACCTCTCTTGTTTGAGGGATTCCTGATAAAAATGAATGAAGTTGACTAATTCAAGATATTTTACATCTAGCTTAAACGATATGGTTAAATCACCATCTAGCGGAAACGATTAGATCATTACAGGGTTGACCATAGTCACTTCTTACGATGCTTAAGTCAAGAAAATGGGCGATGGATTCTGTTACACCGCTACCACACGATCAAAAATTGTCGCATACATTGAAATTCAATAAAGTGTTTGACATTGTCCTGTGGGTGTCGTAAGGGGCTACCAGAATTAAATAAACCAGGAGATGGAAGGCTGTAAAGAAAACTAATGTTATGAAAAGGAAATCGCCATTTAATTTACGAAAAATTTCTCGACAAACGAATACACGTGTTTCAGAAGATACTGCTAACACAGGAGGCTCTAGGACTCATAGCGCACTCAACCTGTTATTGCTTTTTTATTGCTGGCTTCTTAAGTGTAACATCATATTGGGATCCAGCCAATTTAGCTTTACCCTCTAGTCAACGATGATACTTGAGTATTTTATTGAAGATATTTTTCTTATAAGCATTTGCCTTATTTTCTTTTCTCGTTTTCAATATTTACATGCCATTTCGTATTTTATTATGTTTTACATATGTGATTTATCAGTTATTGAGTTTTTCTATCAAGAAATTCTCAGTAGCTGTCCGGAGTGAGGAAATTGACGGTTTATCACCCCCGTGCCTCGGAAAGCACGGAAAGCCGTTGGTCCGATCGGATTATAAGAGTGAGGGAATAGAGTGCAACTGTGCTTGCGCATAAATTTGGGTACTATAATCCTGTCCTGCACAGATAGCTAGATTTCGTTGAGACTGGTCGCCATGACTGAAATTCGGTCTGGAAGAAGACATTAATACATAGGGTTGTCGACTGTTTATGAAATGTTTTTTTTTTTAATTTACAAATATTTCCATTAACCACTCCAAGTAAGCTTAACTTTTTTGTGTTAATAGCAGTGAACGATTTGATTCACGGACTATAATCGAATGACAAATTTTACGGTCATACGCTCCATTATTATTCTCGCTCTAATTACCATTTTTCTTATTTCGGTTGAAGACCAGAGATTTGTTTGGCTTTTTTACTTTTCTCTATCTATCTATAGGCCTCCCTGATAGATCGCTTTATAAGGGGGGATTTTGTTATAAATGCTACGGGCGGGTTAACGCAGTTATTTATTATTTTGAACTAAATACAGGAAGATGCTGCTGTCCATCTCCCATTTCAGTTTTTCTTTTTGCCTCTTACGACATCAACAACATGGTATCGGGTAGTGGATTATCTTACTCCGTTACTAAACGTCAATTATTTAACTGCAGAACAATATATTTGCAAACATTTCATAGCTGGACTGTGTTATTCTATTGACACCTGTTGATATTGTATTATGAATGCTGTGTTATTTATTAATTTTTGGTCTTAATAATCTGATCCTGTATCGCACAAACAAAACCTTCGGTTTCCCCAAAGAGGTCACCGAAACGTAGCCAGTGGAGGGAGGCGACTGTGTCTACGAAATGCTCATGTAGAGCCTTGTAGAACCTCCCGTGGAGCTCCTTCTCCTTCCATACGGTCTCCCGGTCGGAAATGCTCTGTACTGCCGGGTCATGCCATTGCTCGTTGGCTACAGATAGAGGGGTAAATCCTTTATCATAAGAAATAACGTCGCTATATAATGGATCATCCGCTCTCGTCAGAAAGTAGTTATGCAGGTTGCACACTTCGCGATTATGCATGGTAAGCGCGCTTAAAAAGCCGTTTTTGTCAAGCATGCATAAAACACATCGCAAACTGACTGTTTCATGTCCGCCTCATCGATACCTATGTACTGTGACATACCCAGGTATCGTTATGTTTCAGCCTCGGATAGGGTCTTTATGTTGATGGGCAAAGATAAGTCTATGCCCAACCGACTTTGCTCAACCGACACAAAAATGAATAGATTTTAAATCGAATCATTACTTGCGATGAAAAGTGGATACTGTACAATAATCAGAAGCGTTCTTCGCAATGGCTGAACCCTGGAGACACAGCCAAATCCTGTCCTAAACGAAAATTGACTCAGAAAAAGTTACTTGTGAGTGTTTGGTGGACTAGCGCCGGTGTCTTTCACTACAGCTTTCTAAAATCTAGCCAAATGATTACAGCATATATCTATTGTCAGCAAATGCAAACTATGAAGGAAGAACTAGCTGCTAAACAACCGAGATTGGTCAATCGCTCTAGGCCACTGCTGCTTCACGACAACGCAACACCACGCACTGCACAACAAATAACCACTAAGTTAGATGAGCTACAATTGGAATGTATGCGACATCCACCGTACTCCCCGGACCTTGCTCCAATAGATAACCATTTTTCAGGAATTTCTACAACTTCTTACAAGGAAAAAAATTTAACTCAGCAGTCCAAACCGCCTTAAAAGAGTTTATTGATTCTCGTCCCCACGGTTTTTTTTAGTAAAGGGATCAATGAACTACCTATGAGATGGCAAAAGTGCATAGATAACAACGGTGCATACTTTGATTAATTAAATAAATTTTACAAAAAAAAATTGGCTATATATTCCTCCCGTACAAAACGCCAATTTCATATTTAAGGACCTTATATTATTGTTAACATTAAAATTTGTAAGAAACTATTCCAATTCTGATGTTAGAAATTACCCTCAAAAGTATTAAAATAAAATAACACTACTCGGTAACAAACTCTGCTTACTATCAGGACCCCAATTACATGATAACATCAAAGTATGCAAACCAACACAGCATCACTACCCATCTCAATGTAACACAGGGTACCCTCTCAGCAACACGACCTTCCTTGCCTACACTAGTAGCAACGGGCATAGTAACGACAATGGGACTATTAGAATTACAGAGTGATGCCTCTTAGTCATCTGTGCGGTACTTTATACTGCTAAAACAAGTGGGAGATTACCATTCTACCTTCATTTGTTCGTATTTACTTTTGTTTTTTACCCTCATTCCCAACAATATATTAAATTTTTATGTAAAGTTGTAATGTAGCCGAATTCGCTGCATTAACTTTTTTATAGAGTAAGGGTAATAAGAGAGCACACAGTTCACGTAAGATGGTAGATGGTAAGTGGTTGCTGTGACCCATAGAAATCTAAATCTATCCTCGATTACCAATTAAAATGCAGATGCGTTGTCACCCGTGCGGACTAAAATGGAATGCCTCGTTTCAAGTAAAAAGTGTCTCCGGTTCTCTACATTCACCATACGAAACACAGCAGCATTAAACTGCTATTTTAGGCTGGTATTCTGTGAAAGCGTGTTCCTACCCCGGTCGAGCTGACCCATTTCTGCTACAAGAAAACAAGATATTTTTTATGGATTATTAAACACGTGATTTTTTGTGAATAGTTACATAGCATTAAAGAGAAAAAAAGAAATGTTATGTTTGCACGCATTGCACTTGTTGTTACTTTTGCGATTATATATTTAATATACACGCATATAATACAATCAAATAAAATTAAAAAGTCTGTAATACTATATAATGTATGAAAGTAAAACATTGGTAGAATCATCATTCCTAGATAACATCACAGTAACATAATTTTTTTTTAAATTGACTTCATCTTCTCCACTAGCTACGTTACGTATCGCGAAAATCATGTAACGACACAAGTCTACTGAAAGCCTTTGAAATGAAGGAGGCCTATAAATAAATGGTTCAATAAAACAAGTTAACAATTTTAACCCTAACTATACCGATTATCCATATTCCTTAAACAGGAATAAAATTGAATATGTAGCTATATAGCGGTAGAATTAGTTAAGAAGTTAAGAGGACATATGATTTGATGATACTTATCAAGAAGAATTCATTTAGAAAAAGAAGCCCTACCTCCCGGTAAATTATGAAAAATATCAGTATCAGAATTATAGAAAAATATCTCCTTGTTCTTTGTGCTAAAAATACATCTAAAAGTTTATGTTGTGTATTTTTGAAACTTGATAAAAAATTAAACATACAATATTACAATTGGATAATTTTTGTTCGTTCGTGTTTGATAAACTTTGAATTTGAAATTTAGGTTATTCTGTAACATTTAAAATTACAACCACCTTCATCACGTATAAGATACACAGTTTGTGTAATCATTACTAAACAATATAACGAAGTAAATAAACTAAGCAATTCAGAGCATGGTTCAGTGAGTTCTTCTTTGTTCCCAATCTTATTTGTGCTATATCTTAAAAGCTATTCGAACATAATATCATTTATCTTTGTTTTGGTGTGTGATCCTGGTGGATAATATTAATTATCTAGGCCTGGAGGAGGAATGCGGTAAATATTATTTGTTGGTTTAAATTGCTAATTGCCGGTTCAAATTTATTAAATGCATGATTTTACTTTGCTGTTTTTTTGTATAGGTGAATATATAAATTACATCACGGCGCGAGGTGATAACGAGAGATTTGGTGCGGTGAGTTGCGTGACTTGCAAACTTGTGCGAAACCCATTTTAACACACGAGTGCACATGCTGTGCATAAAAGATGGTAGATAGGAACCCGACTATGAACATTAGAGTACTCTTATTGGATAACAATTAATGAATCTCACAAGCATTAGGCGGTAGTTGTAAAAGTGGCGCGAAGATCCCTCCGGCCTTGAGGTATCGTCAAATAGCGAAAGAAAATATAAAATAATATATATATAGCAGATAGCGATATTATGACCTACAAATTAAAACTAAATACATAAATAATAATGCAAAATTAACTTATAACATTTATAGTGTGGCTATTTATTGTGTTGGTAAAGGACACAGTTAGACAAGAGGGCGTTTTAGAGTAGTATATTCTTAAGTTTAACTTGCGCAACGCGTGCCACGCCATCTCTAACAGCACGGCTAGCATGGTCTGGGGACAAAAAATGTATACCACGATTATATCCACCGACAAGAGTCCTTATGCCAAAGCACGGCAACGGGGAGAAGTATATCCCCGTTTGACATAACGAGTAGACATATACGAGTATCCCCCGTCCGTAGCATGGAGCCAAATTGAAGATAAATATACCTAATGCTTTTTCGACATTTGAAAGGAAGAATTTTATCCTAGTTCATTGGACGTGGGTTTAAGTTTATATTCATACAAAAAATCTAAGTCTATCTCCCATTTTATCTACTGCGGATATTATATCCACCGGTATGCCCATGCTCGAAGGGTGGATAAAACTAAGCGAGGGGATAAATATTTTCTCCTTCTCCTGCCCATGCTAGCCCTGCTGGTACAATTATGTAACAACGCCTAGAGGCCACTGAAGCGGTGGAGTATTATTCATGTCTATTAGAACAACTATTCTTACAAAAATGGCAGTAGCTTCTTATTCCACTTTGCCCTACTGTGTAATGTGTGTAAATCTAAAGCGTTTCCAAAAGAACTGAACTACATAAAGAATCTACTAAAGAGTGGCGTGATAACAGGTTAATACGTTCTTTACCTAAATCAGCGGCTGGTAAGCATTCAAGTGGTTTTAAATTGAGAAAGTGTGCGGGCGTGAGTGCTGTATGTTCCGAAGGGTCACTACTTAACCCATAAAGTGGGCGAGAATTTAATTTTTCTTGTTTTTTGTGTCTAATTTTTTAATAATTGCTTAGGCCTAAAATGGTCATTTTGAGACGGCACCAAATCACATTCAACTTAGCAATCGCCCGATGGTACCAGGTGTCACGCGTGTCGCGGGGAGGGGGCAGTGGAAAGCAGCTTCCCAGCGTTTGGCGCTGGCGGGCGAGAGGCAGTAGCTCGCGGGCAGCGGGGCAGTTAATTAGCGTATCTCGGTGACCGCTGCAGAAGTTCGCGCGACCGGTTTTGGGTTATGATCTAGATTTTAAGAATTTGTGCGCGTTACTTTGCTACGTACGTTGTGGTCTCGTGAAAACCGCCTCGGTTTAGTTTGTCTAGGTATTAAGTTCGTGACAAGAGTCTTGTATTGTATTTGACTGATTAAAGTAATTTCGTTTGAAAGTAATTGCGCCAATTATATAGTGATTGCGTGGAATTTGTGCGAGCGACGAGTAGAGATACGGTCTGGAATTTCAGCGCATTCTTTTTCGAGGCGTCGTCCGGTTGATTGTTTTGGAATTCATTGTTTAATTATACCGTCGCGTTAAGAGCCTTTGTGTGTTGACACTGTAGCTAGTGTGCGTGTCATCTAGGTTGATTTTGAATTCTTGTTGAGGCGTAGTATTTAATATCGAACGAAGGAGCTTAGTTGTGTTTGTAACGCTGAACCGTGTGACTCATGAAAAGATCGCGTTAGTTCCCTATTTGTAAATTGGTGATAAATGAATCCGGGACATTGAATGTTGGACTTTGAACTACTGTTCGTTACTTGTGTTGGGTATCACGTGTACGATTCTACGATGAACGTTGAATTAGTTGAAGTTAGTTAATTGTACAATAAAGTTGAGAGACTGAAATAGTGACATGAAGAAAGAAATTGCCAATTGGGGACGCCTGCTGGAGTGATGCAGCATTGTGGGGCAGCATGGAAACCGACCGCTGCCAGGTCACCTCAGCTGGGCCAGGTTATCCACATATACACACCACTAAACACCAGTTTATATGCATCTACTCTACCTACGGCCTGACCGAGCCTTGGGGCGGTCTTAGATTCGGATCCAGGTACTTACTGTTTATTTTCCTAGCCTTCTCCCTATTGTGTAGTATGATAGGTCATTTTCCATAAGGCCACTTGGGCCCGAACCCTCGGCTGCCCGTCGAAGAGGCTACTATGGACCCTAGCGAGGGCGACCCTTGCAGGGGCAGCTGTGAGCCGTAACAATAATAATAATAATAATTTTACAAAACTTTTCCGTATTAAAAATGAAAGAAATAAGAAAGATATTCATATTTGTATCTACATAGTACGTAACGCACGACATGAATATATGTACATTACAATAACATTAATAAAGAAACAAAATAGTGCGTGCGTGCGTGCGCGTGTGCACGTTTGCGCGTGAGAGAGAGTGCGCGTGTGCGCGTGCGTGCGCTTGTGTGTCCGTCTGTTTCTGTCAGTTTGTGTGTCCGTCTGTGTCTGTCCGTCTGTGTGTGTCTGTCCGTCTATGTGTGTCTATCCGTCTGTGTGTGACTTTCCGTGTGTGTCTGTTTTGTTCAAAATAGATGTTTAATATATTTGGCAACTGCCTATTTCGAGGATTATTTTGAATATGTAAAAAAATTGTAGTTGTGATGATACCGAGCTTAGTTGGTGTGATAATATATTATAATTAAAATATCTTAAAAATAATATTTTAATGCAATTTTTTGTATTATAAATAATAACTGAATAGGCTAGACCATAATTTCCCTAACAAAGAATAAAGAGAGGCTATAATATAAAAACTTGGCAAGATATTTTGTTTAGGCTTGGCCATTACGACTAATGAGGGTTGTTTGTGACGATAATCTCGAAAGAGGGTAAACTTAAAAGCAAACCTCTTGTTTCATAGCATTAATAACTTCATTTTGATAACGTGGAAACCTAATTGAGCAAGTTTAGATTTCCTTGACCGATTGTTTTTAATTTTTTATACTTCTTTTCGCCTAACTTTTAGATCAAACCCTGATAGAGAAACAACACAAAAAACATTAGTGTCATTCCTATCAAGTACACTCTATTACTACACACACAACATGTGACAAAAACTCTGTGGTTCCCGTTAAGTGCGTTATCAGAATCAGAATTCAAATTATAATCATAATCATAATTTATTTGCAGAAAACATGGTAAAATATAGGTTGATGAATTATTTAAGTCCAGCATGCTTTGTCATAATGAAGACATACAAATATTTATCTCATTCATAATACATGGTAGAGCCATGCCGCAGCTATATTAGTAGTATAGTTGTAGCACGAATGAGTCGGTTTGACCGGGAAGGATCACGCTCTCACAGAATACCAGCGTAAAATGGCAGCTTGACACTGCTGTGTTTCGTATAGCGAGTGTAGAGAACCGGAGACCAATTTTACTGTAAAAGAGGCATTCCATCTTAATCTTCACGGGTGACGACGCATCTGCATTTTGATTCTTTATTGAGGATAAATATACACAGCCACAGCAACTACTTACCATCAGGTGTACTGTGTGCTCGTTTGTCACCCTATCCAATAAAAAATGTTTTTCTTCAGAAAATTTGAACATTAAATTACTAAATTGAATTTAAATTAATTTTTATTAGTAATTGTATGCTGTGGTTTTATTACCTCTTCACGGGCCGGGAAGTACGAGTATTGTCAAATACCCTGCTTTTTATCGATGCAAGTGTCACTTAGAGGTAATAAAACCTCACACTCTTACATATAGACAAATAAATATTTATTTTAATTTAATTTAATTTTTTAATACGCGAGTTTTCAAGATGGTAGAAGAAGGATATTTCGAAACTTGACAACGGCCTAAAAAGCCCTTGTATCATCATCTATATATCTATTTATATATCTATTCTTATAAAAAATATTTATTATTACAAAATAATAAAGGTTTGCCGGGAAACTTACATTTTATTCTTTTTGTTAGCTTTCCGGCAGAATCAACGATTTTCAATTTATATTCTTTATCGGTTCATAATTTTGTCCCTTGGTATTATTACACCCTATTTTCGGAGATATCTTGGACCTTTTGAATAAAGTGAATCAGAAATTTGACTATTTAATGGTAACAAGATAAGCACTGAGACATTTTGGCAAACAGAACGCCTAAGAACCGTTTATCTACCAGTACAGTTTTTAACACCCTCATTTTTCTTATTCTGGTATTTAGTTCAATATACCAACATTGTGTAAACTTGTATAAACAAATTAGTATTTATTATAATTTATTTTTCAAGTCTGTACACTACGTCAAACATAAAACACCAATAGTACGGGAAGTCTTTCCACGTGGTAGAGCCATGCTGCAGCTATATTATGGTTGTAGCACGAATGTGTCGACTCGACCGGGGAAGGACCACGCTCTTACAGAAAACCAGCGTAAAATAGCAGCTTAACGCTGCTGTGTTCCGTATGGTGAGTGTAGAGAATCGGAGACCCTTTTTACTGGCAAAGAGGCATTCCATCTTAGTCCTCACGAGTGACAACGCGTCTGCATCTTGAGTCTTTATTGAGGATAGATGTAGATGTCTATGGGTCACAGTAACCACTTACCATCAGGTGGATTGTGTGCTCGTTTGTCACCCGTTCCTATAAAAAAAAGTCTGCAGTCTGTTCTTAAATGTTCCTGATGAAAATATTGACTACGGCCCATGAACAACTGCAACACCAAGCGTGCGTGCGTTGTCCGCCTTTCTTTGATTGAATACCCCATAAATTTAAAACGATGATTCATCCGTGTATTGAAATAAAAAATTGTACTAAATTCTAAAGCGAAGGCAGTTGGGAACTTCCACCTGCTTAGGATAAATTAAAAAAAATCTAAACAAAACCATCACTGCGAGACTTCAAGATACAGTAAGCTCATTCTACGTAGTTTTATTGTAATTACAACCATTTACCAGTCCACTGCCGAACATAACCCCTCCCCCCAGGAATACTACGAGCCACCTGCATCTATCGAATTTCTGCATCTCTTACCAGGTCATCGCTCAATCTAAGAAGGAGCCGTCCTACACATCGCCTACTAATACGAGGTCGCTACTCGAAAACCTTTCTTACGCATCAGTTGTCGGTTCTTCGAGCTATATGGTTGGCTTATTGCTACTTCAGCTTACTGATTTTGGCCTATTTCAGTTACTCTGGTTCTACTGCATCTTCATTTTCATCAAAGCTGTAGGTGGAGTTTCTCTGGGTCAGGATCACCCAGGGAAACTCCACCTACAGCTTCGTAGATCAGAACCAAATTAACAATCAAAAACTAAACGTACTCCGTGTTAACATTCACATCGGGATGTCAAGCACCTCAGTCCACTCGTGACCATGAGTGCAGCAAAGTCGAAGGCTTTACTCGTATACTGTATCCGAACAAAAACAGTTTCACTGTAAAGCATCGCGCCATGTACACTTTCAACTATAGTTACAAAAATAATAATTATATTTTTACAAAAAATTATAAAATAAAAAGAAACCAAGTACATACCCCTTTTAGATTCGAAAAAAAATTGCTAAAAAAAGTAATAATAAAAAATAGTGTACTTGGTGTTTTTTTTTTTTTTTTTTTTATAGAATAGGGGGCAAACGAGCATGCGGCTCACCTGATGTTAAGTGACTACCGCCGCCCATGAACAACCGCAACACCAGGGGAATTGCAGATGCGTTGCCGGCCTTTTAGAAAGGTGTAAGCTCTTTTCTTGAAGGTTCCTAAGTCGTATCGGTTCGGAAAATTCGCTGGTGGTAATTGATTCCACAAAGAAGTTGTGCGAGGGAGAAAACTTCTTCTAAATCGCACAGTGGTGGACCGCCAATCATCCAGATGGTATGGATGGTAACGCGAGTTTTGTCGCGACGTGCGATGGTGAAATTGAGCGGCTGGAATTAGTCCGAACAATTCCTCAGAGCACTCCCCGTGATAGATGCGATAAAATACGCAAAGAGATGCAACATCTCTACGCAGTGCCAGTGTATCGAGCCGATCGGAAAGAACTCGGTCGTCGACGATTCGAATCGCTCTGCGCTGGATGCGGTCAAGTGGAAGGAGCTGGCACTGGGGTGCCCCGGCCCAGAGATGAGAACAGTATTCCATGTGGGGCCGAACTTGCGCTTTGTAAAGTTGCAAGCGATGTGCCGGCATGAAATACTGTCTCGCTCTGCTGAGCACGCCAAGCTTTTTAGAGGCCAATTTGGCCTTCCCTTCCAAGTGACCACGAAACTGCACGCTATTCGATATGTCGACGCCAAGGATTCCGATACTGGCTGAGGCAGCAAGGGGAGTGCCTTGAAACTGAGGAGATACGACAAAGGGGTTCTTTTTAGCGGTAAACGCGCAAACTTGTGTCTTCTGGGGATTGAACTGGACTAGATTTAGTCGGCCCCAATCCGAGACTTTGTTAAGCAAAGACTCGACTTCAGACACAAGTTTGTCCCGGTACTCGGCGACGTTTTCCCGAGAAATATTGGCACGGCCGGTATATAAGGCATCCCCAGTGCTGTCGTCTGCATAGCAATGAATGCTACCAGTTAGCAGCATATCATTGATATGCAGGAGAAACAGCGTTGGTGATAGCACGCAGCCTTGTGGAACACCAGCGTTGATAGGCTTGTAATCAGAGCATGCACCGTCTACTACGACCTTGATGCTCCGATCAGCAAGGAAACTGGTGATCCATTTGCACAATTTCTCGGGAAGCCCATAGGAAGGAAGCTTCGAAAGAAGCGCCTTGTGCCAGACCCGATCGAAGGCCTTCGCTATGTCCAAACTAACGGCCAATGCCTCCCCCTTGGACTCTACTGCCTCCGCCCATCTATGAGTTAAGTAAACTAAAAGATCACCTGCTGATCGACCCCGACGAAAACCGTACTGACGGTCACTGATCAGCTGGTGATCCTCAAGGTACCTCATGAGCTGGCAGTTTATAATGGATTCCATTATTTTGGAGAACAAGGAGGTGATGGCGATAGGCCTGTAGTTGGACGGGTCTGAGCGGTCGCCTTTTTTAGGGATCGGGTGGACCAAAGCTGTCTTCCATGAATTCGGGACTACGCCTTGGGAGTAGGAGTACCGGAAAAGACGCGTTAAAACCGGTGCCAACTCCGGAGCACACGTCTTCAGCACAATGGGAGGGACTCCATCGGGCCCACTCGACTTGCTGACGTCCAGGGAGAAGAGTGCTTTGCGAACCGAGCGCTGTGTAAATCGCACATCCGGCATGGAGCACTCACATCGCGGGATGGTCGGCGGTGTGTTCCCCCCGTCATCTAGAGTCGAGTTGGACGCAAAAAGAGAGCACAACAGATCGGCTTTCTCTTTTGCGGCATGGGCCAGTGAGTCGTCCTCTCTGTGCAGAGATGGGAGGGATGGCTGACAGAAGTTCCCTTGGACAGCCTTGGCGAGAGACCAGAATGCACGGGTTCCCGAAGGAAGGCGAACTAGCTTCTCGCCAATTCTGCCGATGTGCTCAGACCTTGCCTTGGCAATGACGCTTTTGAAGGACCTGGAGGCGGAATTATACTTCTTTTTAAGTGCGCTGGTGTTTAAATCCCGAGACGTTGATGCGTCAGCCCAGGCCCGGTAGCACTCCTGCTTATAGCGTGATGCTATTTTACAGGAGCGACCAAACCATGGCTGGGATCTGCCTCCGATGGGCACCACAGAGGATGGAATAAAAAGTTCCATACCCTGAAGTACCACATCAGCAACAGAATCGGCAACAACGCTGGGATCTTCCGGCGAGAAGCAAACCCGCCCCCAAGGGTAGGATGCAAAAAAAGACCGCATCCCGTCCCAATCAGCTGACCTATAGTGCCAAACACGGCGGCAAGCTGTAGATCGCAACTGCGATTGGAGCGTGAGTGGCACTGTGCTCCGGATCAGACAATGGTCCGAAGAGCCCAGAGGGGCATCGACGGAGACCTGATATCCGTCCGGATGAGAGGTCAGCAGAAGGTCCAACAGGGAAGGTACATGGTCTTCCACATCTGGGATCCGCGTAGGCGAAGTAACCAGTTGTGTTAGACCATATGCCAAAGCAAAGTCGTAGACAGATCTACCCGCATGATCGGTTGAACGAGAACCAAGCCATTCAGCGTGGTGGGCGTTGAAATCACCGAGTATCACGATCTCTGCGGATGGGACCTGTTGTAGCACGGAGTCTGCAGCCATTTGGACGTGGTCGATGAGTCGGTCTGTGTCGGCATTACCGCTATGGGACCTATAGAGGCACCCGTAGACGCGGGGATGGTCGTCGCTGTCTACGCGCAGCCATAGGATGGACAGGTCCGTACCTTCAAGGCTGCCGAGGCGTCGAAAACAGATGTCCTCTCTGACGTATACACAAACTCCAGCCCGGGGCACAAAGGAGTGTTCCAATTTGTACCCCGGGTAGGAGAGATATGAAGTATCAGCCGGAGAGGACACCTGAGTCTCGGTTAAAAAGAGCAAGGCCGGCTTCGCCGTCTCTAGATGGTAATGGACAGCGTTAAGGTTGGAATGAAGTCCCCTGATGTTGCAAAAATTCACGGATAGCGTGACAGGGGTCGCCTTGGTTGTATTGCTCCGCTTGCCCCGAGCAGCATTAGTCACGAGCGGAATTTTGCCCCCCCCCAGAATACGCGGGGCAGCCTGAGCACCCACGCTCAGGAGTGAAGTAGTTTGTTCGTGGATGCTCAGCGAGGGATTCTCCAGGGTTGCTGGTACCCTCCTGGGGTAGTCTTGTATTTAATTCCACTACCATGTTGATGGGGGGGGGGGGGGAATTGGGCCTCCGGCCACCTGCACTCACCAAACGCAACGCAGAGGTAAACCTCTACTTCACGCTGGTATTCTGTGAGGTCGTGGTACCACCCCGGTTCGAGCTGGCCCATCCGTGCGACAGCAAAAGCTACCGCTTGGCTCTACCACTGTTAAAATCATGTGTGACACATCATGTGTGTGTGCATGATTAAGTGTATCGATCACCCAACTTGACATTGGAAGCCGTTTTTTATAACTTTTTTGAGTTATCCTCGTACTATAAAGTATAATGCACACCAAGTACATCATTAGTTTACATGACAACTAAGCAGATTGGTCGGTCCTTGTTTACTTCTCCATCTTATTTTAATTAATGTTGGCGCTTTTTTTTAATTTATCCTATGCTAGTGCAGCGCCACCCTTATTGGACGAGTTTTAGGGACACTTTTCATATAGAGATGGTCCTCCTTCTACTCTACACTCCATAGTGGAATCTTTTTAGTGTTATATGGAAACAATTGATAAACAAAATGATAAATGACTTTTTTTTTTTTTTTTTTTTTATAGGAGAGGGGGCAAACGAGCATGCGGCTCACCTGATGGTAAGTGACTACCGCCGCCCATGAACAACCGCAACACTAGGGGAATTGCAGATGCGTTGCCGGCCTTTTAAAAAGGAGTAGGCTCTTTTCTTGAAGGTCCCTAAGTCATATCGGTCCGGAAAAATCGCTGATGGTAATCGATTCCACAAGGAAGTCGTGCGAGGAAGAAAACATCTTCTAAATCGCACAGTGGTGGACCGCCAATCATCCAGATGGTGTGGATGGTATCGGGAGTTCTGCCGCGATGTGCGTTCATGAAATTTGGCGGCTGGGATTAATCCGAACAATTCCTCAGAGCACTCCCCATGGTAGATGCGAAAGAAAATGCAAAGAGATGCAACATCTCTTCGCAGTGCCAATGAATCGAGCCGATCGGAAAGGGCTCGGTCGTCGACGATTCGAGCCGCTCTGCGCTGGATGCGGTCAAGTGGAAGGAGCTGGCACTGGGGAGCCCCTGCCCAGAGATGGGAACAGTATTCCATGTGAGGCCGAACCTGCGCCTTGTAAAGTTGCAGGCGGTGTGCCGGCATGAAATACTGTCCCGCTCTGCTGAGCACGCCAAGCTTTTTAGAGGCCAATTTGGCCTTCTCTTCCAAGTGACCACGAAACTGCACGTCACTCGATATGTCGACTCCGAGGATACCGATACTGGCTGAGGCAAGAAGGGGAGTGCCTTGAAACTGAGGAGATACGACAAAGGGGTTCTTTTTAGCGGTAAACGCGCAAACTTGTGTCTTCTGAGGATTAAACTGGACTAGATTTAGTCGCCCCCAATCCGAGACTTTGTCCAGCAAAGACTCGACTTCAGACACAAGTTTGTTCCGGTACTCGGCGACGTTTTCCCGAGAAATATTGGCCCGGCCGGTGTATAGAGCATCACCAGTGCTGTCATCCGCATAGCAATGAATGTTACCAGTTAGCAACATATCATTGATATGCAGAAGAAACAGCGTTGGTGATAGCACACAGCCTTGTGGAACACCAGCGTTAATAGGCTTGTAGTCAGAACATGCACCGTCTACAACGACCTTGATGCTCCGATCTGCAAGGAAGCTGGTGATCCAATTGCACAATTTCTCGGGAAGCCCATAGGAAGGGAGCTTCGAAAGAAGCGCTTTGTGCCAAACCCGATCGAAGGCCTTCGCAATGTCCAGACTAACGGCCAACGCCTCCCCCTTGGACTCTACTGCCTCCGCCCATCTATGGGTCAGGTAGACTAGAAGATCACCAGCTGATCGACCCCGACGAAAACCGTATTGGCGGTCACTGATCAGCTGGTGATCCTCAAGGTACCGGATGAGCTGGCAGTTAATAATGGATTCCATTATTTTGGAGAACAAGGAGGTGATCGCGATAGGCCTATAGTTGGACGGGTCTGAGCGGTCGCCTTTTTTAGGGATCGGGTGGACAAAAGCTGTCTTCCATGAGTTCGGGACAACGCCATGGGAGTAGGAGTACCGGAAAAGACGCGTTAGAACCGGTGCCAACTCCGGAGCACACGTCCTCAGCACAATTGGGGGGATTCCGTCAGGCCCACTCGACTTGTGGATGTCAAGGGAGAGGAGTGCTCTGCGAACCGAGCGCTGTGAGAATAGCACATCCGGCATAGAGCACTCACACCGCGGGATGGTCGGCGGTGTGTTCCCCCCGTCATCAACAGTCGAGTTGGACGCAAAAAGGGAGCCTAAAAGGTCGGCCTTCTCTTTTGCGTCGTGGGCCAGTGAGTCGTCCTCCCTGTGCAGAGATGGTAGTGATGGCTTACAGAAATTCCCTTGGACAGCCTTGGCGAGAGACCAGAATGCACGGGTTCCCGAAGGAAGGCGAACTAGTTTCTCGCCAATTCTGCCTATGTGCTCTGACTTTGCCTTGGCAATAACTCTTTTGAAGGACCTGGAGGCGAAGTTATACTTCTTTTTAAGTGTGCTGGTGTTTACATCCCGAGTCACCGAAGCCGCAGCCCAGGCTTGATAACACTCCTGCTTTCTGCGCAATGCAGTCTTACAGGAGCGACCAAACCAAGTGTATAAAGTGTTGACATTTCGATAATAATTAAATATATGAAGTTAAAAATTAGATGAGGTTATGTTGACATCTGTTTCGAGAATATATACACTGTAGCCTCACGCCTATACTTTTACAGAAATATACATATGTTGAACGTGTACTTGGCGTGAGACACTACAGTGTCTCCGGATATACATAGCACAGCATAGCATCTAGCCGATCAGAAAGAACTCGGTCGTCGACGATTCGAACCGCTATGCGCTGGATATTATTGCACCGAATTATTATTTATTAATTTATGTATACTAATATATTAATAATGTTTAGCCAATATAAATTTGAATAAATAAGTAAATAAATTAATAATAATAAGTTTTAATAATTTCTAGACACATTTCAACAGAAACTTCGTTTATAAATGGCTATTAACGTGTTAATAGTGAATCATTCTTTTATATTTAGCATTCATTTAACACAAAATACTGATTAGAATACATTTTAAACAACATGTAATCAATAAACGACGATCGCTTATAGTGATTAAAATTTCGAGCTAAATTATTATATGTAAACGTTTTGTAATTGTCGTAATGATACATTAATATGTATGATCCTAAAGAAAATAACTTCACAATTAGTTTGATGTACATATAAAATTACAAATAACGTATAAAAACAGAAAAGTTATCACATTTTTGATCGAATTTCCCACACTTTAACATTCCACAAACAAAAATGCAAAATTTAATTTTAAATTTTTTTTTTAAATGTATTTTGTTAATTCACTTTCACAGATGACAAATTTCAAATAAAATCATCTACAATTTTTTACTGTTTTAATAATAGCTATCTTTGGCGCTGTACACGTTTAAACCGAAAGATGTCGTTTGGTGACTACAGTCACCATGGACAGGTGAGGCAATAATTTTTTTGGGGACTGTAGTCAACGTGGACAGTTGAGTAGATAAACATTTAGATGTAGATGTCTATGGGCCAAAGCAACCACTTACCATCTAATGGAATGTGTGGTGGTCACACTTATAAAAAAACCTTCCTTATATGGATTTACTATAATTTTGAAAATAACTGTATGTTGCTAAGAATTAAAAAAAACTGCTTTTCAGGTGAACTTTAACAGAAATACCAATTTAAAGGTACTGTATCTGCAAGTTTCTGCTGTAAATACTTAACGTTCATTCCTGATATTTCTAATGCGCAACAAAGTTATCTTCCTTTTTTCAAAAAACGTTACCTACATACTAGCATTTTCCCCTTTACCGTTCCCCCGTACACACATCTAGACACGGAACAATTATTTGTATGCCATACAAATACTTCTTCCGTGTGGGATTCAAACCCACGGCCCCCAGCGCTACATTTCATTTCTAAGCCACTGCGCTACGGAGCCGTCAACAAAGTCTTTAACTAGACGAGAAAAGAGTTTGATTCCTACAAAGTATGTGAAATTAAATTATTTTGATGTCACTTGCAAGCACAGATAACTACGCCGATTCACGTTGAAATGCAATTTGTAATGAAATTTCCAACGCACTTCTCCATACTTTTGTTTCTGTTGTTTTATGTAAATATAAATCTACTTTGTTTTCAATTTATTATAAACATAGAATTATTACGTATAGAAACGCAGTCCAGTACAAAACACGAGCGTTAAAATGATGCAAAGTCATTATGTTAGTGGGCGCGAGTCGAATGTGCCTACGCTCGTCACACGCACACATACACGCCATTCAGTGATACCAGTTTCTGGCGTTTGCAATCAAATTGTGCAAATCACTATTTTTTGATTAATTTTAAAAAATCGATATAATAAAGATTACGTATTACGTACGAAGATTATTTAGTGGAAGTTTTTTATGAGAATATAAAATGGAATAAAATAAACACGATAATGATGTTACTAATATAACTTTATTATACATATTATATTAATGGTAAAAATGCAGACGTAATAAAATTTAAGAATATTATTAAACACAATTAATTTGCTTGAATACAATAAGCACATAGTGTAATGTTTAATTTTAACCGACTTCAAAAAGGAGGAGGTTATCAATTCAGTGTATTTTTTAATGTTTTTTACCTCAGAATTCTACAATTTCTAAACCGATTTAGATTTTTTTTGAAAGGATATACACAGACTGATCCAATACACACGCTGAAATTTTAATGGTTGTTTTCCCGAAGTAAAATGATTTTGCCTTAGTAGTACAATAGAATAGATGTAAAAATGGCATATTTACAATCGAGATAAACAATACTCGAATGCGATCTCAAACCAATAGCAATATCCCGCAAGTAGGTCGGGCGTACAGGCTAGCTTATACCGAATTACTATAATAAAGTCTGAAAAAAAATTCGCTGGACGTAATGTAGTGTTACGTCTATCGCACGTGCTACCGCGTGCTTCCTACACAGTGAAGGACCACTAATAAATGTTCATAACATGAACTCTCAAGCGTAGTGATTCGACATAAACTAGTTTGGACGCCCGAATAGCTTGTGAGGTATTACTATAGTAAATCTGCCCTTTTTCAATTGTAATCTTTTTTATTTAATAAATTGACTCTACTATCGAGACAGTATAATTTGGCTGCGGGACAACAACCACTAAAATTTTAACATGTATATACGAATTGATCAAGCTTAGAAATCAGTGTACATACATATTGATAACCTTTCTTTTTGGTAGTCGGTTAAAATAGACTATGTTTGGGTCTAACGTAACATCTGGTTAATGTTTGGGTGTAAAGTGACTTCTGGTTAGTAAAGGCGTTCTTATTAATAATCTCATGATGTTGTAAATAATAAAGTTTTTATTCTATACTCTAAAACGTAACCTTAGTCAATAAAAAAGCAATTAAAATAAAATAGTCGCGTTAAAATGGCGTCGACGAATCGCTATTAACTGATCATTCCGTATTAGTTTTAAATAGGCACCCATTGTTAATATAATGTTAACACTAAGAGAAGTAGGTATCTATATATAAACATTTGAGTTTTACACAGAGCGTTGCGATTAAATGTTTTAAACACAAATAGAAAATAAATATTTTTAAAAGAAAATTGTGATTTTAGCCTCACAACTAGCAACATTTGTATTATGAGAGCTTAGGTAAGTATTTTTTTAGTTTTACGTTCTTATAATGAATTAAATGTATAAACTTATATGTGAAATGTAATACCATTACTTCTTTTATGTTTATCATCACTGTTGTGACAATATTTTACAACACAAACGGTAATTTTTACAATTTGTCGCGAGCTCTTCTCCGTAAGACGTGACGTTGCGCACTGACGCGTCGCTGAGTCAACTAACGCGGTTTCGCGTTAGTTTTACTTGCTTCACTTTCGGTGCGCGTACTAGTATTCTATGCGTAATAATTCTATGATTATAAAGTATTAGGAGCGTTCTGTGGCGCACAATAAAACCACATTTTTTTATGTTTTCAGGAGTGCATTCAAAAGTACGAATGTAAGATCGTTCTGAGCGCAACTAATATCATAAAATTTAAATTTAAATTCAGTTAAAATTTAAATTTAAATTTAAAATATTTCAGGTGCAGCTGCACACAGTCTTGCCGTGCATCCAATCGTATAAGCCGCAAAAAGTGTTTTTGAAATCTGTGTTCACTATGCATGAGTTGCGCTAGGAAATAAACCGTGACTTTTCCGTTAGATTAGAATATTTTGAACCTTCTTATAAATACATAGAGGTTGTTTATATGCAAAATTTAAGTTGTCCGTATTAAAATCCCTTTAGTATGTGCGAGAGTTCCATTTTAAAACGCTGGATAGTAACAGGATTGGATTTTATTTTACAAGAAAAAACCAGACGTGAACACTGCGTTGGTATCTTTTTGTACAACATTCTTAATTATTATATTGATTCTCCAGACTGAGTTAATAAAATAAAGAGCCTACCATCTAGCAGCTTACGAGGGGGCGTTTTTAAGTTCGCGGAATGGGTAGGTAGGTAATAAGTTGGGACGTAGCTGAATTATATATTATAAAGGAATCCTTCTTCTGCACGACAACGCGCATGTTCACAGTTCCATGTTGCGATGGCTGCCCTGCAGAAGGTGGGCTTCGAAATTTTGTCACATCCACCCTATAGTCCTGACCTGGCCCCCAGTGATTATGATCTATTTCGAAACTTAAAAAAAGAACTTCGTGGAAAAAGTTTTTAAGTGATAAAGGAGTGAAGGAAGCAGTTTCGGCGTATTTTTTAGACAATCATTTTTTGAGGGTATACATAAGTTAATTGAAAGATCCGAAAAATGTTTGAGGGTAGCAGGTGAATATATTGAAAAGAAAAAATAAATTTGGATTTTTATTTCCACTCCTTACCCCCCCCCCCCCCCCCCGCCCCCCATTCCGCGAACTTAAAAACGCACCTTCGTAGATAGTTATTAGGTTTATTCATTCTTTTTATGAGAAAACTGTTGTAACATTACCTTTAAAATATATTAAATAAAAATCGATCTTATATCAGTATTTCTGCTCAATGATCAAATATGTTATTATTAGTTACTGAAAATTTACCTTAAAATGAATAATGTATTAATATCGCTGTATGTTTTCTTTAAATGAAAAAAAAAATCGAAGGGATAGTGTCTGTGCTAATTTTTTTCAAGGAAATAAATGAAATCACAACCCACTTATTATGAGTTGCTACTGCAATCTATGGATACGTTCATTTCTCAACGAAAAAGGAAGACTAGAGAAGTCCCCGGAGGGCTAATAAAGGGAGGGTTCACAAAATTTCTTGTTACCGGCGATATATCTGCAGGTATTCGACGCCTAACTTCCTAAGCGAGGCAGAATAGACTGTTATTTTGTGCCGATGTCCTATTTGTGTGGGAGTTCAAGGGAATCTTAAAATATTGCATTAATTTGAATAACTTGAATGAAATTTTTACCTAGACCATTGTATCTTTCAACTGTAAGTAATGTTATAAAAATATTGCAAATGTTGCCTGTGCTTAAAATTAACATAATCTGACTTGTGCACTACGAGTATTATTGTTCAAAGTATTGCTCAAAAAAAAAAAAAGAGACGCAGGCGTTTTATCACTATTGTAGTGTAGTGCGGTGGGTAAGCTGAACTATGTTGCCAGGACCACTTGGCCGAGTGATGTCTTTCTTATATATATTCATTACAGCCTATGAAAAGTTCACTGCGGAATATGGACTGTGAACTCTGAATCTCTCTGAATGGAGCAGCCATAGATAACCTTATACAACGATATTGGATATAGTCACTACGCTTCGCTGGCAAGAAGATGCAGCTGCCTATCTCTTGTTTAATTTCCCTCTCTCAGCTGGGACATGATATGGGTTAGTAGATTTTCTCTACATGGTGATCGGTGACGGTCAGAATACACTACAATATCTATTGTGCAGTTGATAACTTTACGCTATATTAGCAAATTATCGCCATAATCGTAGCCGACCAGATGGTTCATTTTCGTGTTGTTTGGCATTACTGCGTCTATTAGTAAAGCCAGTGCTTGACTACAATCCCACCCTAGCAGAAAGTGGTGATGAAATCCTAAGTGGTAAATCGCTTACTCTTAGTGTAACTAAAGCCTATTCACTCTTGCCTTTAAAATGCCCAGTTGGGTTCGAATGATAGGAATATCAACAACACACCTCACCTCACCACCTCACCACACCACACGGTAATGTAAAATAAATATTTATATTTATTTTATCTTATTTTCAGAATCCACCAACGCCTAAAAGTGGAATTTTGAATGAAGCTTCAAGTGAAAATGATTATGAATGAGAAGAAGAAAAACCTATGACTTCCTTTTCATATTCACCAGATATACCGCGGCGCCGAAATAATCGGATAGAGTTTCAAGAAGTTGGAAAGTCAATGAAGGGAGCCATAACTTCACTGAATAATGTTTTGAATAAACAGCAAGTGCCCGAAGACGATAGGAAGAATAACAAAATTCTAGAGTTAAGCATAGCTGAATCTATCTAAGATGATGTTTTTATTCTGTCATGAGTTTTACTTAAAAATCAAATGAACGGATTTTGATGTAAGTGTCGCAGCCAACTAGCTTAATTAGTCTGAATGATATTCAGCCAATTCGTCTAACTCTAATACAACGTTACAACTATGTTGTAATATCAAAGACAAATTGACTGAGTTATGTCGATTTTTGTTAAGAAAAGCATGAAAATTAAACTGTCTCAACGAATTAAATGCGAACGGTGAACGCTTTTGTATGTAAAGACGAATGGCTAACATTTTCAATAGCTAACAGACTTAGATGGATTTTCCACTGTTCTGTAGCTATATTTGAACATAAAATATAACCCATATTTCATTTCAATAGATTAAGCAAAAATAAAAGGTACAATTTGGCTTTTCTCTTTTACACAGGACCATACAAATCCGAGATACAATACGATTTAGTTTATTGGAAGAATAAAAAAACAGTACAGAAATAGTACAGAGTGCTCTTCTTGTTTGCTTAAAAGTATATAATAATAACAAATTTTTTATTAACTGTTTTGGACAAAAGATACAGCTTGTCCATTTTGTTTTTTAATAAATATACATTTTTATGTATTTTACATTTTTATGTAATGAAAGTTCTTAAATAATAAGTAATAAAATTTAAAATTTTTATTTGATTGTTTTTGATTGATTGCGTGGTCACCTCTAAGGACTAAGATGGGTTGCCTCGTTTCTATTAAAAAATGTATCTGGTTTTCTATACTCACCATACAACATCAGCATTAAGCTGATATTTTATGCTGGTATTCTGTGAGAGCGCTGTCCAAGCAAAACTATTCGTGCTACAACTAAAATACAGTTGCAGCGTGGCTCTACCACTTACACTTGGATATAATGAATGAATAAATTAATGAAGTTATTTAAATAAAATATATTTTATGACCTGGAAAGTTAAACAACGTTTATAAGAAGTTTCATAAGTTCAATATGTATTTCAGCATAACGCTTCAGGGAAAACACCTTAAGGGCGTCAGAGAGACGGGCTTTTAGGAGTTCGCGGCGTTTTCTACTCGTAAGTAGAAAACGCCGCGAACTTAATGGGATCATAGGTTCCTTTAAGCAACCAGCGTACAGCATCGGAACATTTACTAAGTAATGAAACAATTATCATCATCATCATCATCATTACAGCCCTTCACAAGTCCACTGCTGAACATAGGCCTCCCCCAAAGAATGCCACAAAGCACGGTCCTGAGCCACCTGCATCCATCGACTTCCTGCATGTCTTACCAGGTCGTCACTCCTTCTCGTGGGGGGACGCCCTACACTTCGCCTACCGGTACGAGGCTGCCACTCGAGAACCTTTCTTCCCCAACGGTTGTCGGTTCTTCGAGCTATATGGCCGGCCCATTGCCACTTCAGCTTACTAATCCGTTGGGCTATGTCGGTTACTCTGGTTCTACTGCGGATATCCTCATTCCTAAGTTTATCATGCAGAGAAACTCCGAGCATAGCCCTCTCCATAGCTCGCTGAGCGACCTTGAGCTTCCTCATCCGGCCAGCAGTGAAGGACCACGTCTCAGTTCCGTATGTCATCACTGGCAACACGCACTTGGTGTACAGTCTCGTTTTCAAGGTTTGAGGTATACCTGACGAGAAGATGTGCCGTAATTTCCCGAACGCTGCCCAACCGAGTTGAATCCGTCGATTGACCTCTCGGTCGAAGTTGGACTTACCTAGTCGGACTATTTGTCCCAGGTAAACATACTCGTCAACAACTTCGAGCTTAGTGTTCCCAACAACTACCGGCATAGGTGTGACATGGACATTAAACGTGATCTTAGTTTTGTCCATGTTCATCTTAAGCCCTATCAGTTGGGAAACACTATTGAGGTCATTGAGCATAGTGCTTAGGTCCTCCAGCGATTCTGCCATAAGGACTATATCGTCGGTAAATCGAAGGTGAGTGATGTACTCGCCATTGATGTTGATACCGTATTCTTTCCAGTCCAGAAGCTTGAAAACGTCTTCCAATGCTGCGGTGAAGAGTTTCGGGGATATGACGTCACCCTGTCTTACACCTCTCTGCAATTGGATAGGTTTCGTACTCTGGTTCTGTACTCGGATAGCCATCGCAGCCCTACTATACAAGCACTTCAACACTTCGATATACCGACAGTCACCTTGGCACCGCTGAAGGGACTGCAGCACCGCCCAAATTTCGACGGAATCAAAGGCTTTCTCATAGTCCACATACGCCAGACATAGTGGCAAATTGTACTCTTCGGACTTCTGTACAATTTGCCGAAGGGTATGTATGTGTACTATGGTGCTAAAGCCCTTTCGGAAACCGGCTTGTTCGGGAGGCTGGAAGTCGTCAAGTCTGCGCGCGAGACGATTCGTAATGACTCTCGAAAACAGCACGTTGACGCGGCTTAGAAGGGAAATCGGTTTGTAGTTCTTCAAGAGAGCGTTGTCACCTTTCTTGAAGAACAAGACCACCGCACTTCTGCTCCACGCCTTCTGAAGAGCTTCTGAAGGACTTCAAGTACCGGTTTTCCACCCGCTTTCAGAAGCTCCGCTGTAATTCCATTCTCGCCTGGGGCCTTACCGTTTTTAAGGTGCTGGAGAGCCATTCTAATCTCGCTCAGACTGACGTCCGGGATATCTTCGGAATAGTGTCGGATGAGACTCGCTCTTGGATCGTTACTCACACTTGCGTGTGGCTCCAACGATGAAGTGTACAACTGCCCATAGAACCTCTCAATCTCACTCAAAATCTCAGGTGTCCCGGAAACGATGCTGCCACATTCTGTCTTCAGCTTTGACAGTTGGCTCTTTCTGGCAGACAGATCTCTGGCAAAGACTTTGGAGCCTTGGTTCCGCTCGATCGCTTCTTCAATACGAGCTGTATTGAAGTTGCGTAAGTCCCGCCGCATGCATTTGGAGATCTGTCTGTTCAGATGCCTGTATGCTGTCAAGTCTGTTGAAGAATGTAGCTTCATCTCCCGTCTAACAGCCATGAGATTAAGAGTGTGATCGGAGAGTTTTTGTGTTCTTCTGCGGCGGGTCTTGCAGAACTTAGCTTCGACTGCATCGACAGTTTCCACGAGCTTGTCATTCATATCGTCCACTTCATTGCAGTCTTCTAGGCACTGAAAACGGTTTTGTAACTCGAGCTGAAAGGTTTCGGGACTTTGGATTAGAGCACGAGGGGGACGGAGCGTTGACTTCATTAGACGAGACCTCTCCATCTTAACGTTTAGGTTCAGTGTGCCTCTAACCATTCGGTGATCGCTACCAGTTTTCACCCTCGCGATCACGGAGACATCACTGAACAGTTGTCGTCTGGTCGTCATAATGAAGTCAATCTCATTTTTTGTCGAACCGTCGGGGCTCGACTAGGTTCACTTCCTGTGGGGCCGCTTCTGGAAGAAAGAGTTCATCATAAAGAGTCCCTTTTTCTCCATGACGTCGGCCAGCTGCTGGCCCCTTGGGTTCCGTTGCCCTATTCCAAATTTCCCTACTTTCAGCTCACCGTTCTCTCTTGTGCCTAGTTTTGCATTAAAGTCTCCCATTAACACCGTATATTGGGTTTTGTAGGAATGCATGGCTCTAGAGATATCCTCATACATTTCCTCCACCTCCTCATCGGGGTGTGCCGAGGTTGGTGCGTAAACCTGTATGACCTTCAGCGAATACCGTTTGGTGATTCTGAGTATAAGGTACGCAACCCTCGTCGACACACTCCCGATCTTTACAACGTTGTTAACGAGACACTTGCGGACGATAAATCCAACACCTCTTTGGGACAGATGGTCGCCCTCCCGGTGATAGAGCAAGTTGCCGGATTCGAGGATTACCGTGTCCTCACCCTCTCTTCGGACTTCGGATAATCCTATAATATGCCAGCGCAACTTGTCTATCTCTTCTTCCAGCTCCAGGATCTTCTCGTCAGTCCTCAGTGTGCGTGCGTTGTATGTTGCCAGGTCGAGTCGTCTAAGGTGGCAACCGACCCTCCACCGGAGATTCTTAGCAACCCTTGCCCCGCCGTTACCATGGTCGCCACCGTAGCCAGGAATAGCGGGGCCGCCGGGGACTGGGGGCAGTTTCTTTGTTACTGTCATTCATAGGGGGGTATTTGCCATAGTTGCCACGCTTGGCGAGCGGGTTGGCAACCGCAGTTTTTTTATTGTAATTTTGGCTATTTTCAGGAAGATGCTGCTGCCCATCTCCTGCCTGTTTCCCTTTGTCGCCTTTTACGACACCCACGGGAGGATATGGGTAGTGGATATTCTTGACCGCCACTACACGGCATGTCAATGAAACAATTATCCACTTAAATTCAAAGACGCCACATCTATCACTGAGCTTAATAGGAATATCGATGCCAATTGAATAATTGCTCAGGTAGTACTGAATGGCAGCGATTCAAAGGTTGGTTTCAATAGCACTAGACTAAGGCAATTTATGTAATAAATTTGTGTTATACTTAGGGGCCCTTTGACTGTGACAGTATAATAAGACATTCTTTAACTTTTACATTTTTTTTAACATTTTCAAAAATTAAGAATTAAAAATATTATAAAAGTGGAAGAGTAGAGGTGTGTCTAAAAAGATTAATGGACAAGTAATACACCTAAAAAAGGAGTAAGTGATGAGATTACTGCTGATAGAGGAGAATGGAGTGGAAAGGCATGCTGTTCGGATCCTAATAACATGCGATAAGGGTAAAAAGAAGAAGATAAAATATTACCTATCAACCAAATAATTTACTAATACGTGTTGTACTGGCTAGTGAAAAATCATTTCGAGGAAACCTTCTAGCCGACATGTTTGAAAAATGACATTGGTACATTTTAAAAACATAATTATTCGGCTAACATGGGGGGCCTTGGAACAATTTGTTGGGATAAAAAAAATCGGAGATGTTCATCATGCATGACACACACAAATAAGACATAACAAACACATTATCAATTTAATAGGAAATATTTATAGGCTGCGTTTTTTTTTATAGGATAAGGTGACAAACGAGCACACAGTCCACCTGATGGTAAGTGGTTGCTGCGGCTCATAGACATCTACATCTATCCTCGTTTGCGAATCAAAATGCAGATGCGTTGCCACCCGTGAGGACTAAGATGGAATGCCTCATTTCCAGTAAAAAGGGCCTCCGGCCACCTGCACTCACCAAGCGAAACGCAGAGGTAAGCCTCTACTTCAAGCTGGTATTCTGCGTTTTTTGTAATCTATCGAAATATTTATAATATATAAATATTTGTTATGACATTATTTTTTAGTTACAAACTGAAACTAAAATAAAATTGTCTTACGATCCTCTTACTCCCGGCAGTATTGTACCAAGAAATAAAAATGAAATAATATAATAATAATAAAATTAAATCCAAACCAAAAATAAATACATATTATCTGAGGAAATAGCTCTTGTTGGTACATAAACGAAACAACTTGAATTGTATATAATGAATTTGAAAATTGTACGATAAACCCCGAGTTCTCGCAATTCGATCTCGCACACGTCTACGTAGAAATGCTGCTTTTTCATAAACTATGAATGTTAATGTTGCAAAAAATATTTATAACCAGATGGTTCCCCGAGTTCACTATAACATCAAGACGTTGAACTGTATGAATTAAAAGTTAAAGTTAAACTACATTCATAACATGAGGTTCATTCAACGACTATGTTAGTTGCCCCTTTTAATTACTATCGTATTTATTAAAGTTAAATTAAATCACAGGAATAATACGCGGTGAAATTCGAAACAGAGTTTAGTTTATATGTTAGTTCAACATGTAATGTTAGCGCAACTGTAGCAATATATATAAGGGAGGCCTATGTTTAGTAGCGATATTTTGATATGCTATAACGATAACGGTGAAAATGTATCGCCTGTCTGTCAATACTTAGAGGTGGAATTTTTCCTCCAAATTATAAGGGATTACTTTTGAACTATAAACTATATATTAAAAAAATACAAAAAAAGCACTGTACGGGCAAATTGTAAACTTCTTCCTTTCCGCTTCTTTTTCTATTGTACATCAATGACCTACCTAGACATGTGCAGCATGAAATGATCCTTTTCGCAGATGATTCTACTGTTATGATAAAAAATAACAGCAATAAACCATACGAATGTGTTATTGCTGAAGCTTTGTCTGATAATATCAATTGGATGAAAGCTAATGATCTCGTCATAAACCTAGATAAGACAAAATATATGCAGTTTTATCTTTCCCAAAACCGGAAACAAGAGACTGTTGTTGTTAAGTATGAGGGGCATTTGATTGTGCGAGTAAAACAAATACGTTTCCTTGGTATGTTGGTTGATGAATGTGTAAGCTGGAAACCGCATACCGAATATCTTACAATTAAAATTAGTAAATTTGTTTATCCTCTAAGAAAATTAACACAAACTGTCTCACAAAAAGCTGCACTTACTGCTTATCATGGATACGTTGCCACCAACTTAAGATATGGTATCATACATTGGGGAGGCGCGGCTGATGTTAACCTGTTGCCATTGTTTAGTATGCAAAAAAAGTGTTTCAGAGCAATGTTTGGTGCCAAACAAACAGACAGTTGCAGACCTCTGTTTGTAAAATTAAGAATCCTAAATCTGCCCTCATTGTACATATACCAAGCCTGCTTATTCGTCAAAAGTAATTTACATTATTTTAACTCGCACATTGCTAAGCACCCGAGGCAAACAAAGAATAATGTTACTATTATACCGTTTCACACATCTAGGACAGCCTTTTTCTCAAAAAGTTTTTATGCATTAGGACCAAAAATATATAATCATTTACCTGACAAATTAAAAGATTTAGAAATAAAAAAAATTAAGAATAAATTATTAGAATTATTGACTGAAAGATGTTTTTACTCCTTAAAAGATTATTTGAGCTACAAGCTTACATTCTAAATTAATTGACATTTGAAATATTTTCTGAATTATGTTTTAAGCAAAGAATATTAAAATCACTACGTTTTAGTTATAAGCTTACATCTATTTTGACATATCAATATTCCATTCATAGACTTAGCTTATACTGGCATAATTCTATTGTACTTTTGACATTATTATTTATTATCCACGTTTGTTGATATATTTCATTGTATGACATTATGCTTTATTATCCGTGATATTTGATTTTATTTAATGAATAATGAGATAATGTTTTAAGTTCCATGATTTTAATAATATTGTAAGCCTTATCTAGGCACGTTGTGGTGATACATAATTACTTTTATAGTGTTAAATCTTTTAAACCTACAACTAACACAATAAATGACTTATTCTATTCTATTTTACAAGTCTTATTAAAATTAGCTGTATTACATTTGTTCAATACAACCATCTATCGATGAAATTGGTTAACTATTGTACTTAATTAGATTTTTTAGATAATAAGATTAATATATTTTTGTATACACTTATTACGTTCTTTTTCTATAAAACTTTTGTTTACTGCGTTTGAGATATAATTATATCATTATAGAACATCATTTTACATAATTTAATTATGATTTATGTTACGGCCCCCAGCTGCCCCGGCAAAGGTCGCCTTGGCTAGGGCCCATAGTAGCCTCCTCCACGAGCAGCCGAGGGTTCGGGCCCAATGGCCTACGAATAAATGTTCTAAACCGGCTGACAAATAAGCAAGCACTACTTACCGATTTCTGGAAGTAGGGTTGACCACAGGGTACCAGTCAGTTTGTAAGTGACGTGCATGTAAGTAGTGTGTAGTAGTGTGTACAATGAATAACCTGACATCCCCGCTGAAGTTGGACTGCAGATCCAAAGGCGCTGCTTCTCTCCAAATGTGAGATCCATCCAGGGGGGCGTTCACCAATTGAAAACTTCTGCTTTTATTTTCACTATATTAGTTTATCAACTTTATTGTACATTTAATTAACTTCAAAGTCAACCAAATCAAAGATCATCGAAATTAAACCAAGTGACACACTACACAAGTAAGGAACAGTCGGTCAAATTTCAATATTCAATGTTCCGGGTTCACTTAGCACAAAATTACAAACACGGGAACGAACGCGGTCTCTTCTCGAATCACAAAGTTCAGCGCTCTCCCGACAAAGCCAAATTCTTTCGTATGATATTAAAGCCACACAAGACAAGCAATCAAACTCAAAACTCAGCCCCGTTGACACGTAAAACGAACGAAAATAGACAAGACTCAAAAAAGGCAATTAGCGCGACGTTACAATTCAATATCAACTTCCAAATGCAATTAACCGGCCGACGCGAGACAAAATCTTTTCCACACTTTAAGACAAGCCTCGTTATTTTTTTTACAGGAGAGGGGGCAAACGAGCATGCGGCTCACCTGATGGTAAGTGACTACCGCCGCCCATGAACAACTGCAACACCAGGGGAACCAAGGGAATTGCAGATGTGTTGCCAGCCTTTTAAAAGGAGAAGGCTCTTTTTTTGAAGGTCCCTAATTCGTATCGGTCCGGAAAAATCGCTGATGGTAATCGATTCCACAAGGAAGTCGTGCGAGGAAGAAAACATCTAAATCGCACAGTAGTGGACCGCCAATCATCCAGTTGGTGTGGATGGTATCGGGAGTTTTGCCGCGATGTGCGTTTATGAAATTTGTCGGCTGGGATTAATCCGAACAATTCCTCAGAGCACTCCCCATGGTAGATGCGAAAGAAAATGCAAAGGGATGCAACATCTCTTCGCAGTGCCAATGAAACGAGCCGATCGGAAAGGGCTCGGTCGTCGACGATTCGAGCCGCTCTGCGCTGGATGCGGTCAAGTGGAAGGAGCTGGCACAGGGGAGCCCCTGCCCAGAGATGGGAACGAAAAAAAAAAAGAAAAAACGAAACGTACAAATTAAAACAACTTCATAGGAGCCACGCGCCCGGCAACCGCGCAATAATTTTTTCTAGACTTTTACAATACTGTCCGTCGCTCAACAATTATTGGCAATCAGTTAATTTAATAACTTAAAACTCAAATTAGGCCTCTTGTCACGTAACACTCAAACAGACACTCAATTCAAGGCGGTCTTAACCGGACTTAAATATTAAATAGTAAATTCAAAAACGACGCGTACAATTATGGACACCAGCCGCGCCCGACCTACCAACGGTCGCAAACAATACTCAAAACGGTTACAATAATAATTATATGAGATCAGCCTCGTTGTCACGAAAAACAAATTCAGATAACACCGTAAGATGCACGCGACCGACCGTCGCGCCACAATTTATACTCATACTAGTTGTTTGCAGGCTATACTAGGTGTTGTTGTTGTCAGGCACACATTTTTGGCCTAAACAATTTATAATATGATATTAGTTTAAAATGCACTTGATGACTCAATCAATGCCACCATTGAACAAATTCTACATGTACCTCGTAGGTACCCATACTTCAGAATATTTATCATAACTTTTGATGGAATGAACTGATTTTAATGAAATAAAGACTAAATGTAACCCGAAGATACACTTTATAATTTCCTTAACGATTCTTATGATATAAATTAGTACTTTATATGTGATACATTAACAAACAAATAGACAGACAGACAGACAATTCTAAAAACGGTAGAAATGTATTTATTTACTTAAATTTAGTATCTCTCAATCACTTTTATTACTAAAATATAAAATGTACAGACGTCTGCTATTTACATTTTTATTATATGTATAGATTTTCCACATTCCCCAAAGAGGAACCAGTAAATTATGCAAAAGATTAGGGTCAGAATTATATAAAAATTTTTTGCTTATTTTAGTGTCATAATACCTCAAAGTGATTGTTGTGAATTTTTTTGAAAATTGATAAAAAGAATGAAATAAAAATAATTAACATACAAAATAACAACACCTAAATAGCATTGGATAAAGTTTTATTATTCATTTTTGAACAATTTTGATTTTAAAATTCAGATCATTCTCTACTATAACATTTAAATTTTAAAATAACAACAACTTTCATCACGTGTAACTTATAATATGTGTGCAATCCTTACTGAACAACATGACGAAGTAAATAAACTTAGCAATTCAAAGCATGGCACAGTGAGTTCGTTTTTATTCCCAATTTTATTTGTGATGTAGCAACAATCTATCTTAAAAGCTATTCGAACAACACATTCATCTTTGTTTTGGTGTGAGATTCTCTTGTTGTTGGTGTCTAATGCATTATTTTGCAAAACTTTTCTATATTAAAAATGAAAGAAAGAAAGAAGTATCTTTATTGGAAACTACGCAATACATGTAACACCTCATGAATATATATTACATTACCATTAATGCAGCAACAAATAGACATCCAATTCAGCTTTGTGTCCCAGTGTAATACTGTGGTAGTTATATTCTGCCGGTGCCCTTATCAAGAACTCACGAGCAGCCACCCAACATAATTTGTCGATTAGAAATACAAATAAAAATTAAAGAAAAGACTAGAATAATTTACAAAATGATGATAATACATACAATGCATAGACTAAACATTGTTTTTAAACAGACCAAAGCAAAAAATAATAATAATATGCATATTCTCAACAGTTCTTAGTACTCAAATCACAAAAATTAAACTAAATTAAATTATTTTACTCCGTAGAAATTTCTTACATTATTATACTGACTAATTTCACAGTTATGGCTGTACGTAGTGATTATAATGTAGGTACTCTTTGTCCTTGTCTTTGCCACGTCACGTTTAACACGTCATTACCCCAAGACTATAAATTACCTATTAAAATAGTCATTAAAACTAGAAATATACTGCTTCGTACAAATTGTAAACATACTAATAACGAACTAAGTAGCGATACGAAAATGGGCCAAATTCAGAATACCCTTAACCGACGGGTAAGTATGCATAGTTATAATGTGGACATGAAGAAACTATATCGTTTAGTTGCGGTGTAAGAAAATCCACTACCCCATATCATCCCGTAGGTGTCATAAGAGGCAACAGAGGGAAACCAATCAGGAGATTGGCAGCAGCATCTTTCTAATAACGATTAAAAATAAAAAACTTCGGTTGCCAACTCGCTTGCCAAGCGTGACAACTATGGCAAATCCCCCTACGAGGCAATCTATGGAGGAGGTCTATGTCCAGCAGTGGATTTTAAAGGCTGTAACGGGAAGGAGGCGAAGGAGATATATAAGAATCGCGCCTTATGGAAGTTCATGGTCTACGTCTACGCTTTGGTGACAGCCGTCAGTGTGTTATGTTATGTTATGTTATTATCTGGCTGACTAAATTACTTGATATGTACGACTAATGGTATTTAAACATTTTAACAAGGTTAGACCCATAATTATTTTTGCAGATATACCATGTGTCGTATACAATAGCTTGCTTTATCTACAACAACGTGTTAATTTGCAGAAAGTAGTTTAAAGCTCTATTTTACTATTAAAATTGGTTTTGGTAAATAGGATAATGACGTGTCTTCGTTGCTCAAATATTAAAAAAATAATTATCTACTTGTATTAAAATATATAGGTAAGGCCAGCTTCAACTTGTATTCTTTATATTTATTGTACGGGTGAAGCTAGACGAAGAGCTAAACTAGGATATCAAGAGTTAACGTTGAATTTGCTTTTTGGCCAAAATCCAAATGATATAAATTGTATACTAGCTGAATCAGACGTTGTTCCACCATTTTCATTTTATAATACTATTCACTCCATAATTTTATTAATAAACCAAACCCCTTTTACCTAGAAAATAAAACTAAGAACAAAAATAAAAGAAAAAAATCATTACTGAGCTACGAATAGGGCTGTGCTGGAAATTTCTCTGCGTGATAGACTTCTGAATGAAGATATTCGTAGAAGAAACAGAATAAATATAGTCATATAGGTCGAGCAAAGGACAATCGATGGGGAAAAAAGGTGCTGGAGTGACAGCCGCAAACCGGTGAGCTAAATGGAGCGTGGTATCCCACTGGATGAAGTGACGACCTGGTAAAAGATGCAGAAAGCCGATAGATGCAGTTCGCTCAGGACGGAGTTTTGTGTTCTACAGAATACATAGTCGTGGATGGGGGGACTGGGGGTAGCATACTTCGGTAAAAATTTTATTTTGTAAAGAATATGGGATTCCATGCAGGTGGTTGCACCCACAGTCATGTTCTCTATTGAAATTGGGGTGTTTATCTTTAATTTCAATAGACTCGTCAATCGTCCTTGGTAGAAATCCAACGCAAAACTGCTCTTCTATGCATGATGAGTGGCCATCATTTTTTTACTGTTAACATTTAATTTCAGTTCTTAGAGGTGACAACGCTTCTGTGTTCTTAATCGATGTTATAAGTATATGCCCATAGACCACAACCACTTACATGGGCTGTATATGCAACTTATTCACCCTTGATTTTATTTAAAAAAAATACGATTTATATTAAGACATTCTTATATTTTTAACGTTTTTAGTATTTTCGTTCAAGTGATTTCATTTAAGTGACACTGAGTAACAATTTAAAAACCGCATCCGCTAATCCTGTGCAAATGGAAAAGACTGCTTTTGACTTTATCTAGATGACCAAATAAAAAAGAACCCGGATTTCACCTTTTTCAAGCCGTCAAGTATTTACAGCGCTGAAACTAGTTTAGTTTTCGGAATATATTTCATTAACCTTAATCTGTTGGATTTTCCAGAATATCTTGTGATTTTATTCTTTTTGCTATGTGTTTCTATTCCTTTAATTATTCTAATCAGTATTTATATATTTTATGCGCATTATATGATTTGGTCCACCCATACTGCCAATATATTATAAATTGGATACTTTTGCATTTTAAATTTTATAAGTTCATTTATAATTTAATCGTATTCAATGAACTTCATCAGGTGATCTCTGTGCAATTACACATGGAATGAAAGTGAATCTTTCTACTTTAGAATCCACTGTTTAATGTAGATCTCTCCGATAATACAGGGATGATTTATATTATAACTACGCTTGACAGGCGGAATATACCTATTAGTAAATAATTGGTAATAATAATAATATAATGATAATAATAACGATTTTTTCCTTACCAAAAACAAAATTACATTTAGAGTTATGAGTAATATAATTAATCATTATCAGCAATAAAACAGCGTATTGCACACTACATTTAGTATAGAGCAATTACAGTTCGACCATACCGTAATATGTCGCCGTCACAATTACACAGTAGTGTAAAATGAGGGACGTAATTACATCACGATAACACCAAAGTATGCAAACCAACAGCAACACTATCGGGCTTATTTTATCACAGAGCAGCCTATCAGCAACACCGTCTTCCTTGTATGCATCATCATCATCATTACAGCCTTTCATAAGTCCACTGCTGAACATAGGCTTCCCCCGAGGAATGCCACAAAGCACGGTCCTGAGCCACCTGCATCCATCGACTTCCTGCATGCCTTACCAGGTCGTCACTCCATCTCGTGGGGGGTCGCCCTACACTTCGCCTACCGGTACGAGGCTGCGACTCGAGAACCTTTCTTCCCCATCGGTTGTCGGTTCTTCGAGATATATGGCCGGCCCACTGCCACTTCAGCTTACTAATCCGTTGGGCTATGTCGGTTACTCTAGTTCTACTGCGGATATCCTCATTTCTAAGTTTATCACGCAGAGAAATTCCGAGCATAGCCCTCTCCATAGCTCGCTGAGCGACCTTGAGCTTCCTCATACGGCCAGCTGTGAAGGACCACGTCTCAGTTCCGTAAGTCATCACTGGCAACACGCACTGGTTGTACAATTTCGTTTTAAGGTTTTAAGGTATGTCTGACGAGAAGATGTGTTGTAGCTTCCCGAACGCTGCCCAGCCGAGTTGAATCCGTAGATTGACCACTCGGTCGAAGTTGGACTAACCTAGTCTGACTATTTGTCCCAGGTAAACATACTCGTCAACAACTTCGAGCTTAGTGCTCCCAACAACTACCGGCATAGGTGTGACATGGATATTAAACATGATCTTTGTTTTGTCCATGTTCATCTTAAGACCTATCCGTTGGGAAACACTATCGAGGTCATTGAGCATAGTGCTTAGGTCCTCCAGCGATTCTGCCATAAGGACTATATCGTCGGCAAATCGAAGGTGAGTGATGTACTCGCCATTGATGTTGATACTGTATCCTTTCCAGTCCAGAAACTTGAAAACGTCTTCCAATGCAGCGGTGAAGAGTTTCGGGGATATGACGTCACCCTGTCTTACACCTCTCTGCAATTGGATAGGTTTCGTACTCTAGTTCTGTACTCGGATAGCCATCGTAGCTCTACTGTACAAACACTTCGGACTTCTGTACAATTTGCCGAAGGGTATGTATGTGGTCTATGGTGCTAAAGCCCTTTCGGAAACCGGCTTGTTCGGGAGGCTGGAAGTCGTCAAGTCAAGAGACGATTCGTAATGACTCTCGAAAACAGCACGTAGACGCGGCTCTGAAGCGAAATCGGTCTGTAGTTCTTCAAGAGAGCGTTGTCACCTTTCTTGAAGAACAAGACCATTGCACTTCTGCTCCACGCCTCCGGTGTAATGCCACCATGAAAGACGGAATTAAAGAGCTTCTGAAGGACTTCAAGTACCGGTCTTCCACCCGCTTTCAGAAGCTCCGCTGTAATTCCATCCTCGCCTGGGGCTTTACCGTTTTTAAGGTGCTGGAGAGCCATTCTAATCTCGCTCAGACTGACGTCCGGGATATCTTCGGAATAGTGTCGCATGAGACTCGCTCTTGGATCTTTACTCACACTTGCGTGTGGCTCCAACGATGACGTGTACAGCTGCCCATAGAACCTCTCAATCTCACTCAAAATCTCAGGTGTCCCGGAAAGTATGCTGCCACATTCAGTCTTCAGCTTTGACAGGTGGCTCTTTCTGGCAGACAGATCTCTGGCAAAGACTTTGGAGCCTTGGTTCCGCTCGATCGCTTCTTCAATACGAGCTGTATTGAAGTTGCGTACGTCCCGCCGCATGCATTTGGAGATCTGTCTGTTCAGATGCCTGTATGCTGTCAAGTCTGTTGAAGAATGTAGCTTCATCTCCCGTCTAACAGCCATGAGATTAAGAGTGTGATCGGAGAGTTTTTGTGTTCTTCTGCGGCGGGTCTTGCAGAACTTAGCTCCGACCGCATGGACAGTTTCCACGAGCTTGTCATTCATATCATTACTTCATTACAGTCTTCTAGGCACTGAAAATGGTTTTGTAACTCGAGCTGAAAGGTTTCGGGACTTTGGAACAGAGCACGAGGGGGACGGAGCGTTAACTTCATTAGACGAGACCTCTCCAACTTAACGTTTAGGTTCAGTGTGCCTCTAACCATTCGGTGATGGCTACCTGTTTTCACCCTCGCGATCACGGAGACATCACTGAACAGTTGTCGTCTGGTCGTCATAATGAAGTCAATCTCATTTTTGTCGAACCGTCGGGGCTCGATCAGGTCCACTTCCTGTGCGACCGCTTCTGGAAGAAAGAGTTCATCATAAAGATTCCCTTTTTCTCCATGAAGTCGGCCAGCTGCTGGGTTCCGTTGCCCTATTCCAAATTTCCCCACTTTCACCTCACCGTTCTCTCTTGTGCCTAGTTTTCAATTGAAGTCTCCCATTAACACCGTATATTGGGTTTTGGAGGAATGCATGGCTCTAGAGATATCCTCATACATTTCCTCCACCTTCTCATCGGGGTGTGCCGAGTTTGGTGCGTAAACCTGTATGACCTTCAGCGAATACCGTTTGGTGATTCTGAGTATAAGGTACGCAACCCTCGTCGACACACTCCCGATCTTTACAACGTTGTTAACGAGAGACTTGTGGACGATAAATCCGACACCTCCTTGGGACAGATGGTCGCCCTCCCGGTGATAGAGCAAGTTGCCGGATTCGAGGATTACCGTGTCCTCCCCCTCTCTTCGGACTTCGTATAATCCTATAATATGCCAGCGCAACTTGTCTATCTCTTCTTCCAGCTCCACGATCTTCTCGTCAGTCCTCAGGGTGCGTGCGTTGTATGTTGCCAGGTCGAGTCGTCTAAGGTGGCAACCGAACTTCCACCGGAGATTCTTAGCACCCCCGGCCCCGCCGTTATCATGGTCGCCACCGTAGCCAGGAATAGCGGGGCCGCAGGGGACTGGGGGCTGTCTGTTTTTTGCTTTAATAATTGGGGGGTATTTGCCATAGTTGCCACGCATGGCGAGCATGTTGGCAACCGCAGTTTTTTTATTGTAATTTTGGCTATTATCAGGAAGATGCTGCTGCCCATCTCCTGCCTGTTTCCCTTTGTCGCCTTTTACGACACCCACGGGAGGATATGGGGTAGTGGATATTCTTGACCGCCACTACACGGCAATTGTATGCATATAGCATTCGTATCATGACTTCACTCGTAGAATGACATAAGCAGAATCTCTCACGCACGGTGCCTACAGTGAAATCCATACTACACAAACGAGTGGGCAGTTTCTCTATATACCCTAAATTCTACCTCGCCACCATCGATATGACGATCCCCTAGAGTGATGCAACCTGTCGCTCACTCTAGATCCAACCGGTATTTTATAGACGTACCGACAAATGATAAAAAATTTTTAACAATAGAATTGAGAGCCTTAATTTATCGCTGCATAGACCCTAATAGCATTTCTCATAGATGTGAAGACATGGTGACCTGTAATACAGGTATATAGGTAATACAGGTATATATAATGTAGGTTATAAGTAAACCACTTTATCTATGAGTTTTGAAATTCACACAAACGTTAAGTGTTTTTATTGATAAGGAATTGATACCTAAAGCCTAGAATTGGTACCTAATTTACATAGAAATTAAGGTGCAATTTTATAAAAATAAATATATTCATATTTTTGTTATTTACCTTACTTTCTAGAAATTACTTCCTAATAATTACTTAATAATTAAAAATCATATGCTATACACAAATGTACAAAGTGAACAACTGAATAACAAAATGAAAGTGCATGTAATTTTTTATGTTACTAAGTACTACCCAGTACTTTTTAAGAAATAAATACCTAACTAATAGCAGAAGTATAAGGTAAGTTACACTACTAAGCTTTACACACTAACAGGTCAAACTTTAAAATTTAAATAACCTGCTCTCATGAAAAGTTACAATCTCTGTAATTAATAAATTTGTCTTCTGGACATTATTATATTATAAGAAACTAAAACTTAAATTATCATACAACCCTCCTAATTCCCGCAGTAAAGTGCCAAGTACGCTATATTAGTAAAAATAAAATAAACATATAATAATAAAATTTTATCCAAACCAATAACAAATATAGTCTGAGGGAATAACTGGTATATACAAGAAACAACTGCATTGTTTATAATGCATTTGAAAATTGTACGATAAATGTACAGATTAACACTAAACCCCGAGTTCTCGCAGTTGAATCTCGCACATGTCTACATAGAAATGTTGCTATGTAATAGCAACATTTCAACTATGAACGTTAATGATGCAAAAAAATATTTATAGCCAGAAGGTAGCTAGGGTTCGCTATAACATCAAGACGTAGTATTGTATGAATTTAAAGTTAAAATTAAACTCTACATTTATAAAATTAGGTTCCTTTAACGACATTTTTAACTGCCCTTGGTAAGTAGTACCATTGTACTTCCGCAGTAAAATCCGAAACGGAGTTTAGTTTATCTGTTACTTCAATGTGTAATGTTTGCGCTACTATGGCAACATATGGGGGAGGCGTATGTTATTGGTTTATTAACATTATAATTTACTATACTAGATTTTATATATATTTATTTATACATATATATATGTATGTATATATACATTTTAACTTTCTCCTCTTTGATGTCGGCTTAAAAAGAAATAAGCTTGTACAATGTTAAACACAAAATGTTAAAAAGATTTGATAAATTGTTATAAAACCTTTTATGTGTTTTTATTTGAGTCATTCTTTAGCAAAATTGAATCCTTTCATGTCAGGCTTCTATTTTATAGGTGAAGGCACTTTTAGTACGCATACTTTTAGGAAAAGGTAAAGTAGCAATTTCCTTTGAAGAGGTTTTTGAGCATTTTTAATAGTATTAGAATGGAATGCAAGCTATCGATCCATCTACATATTATGGTGTGTGAATACTGTAGTCTGTAAACAGCTGCAATTATATTTTACTAGTGGTAGTACTTCTTCTTAGGACTCCGCCTGTGCCAATCCAACCTGTTTTTGCCTCCAATTAGCAGTGCCTGCGCTGTTACGTTGCGAATTGAACGGTATAGAGAGCCTGTACAGTTACCGCCTGTGAGGCATTCCATCTTAGTCCTCAGAGGTTACAACGCATCTGAAGCTTCCTTTGTTTGAAGTTGGCCGCAGTTATTTATAGATTGCAGTAGCCACTTACTAGGTGGACAATAAATTAGTTTGTCACTTCCGTATTATAAAAAAAAATATTCAGACAGATGCAGTGACGCCCTGAGTAGTACACTTCAATCACTTACATAAACCTTAAACACTAAAGAAGTTTTAATTCTTTTGTGTTTAAGGTTTATGTAAGACACTTAGGTGGAAATAAGTCACGAGGGTATTAGTGTTTTTACCACCCAACAATTTGTGGAAAAAGCAGTCTCAAATATGTGAGAAATTCACAATTTTTTTAAACTGTAAACAAAAATTTTGTGTATCTATACTAATTGTCATAAACACACGTAAAACTTACATTTTTATAATAATAGATACAAACTGGTTACTATATATAGAATGTTTTATAATATTCCTAAATCTCCTAAAGTTCTTGACTTATTGATTTGAAATGTCAATATATCGCTGCATTTTAATGTAAGGATAATTACATACATAATATGTATGCATAGAGAGAACCTAAAATGTTACATAAGTTGAATCTATATACTTGTCTCGCTTTTCCTAATTTTATTTTAATATAAGGCAAAAAGATGCAAACCTTTTAATTGTTTTGAACAAATAAATATATTATATTATACACTAATTCTAACTCTGCTTGGTGGCATTTTGCGTTAGTAGTCCATACGTTATATTGCCATATTCAAACCAATAATAATAAAAAAATGTTCCTAAAGCTTTGCATCTTAGATCCCAAACTTACTGAACAAATCATCATAGATTTAAAAGTTTAATTTATTAAAATAGTTGTCGGGTAAAATTCTTTCATTCAAGGTATGATTAAATGTAAAAGATCATGAATTTAAGTTGTTTATTATCTTTTGAAAAAGTTTATTTAATAAAAGTTTATAAATTTATACAGCCAGCCGTTCATCTGTTTGTCTGGAGGTCATTCAACAAAACTAATATATAAACCATAAACATGAGAAACATGTTTGAAATTACATTTTTTATATCATGTATTCATATACTTTTTTGATCTTCGAAACTCGTAAGTTTATTATGAATGTTAGAATTTAGAAAATAAATAAATATGTGTACCATTTTATACGATAAGTACCGTGCCGTGAAAATCTACGTCGACGCTACTAAAAAAAAATTAATATTTATATAACAATAACAAATATTTTCTGTAAAACTTTTTTTTTTATATTTTAACTAGTTAGATTAGAAATCTCTTTCGTCTTTTTAAATATAGTTTGTAATAACGATGGCTTATAGTAAAATGTTCTATATTATTTATTTCTTGGAGATATTTTGATTTTAATGGTTAAGTAAATATCTGGTTGTAGGAAGTTTTATCGTTTTGGAAATAAAAAAAAATATTATTATTAAAAACATCATATTATTATTATTTTAATGGTTCATGAGCATAATATTTTAAAAATAATACTAACTAGCGATCTTCCCCGGCTTCCCCTGGAATGGATCTACTATCCATAGCCAGACCTTAGTAGTTAGTACTTAGTAGACCTTAATAGTTGTTGAGAACATCTTTACACCGATTAAGGCCTACGTCCCACGTCCTTAATCTTTTCCCTAATATACATTTTAAGTGACAAGCGAACTAAATATCCACCTGATACTAATACAGCCCCTGGACACTTGCAACTCTAAACAAAGGAGGTTACAGATGTATTGTCACTACTGAGTAATAAGATGGAATGCCTCTCAGCTTGTGCATACAGAGCTGCTTGGCGCTAGAATAGGTAAGGTACCTTCTCATATGGGCTCCCAGACAGAACGATAACGTTACGTTAACATTACGCTAACGTTAACGTTAACTTAACGTTACGCGAGGTATACCTCAAAGACTTCTACTACGGCCAACACACCTTTAGAGACGCCACATCTATCACTTAGCTAAATAGAAATGTCAGGGCGACGTGAATAATTACTCAGGAGGTGCTGAACGGTGATCAATGATTCAAAGGCCGTTCATAGCTAAATCAAACGTTGGTTTGCAATAGAACTAGAGTAAGGCAATTTATGTAATAAATCATTGTGATGTTTTGAGATTAATTTATGTAATAAATCATTGTGATGTTCATAGAAGAAGAAGAGTAGATGGATGTCTAAATAAATAAATGGACAAATGAAGAATGATACGCATAAGAAAAGAGTAAGTGATGAGATGATTGCTGATAGAGGAAAATGGAGGGGAAAAGCAACCTAGTAACATGTGATATGAGTTTTTTTATAGTATAGGGTGACAAACGAACACACGGTCCACCTTGTATTAGAAAAAAAATTACTAATCAACCAAATCATTTACTAATAAATGTTGTACAAAAAACCTACAAGCGTACATTGGAACATGTTAAAAACATAATTAGTTGGCTAACATATGAGTACATTAGAACTACTTGGATAGAAAAAATATATTGGTAAATCCAATTGGGCATACCTTAAGCGCATTAAAAAAATACGTATAACATGATTATACGGAATTTTTAGTGGTTTAAATACATTTCGACACCACTATCGGCTTCAACACCCTCGAAAACCAAAAAATGATGAAAAAATTGATACCTATTGCAGCCGCCACCTTAGATTTACATTTCGACAGCACTAGCGGCTTCAACACCCTCGAAACCCATGAAAATGACACCCATGATGAAAAAATTTATACCCATTGCAGCCGCCACCTTGGATTTACATTTCGACAACCCTATCGGCTTCAACTCTCTCGAAAATCATGAAAATGACACCCATGCTGAAAAAATTAGTACCCACTTCAGCCGCCTTCTTGGATTTACATTTCGACAACCCTATCGGCTTCATCACCCTCGAAAACCATGAAAATGACACCCATGATGAAAAAATTGATATCTATTACAGCCGCTACCTTGGATTTACATTTCGACAGAACTATCGGCATCAGCACCCTCGAAAACCATGGAAATGACACCCATGATGAAAAAATTGTTACCTACTTCAGCCGCCATCTTGGATTTACATTTCGACAGCACTAGCGGCTTCAACACCCTCGAAAACCATGAAAATGACACACATGATTGAAAAATGGGTATCTACTTCAGCCGTCATCTTGGATTTACATTTCTTCAGCACTATCGGCTTCAACACCCTCGAAAACCATGAAAATGACACCCATGATGAAAAAATTGATACCCATTGCAGCCGCCACCTTGGATTTACATTTCGACAGCACTATCGGCTTCAACACCCTCAAAAACCATGAAAATGACACCCATGATGAAAAATTTATACCTATAGCAGCCGCCACCTTGGATTTACATTTCGACAGCACTATCGGCTTCAACACCCTCAAAAACCATGAAAGTCACACCCATGATGAAAAAATTAGTACCTACTTCAGCCGCCTTCTTGGATTTACATTTCGACAGCACTATCGGCTTCAACACCCTCGAAAACCATGAAAATGACACCCATGATGAAAAAATTTGTACCTACTTCAGCCGCTTTCTTGGATTTACATTTCGACAGCACTATCGGCTTCAACACCCTCGAAAACCATGAAAATGATACCGAAGATAAAAAAAAGATATCTTTTACAGCCACCATCTTGGATTTACATTTCGACGGCACTATCGGCATCAGCACCCTTGAAAACCATGAAAATGACACCCATAATGAAAAAATTGATATGTATTGCAGCCGCCATCTTGGATTTACATTTCGACAGCACTATCGGCTTCAGCACCCTTGAAAACTATGAAAATGACACCCATGATGAAAAAATTGGTACCCAATTCAGCCGCCATCTTCGATTTACATTTCGACAGCACTATCGGCTTCAAAACCCTCGAAAACCATGAAAATGACACCCATGATGAAAAAATTTATATTTTGCAGCCGCCACCTTGGATTTACATTTTGACAGCACTATCGGCTTCAGCACCCTCGAAAACCATGAAAATGACACCCATGATGAAAAATTGATGCGTATTGCGGCCGCCATCTTGGATTTACTTTTCGACAACCCTATCGGCTTCAACACCCTCGAAAACATGAAAATGATACCCAAGATGAAAAAATTTGTATCATTGTAGCCACCTTCTTGGATTTACATTTCGACAGCACTATCAGCTTCAACACCCACGAAAACCATGAAAATGACACCCATGATGATAAAATTGGTACCTACTTCAGCCGTCATCTTGGATTTACATTTCTACAGCACTATTGGCTTCAGCACCATCGAAAACCATGAAAATGACACCCAAGATGATAAAGTTGATATCTATTGCAGCCGCTTTCTTGGATTTACATTTCGACAGCACTATCGGCTTCAACACCCTCGAAAACTATAAAAATGACACCAATGAGGAAAAAATTGGTACCCGATTCAGCCGCCATCTTGGATTTACATTTCGACAGCACTATCGGCTTCAACATCCTCGAAAACTATGAAAATGACACCCATGATGAAAATATTTATATTTTGCAGCCGCCACCTTGGATTTACATTTTGACAGCACTATCGGCATCAGCACCCTCGAAAACCATGAAAATACACCCATGATGAAAAAATTGATGCGTATTGCGGCCGCCATCTTGGATTTACTTTTCAACAACCCTATCGGTTTCAACACCCTCGAAAACCACGAAAATGTTACCCATGACAAAAAAAATTATACTACTTACTTTTAGTACGTACTACTATTATTTATTCTGTGCTTTTAAAATATTGTAATAAAAAGGTTCTTATTATTATTATAAACAAGTACATATTTAAGAAATTTTGTTATTCGAATATTGTGTATTGTACAGCGATCTTTTTGAGCCGCTGCAAACAACCGAAACAATCTCCACTCACGACGGCGACTGAAGCCGAACTAAACTACTCTGTGGCTGTAGCTCCTCATTTACAGAAATAATTTACAATGTGTACAAGGCTACCAATTCAACGAAAATTTCGCCATTTTGGAGCCGAAAAAAATTAATAATATCTAAACAAAACAAAATTACACTGCCATTTACATTCAGTGGGTTCCCATATGATAGATGAAGAGATTAAAAAATAGATTGAGTTAAACAATTAATATTTTCAAAAGTTAGAGTGTTTACAAGCCTTGCGGACATGATAAATCCACACCATAAGCCACTAAAACCCCTTTTTTATTAAAAATAGCAATTAATCGATATAAAAAAATATTAATAAGTTCAACAATCATTTATCTTTCTAACAATGTGCTTTTTATATCATTTATATGTATAATATTATTGCTAGATACGATTTTATTCGATAAAACGTTGGAATCTTAATTTTTAGGCGATAGTAGAACATACCTTGCGCTTTCACTTAAGGTATGCAAAAATCGGAGGTAGTTATCTAAGGCATGCATGACACACACAAGTGTGACTTATAACTAACAACATTATTAATTTAATAGGAAACATTTATTGGCCTCTCCTTTTTTCAAATCAACTAGCCAAAATAATAACAAAAAACAATTGAAAAAATAAAAGACAACTTCAAAAGAATAAAAAGTAATTTCCACCTAATTTATTAGCATCTGAATTTAGTGTTTTAAGTCCACATAGCTAAGTCTAGTACTTAGCGAAATAATGTAGTAAAAATTACCAAAATCGACTTTCAACATTTCATCGAAGGTGATGCATAGATAATTTAAAGTGGCAGCTTTAATTCAAATGTTTCTTTGAAATTAAATCTTAGATTTAATATAATTTGCAATTTTCAACGTAAGTAGCCTGATTATTTGGTATCTTTGCGAAACGCTTGATTTATTAAGACTATTATCTCCAGCTAAGATGCTTTCAGTTCCACTCTACCACCCTTATTTGGTTTTTAAGCCCATCGTATTGATAGGCCCCGATGTCTTCTGACACTATCAAGAGGCCTCGCTTCGCCACAATGATTTATGTAAGCCTAGTGTTATCGCAAACCAACCTTTGATTTATCTACAAATGGCGTTTGGGATAACTCCGCACAATACTTCCTAAGTAAAATATTCAATTCTTATTCATATTACCATTTAGCTATATGATGGATGTTTTCTTTTTGTTAAGGAACAAAATATGCAAAAAAATTTATTTGATCATTCACTCTATTTATGAATAAAAAGACAATTTGGTCACCGTAAGTCATTATTGATGATTTTTTTTGCCTTCGTGCAGGCAATTCTTTATTTCTTCTTTCGCTGAGTGAATTACGGAGAGGCCTACGCTCAGCTTTTCTGCGTAATACAAGTTTTAGAACAATAATACAATTGATGCTGAAATAGCGTTGGGCTGACCATATCTGGCCACAAACGACTAACAAAGGATGGAGGAGATGTTCTCGAGTATCGTATCGGTAAGCAGGAAGTGGGGCAACCCCTTATTAAATAGAGTAATAACCTAGTAAGTCACGCAGGATGCTAATGTAAGAAGTTGACCTATGTGGAGAACTAGGTTAGTGATTGAATGTAATGACGATAGGTATGTTGATGAAGATAAAATGATCAATTGAATAAAGCTTCGTATCTAACTATACAATAGAACTAGATTAGGGCCGGCGTACTACTTTTAAAAACGTTTATAAATTGTTTTTGTACGTCACCCCACACTATGATTTTCTCCTGTATCGTGAAAGCAGTTTACCTCTTTCTACTCTACATATTTAGGCCAAATCGTAATATTTTGATAACTTGCTTTCAAAACACTCGACTCGGCGCGGGCCACCGATGGTACCAAGGTCACCGCCCGCCCCTCTCCCGCTCGCATTCCATTTGAGGGCGCGGCGTTCAAGACGAGTCTAGAACAGTTAGTTGCTAGTGACCTCGGTGTGGATTAGACGGTTGGTTGCGCGCGGCCAGTGTTGATTTAGACGGTCTAAATTTTAAGTAAATTGTGCGCGTCTAATTTACTATCGAATATTTGGGTCCGGTTAAGACCGCCTCGAATTGAGTTGTCTGTTTTGAGCGTTACGTGACAAGAGGCCTAATTTGAGTTTTGAGTGATTAAATTAACGGATTGCCATTAATTTGCGACAACGAGTTGTTGTTTGTGTGGCTTTTAATATCGTACGAAAGAATTTTGCTTTGTCGGGAGAACGCTAAGCTTTGTGACTCGAGAGGAGATCGCGTGTGCTCGATTATAATTTGTTGCTAAGTGAACATGGAATATTGTACTTTGACCGACCGTTATTTAGTTGTGCCGTGTGTCACTTGTTTGATTTCGATTAACGTGTATTTAGTTAAATTTGAAGTTAATTAAATGTATAGTTGTTTGAAGTAAACTAATATAGTAAAATAAAAGCAGAAGTTTTCAATTGGTGAACGCCCACTGGAGGAATCGCACATTTGGAGAATAGCAGCGCCTGTAGATCTACTGTCCGACTACATCGCTTAGGTCAGGTGACATTTATACACACTTTCACACACTACTTACATACACCTCACTTACCACCTGACTGGTACCCTGTGGTCAACCCTACCTCCGGAACTCGGTAAGTTTTGTTTGCTTGTCAGCCGTTTTAAAATAATTGTTCATAGGCCACTTGGGCCCCGCCCTCTGTTGCCCGTCGAAGGTGTTACTCATGGGTCTTAATACAGTCGACTTTTGTCGGGGCAATTAAGGGCGTGAACACTACATCTGGCTTAATCTTTCTGTCGTCATTGATCGGAGACCTTAAGATCTTTATGGGTTATACCTTAATCGTCTCTTAATCAACTTGAAGTAATAGCTTGAAAAAACAATTAATTTTAGGTAAAAAAATTTAATACTCAACTTTATATAAATGTATTTTATTTGCTGATGATATTTCAGTTATTGTGACATCTAAAAGAGACATTGACATAGACATTTATGAATCTAATATTAATAATACTATTGACAATATTTCAAAGTGGGCGACATATAATAATTTATGTATTAACGTAGAAAAGACATGTTATATTCAATTTAGTAATTATGGACCATTGAATAATAATCTTAATATATATTGCAATGGACAATCTGTTAATGAAATGACTGAAACAAAATTTCTGGGAATATTATTGGACAAACGTGTGAACTGGAAAGCCCAAGTTGAAAAGGTCTGTTCTAAAATAAACAGTTACATTTTTCTACTTAGCAGACTGAGAAGAATTACATCTCATGAAACTATAATAACGGCGTACTATGCATACATTTACTCTGCACTTGATTATGGTCTTTTACTTTGGGGTAACAGTACAGATGCTGTTAAGGCCTTTACAGCCCAAAAGAAATGTATTCGAGCTATGCATGGTTTGGCACCAGATTCATCGTGTAAACCGTACTTTAAAAAATTACACATTTTGACGCTGCCATGTATGTACATCTTAAATTTGGTATGTTTTGTTAAAAATAATATACTTTTGTTCACAAAGATAAGAGATACTGTACAGAGGAACTTGAGGCATACTGAAAGACTGACTCATAGTGTAATGCCAAGCACTAGCCTCTATAGGCAAAATTGTTCAGCTATGTGTATAAAAATTTTCAATGCACTGCCTACAGAGTTTCAATCACTCCCAAAAGGACGTTTTCGCAGGATTGTTAAACAATGGCTTGAGGAGCAATGCTTCTACTCTGTTGAAGAATATTTAAATTTTATGGTTAGGATTAGGCAACGGTATTAAAATGAATTAAGTAATTACGATTATATTATTTTAATTAAATTAAATGTAATAAAATGTTTATGATGAATTTGAAAATATGTTATTTATTATATTAGTTATGAAAATGTAATTTAGGTATTCTATAAAAATTTGTATGTCATCATTATGATAAAACATGCTGGTCTAAAAAAATCTACCAACCTGTAATGTACCATGTTTTCTGCAAATAAATTATGATTATGATTATGATTATGAATACAAAAATTGTCATATTATGATCTCAATTTGCTGTGTAGTGGTTACCAACCCGCGGAATCCGTGGCAACTATAGCATATGTCCCCTTTATGAGGCAATCTATAGAGTAAGCTTGTGTTCAGCCGTAGACTTTCATCATCATTACAAGCCCTTCACAAGTCCACTGCTGAACATAGGTCTCCCCCAAGAAATGCCACAAAGCACGGCCCTGAGTCACCTGTATCCATCGACTTCTTGCATGTCTTACCATGTAGTCATTTCATCTGGTGTGGAGTCGCCCTATATTTCGCCTACTGATACGAGGCTGCCACTCTAGAAACTTTTTTCCCATTTTGCTCGAAGAACCGACATCTTCGAGAAAAATGGCAAAAGTGAAATACCATATCACTTACGAAACTTCTTGACAAACGAATATACATGTTATAGTAGATACTGCTAACACACGATATTCTAGGGCTCATAATCAGGCACTCAAACTCTTATTGCTTTCTTATTGCTGACTCCTTAAGTATAACATCATATTAGGCTCACAACAATTTATATTTACCCTCTAGTCAATGATGATGCTAGAGTATTTTATTGAATTTTATTTTCTTATAAACTTATGAATTATTTTTAAGGTTTTTAATATTTTAAATGTCAGTCAGTATGTTTTTTTTGTTCTATACATTTGAAAGATATAACATAGGGTTGTCGACTGTGCATAACTTTTAACATTTGTGGTTTTCAAATGTTTTTTTAAATTAAAAAAAACGCAATGCATTCATCATTACAAATATTTCCATTGACCAATCTTAGAAGTTTAAATTTCTGTTTTAAATACAGTGAACGACATGATTCACGGAAAATTATCTAATGACAAAAGTTTACGGTCCATGCCCTTCAACATTAGTCTCTCACTCTAATTACCAAGTTTTCTTTTTTAAGAGGTAAGGCCAGTGCTTCACTTGGCCTTTTTTATTTTCTCTGTATTAAACTTTTATATTTATTACAGAAAAAGTAGAAAATATTGCACATTTTTTTTGAATTACAATTTTCCTTCAGTTTTCATATTAACAATGACTTTATTTAAATTTAGTAAAAAAAATTACGAAATCATTTTATTATTTTATCATATTTTTGCATTGTCATCCTCATAGATCGCTATAAAAGTGGATTTTATTGCAATTGCCATATTTGACTGGCGTATGGATTACCGCAGTTATTTATTAATTTTGGCTCAATACAGGAAGATGCTGCTGTCCATCTCCCGTTTCAGATTTTCTCTTTCGCCTCTTACGATATCCACGTCATGGTAATGGATAGTGGATTAACTTACGCCAATACTAAACGTCAATTATTTAACTGCAGAGCAGTATATTATAATATGAAAACGTTTCATACCTGAAGTGCGTTGTCCTGTTGATACCTGTAGTATTAATACTGAGTGACCGCCGTCCGCAGCAAGATGCACAGACTTCGATGAATTAAATGAATTTTACGTGTTTTGTTGCGCTTAATTTTACTTATAACTTTTATATATTTAGTATAGTTTACGAGAAATCCCCATCCTTCGGTAAGTGTGTAGTCTGAACGTGTTCAGGATCATTTTTACTATTAAATCAGCGTAGTTAAACCAAAAATATTCAGAAAAGAACACCATTTGCTGCTATTGTTTACTCGTGAGGCTATGAATTTTTTTTATTTCAATAAAAGAATTTGCTGATTGCAACCATCTGCTTTGCACCCTCTATAAAAGTATACAATATTTATTACCGTACTAAAACCATCTAAAAATAAAAACTAAAATAATTATCATACAGTCCTCGAAATTCTCGCAGTATCGTGCCTAGAATGCTATACTAATAAAAATGAAATAAACATATAAATAATAAAATTAAATCCAAAACAACAATAAATATTGTATAATTAAATAGCTCTTGTTAGTGCATAATAAAAAACAACTTGAATTGTTTATAGTGCATTTGAAAATTGTACGATAAATGTATAGATTAACACAAAACCCCGAGTTCTTGCAGTTTAATCTCATACACGTCTCCATAGAAATGCTGCTACGTATTAAATAAACTGTGAGTTTTAATGTTGCAATAAAATATTTCTAGCCAGAAGGTCATCCGAGTTTACTGTAACATCAAGACAAGAAAATCTCTTAAAAAAAGAAAATAAACTTTAAATTAAATTAAACCCATCAAATTATTACATACATTATTATATAGGTGGCTCGCGTCCGTAGGCTTCGATCACCTAATCCTAAGCCAATCATACACATGTCACAAGGTAGTCCTAAACGAGCAACAAAGCTGAAAGTACAGACTTAGCCCCTCGTCGTGTGGTAGCGGCATAAAGTATACCAACTAGTTTCGCACCGTGAGGCAACGAAAAAAGAAATGGCCCCAAGTTCCCGGGATCCCTCTAATAGGGCAGGGTGCGAAGAGTCTCCGGGAGGAAAACGGGCGATGAGATTCGCCACCCGTCACGTTCTGTCTCCTGGAGGGCAAAATATGGATTGCCTGGCTACGCTGAATGTATCTGGAGCATTAAATAATAAGATAGATGAAGTATGCGATATGATGTATGATAGAGGAATAGATGTGTTACGTGTAAATGAGACGAAATGAAAGGGAAAGGATACCACTACACATGGTAAGTATAGTGCATACTGGAAGCCCGAGACTGTTATGGATACGAATGAAAGTGGGCTTAACGAAGCTGTTTGTTCTAGGAGTCTACGCCCCAGATATGTCTAAGCCCACTTATATCCGAGAGCCGTTTTGGGAGATGGTAAGAATGGGGTTAATGAAGGGAAATTAAAATATTGTTATATTAGGAGATTTTAATAAAAGGGCTGAGGCGAAGAGGCTTGGTTTTGAAAATATATTGGGAACGTTTGGTAATGAACTCACCGTTTGTGTGTAGGGAATATTTATGTGACGAACATTGAGACATATTAAAATGTGTAAATGTTTTCAATATTAAATAATTAAAATTTAATTTTGATAAATTTTTGTTCAAAATATAGCATGTTTTTGTATATGGAAAAATATGTAGTTCTGATGATCGAGCTTTGTTGGTAAGATAATATGATTAAAATTTCTTCCAACAATTATTTTTAAATCCAAATTTTATAGTAAAGTTCTTTTGTGTAATAGATAGTAACTGAAAAGTCTAGACTGTATTATTCTTAACAAAGAATAAAGAGAGGCTATAATATAAAAGATTGGCAAGAGATTTTGTTTAGGCTTGGCCATTACGAGTAATGAGGGTTGTTTTGTGACGATAATCTCGAAAGAGGGTAGATTTAAAAACAAACCTATTGTTCCATAGCATTACTAACCTTATTTTGAAAAAATAAACATTTCTTATAAAAAATAAGATTGAGTTGATTCTGATAACAGAAAAAACTAAATGAACAAGTTTAGATTCAGTCTACCGATTGTTTTTAATTTTTATATTTCTTTTCGCCTAAGCTTTCAGGGTTTCATCTAAATCAAACCCTAATGCAATAACATTAGTGTCATTCCTATCAAGTATACGCTACATATACAACATGTAACAAAAACCGTATGGTTCTCGTTAAGTGCGTTACCAGAATCGGTATTCAAAGGTATAGGAATAACTTCTCTTTAGAAAATATCACTAAATAAAATTATTTTATTAATTGGAAATTTATTTCATTATTAATTATATTAGAAATTGTGCAAATGGATCATCAGTTTCCTTGCTGATCGGAGCATCAAGGTCGTAGTAGACGGTGCGTGCTCTGATTTCAAGCCTATCAACGCTGGTGTTCCACAAGGCTGCGTGCTATCACCAACGCTGTTTCTCCTGCATATCAATGATATGTTGCAAACTGGTAGCATTTATTGCTATGCGGACGACAGCACTGGTGATGCCTTATATACCGGCCGTACCAATATTTCTCGGGAAAACGTCACTGTATACCGGGACAAACTTGTGTCTGAAGTCGAGTCTTTGCTTAACAAAGTCTCGGGTTGGTGGCGACTAAATCTAGTCCAGTTCAATCCTCAGAAGACACAAGTTTGCACGTTTACCGCTAAAAAGCACCCCTTTGTCGTATCTTCTCAGTTTTAAGGCACTCCCCTTGCTGCTTCAGCTAGCATCGGAATCCTTGGCGTCGACATATCGAGTAGTGTGTAGTTTTGTGGTCACTTGGAAGGGATGGCCAAATTGGCCTCTATAAAGTTCGGCGTGCTCAGAAGAGCGAGACAGTATTTCATGCCGGCACATCGCTTGCAACTTTACAAAGCGCAAGTTCGGCCTCACATGGAATACTGTTCTCATCTCTGGGCAGGGGCACTCCAGTGCCATCTCCTTCCACTTGACCGCAACCAGTGCAGAGCTATTCGAATCGTCGACGACCGAGTTCGTCGGCTCGATACACTGGCACTGCGTAGAGATGTTGCATCTCTTTGCGTATTTTATCGCACCTATCACGGGGAATGCTCTGAGTAATTGTTCGGACTAATTCCAGCCGCTCAATTTCACCATCGCACATCGCGACAAAACTCTCGTTACCATCCATACCATCTGGATGATTGGCGGTCCACAACTGTGCGATTTAAAAGAAGTTTTCTCCCTCGCACAACTTTCTTGTGGAATCGATTACTACTAGCGATTTTTCCGGACCGATACGACTTAGGAACCTTCAAGAAAAGAGCTTACACCTTTCTAAAAGGCCGGCAACGCATCTGCAATTCCCCTGGTGTTGCGGTTGTTCATGGGCGGCGGTAGTCACTTACCATCCAGGTGAGCCACATGCTCGCTTGCCCCCTCTTCTACAAAAAAAATTATGTAATTTGACAGCAATAGCTGTAGTAAACTTTTCTTCAGAAAATTTAACCATAAAAATTCAATTGAATTAAAATAAATTTTTATTTGCAAATTGTATGTTGTGATTTTATTACCTCTGCTTTGGCCGGGGAGTATGAGTATTGTCAAAGACCCAGCTTTACCGCTGCATAAGTCAGTTAGACGTAATAAAACCAAATACTTGTACAATTTTCAAATAAAAATTTATTTAAATTAAATTTAAAAAAAATATGGTTAAATTTACTGAAGAAAAGTTATTTCTATAGTTAATACGATGGTAATAGAAGGATAATCCGAGATTTGACAATGCCCTAATAAGCATTAATCATTCATTCATTACAGCTTATCAAAACATGGCAAATAGTTAGCCTCCCCCAACGAATAAATTACGGGTGGAGGGGAAGGGGGGAGAGGATTTTTTCAGTTGAATATATAAAAAACATATTTAACAAAATACTTTCTATTTCAAAATAAAAGGTTTGCCAGGTATTAATAGATCCTATTATAGATGATATCTTGAACCTTTTGGATTAAGTGAATCGGAATTTGAACTATTTAAAGTTAGTAAGATAAGCACTGAGAATCGTAATATTTTGGCTAACACGATTCCTAAGAATTTTTATCTACAAGTATAATTTTTGACATCCTCATTTTTCTTTTTGCTGGTATTTTGTTTAATTTACCCACTGTAGGAAACTCATCACTGTCTGGAGAGGATTTTTTTTATAGGAGAGGGGGCAAACGAGCATGCGGCTCACCTGATGGTAAGTGACTACCGCCGCCCATGAACAACTGCAACACCAGGGGAATCGCAGATGCGTTGCCGGCCTTTTAAAAAGGAGTACGCTCTTTTCTTGAAGGTCCCTAAGTCGTATCGGTCCGGAAAAATCGCTGATGGTAATCGATTCCACAAGGAGGTCGTGCGAGGAAGAAAACATCTTCTAAATCGCACAGTGGTGGACCGCCAATCATCCAGATGGTGTGGATGGTATCGGGAGTTCTGCCGCGATGTGCGTTCGTGAAATTTGGCGGCTGGGATTAATCCGAACAATTCCTCAGATGGGATGGATGGGGCTAAGTGTTGTAAGTAATGTAAAACTGTAACACCAGGGGAACTGTAGGTGCATTGCCGACTTTACTGTGATTTGATACTCAACAAATACCATTAAGCGTCCACTAGGCTCACCGAACCGCGTCGCATCGAATCGCAGAAAGTCGCCTTCTATATATCTACTAAGAAACTGGATGGATGGGGCTAAGTGTTGTAAGTAATGTAAAACTGTAACACCAGGGGAAATACAGGTGCATTGCCGACTTTACTGTGATTTGATACCCCACAAATACCATTAAGCGTCCACTAGGCTCGCCGAGCCGCGTCGCATCGAATCGCAGAAAGTCGCCTTCTATATATCTACTATTAAACTGCGTCCATTAGCGACGAGTCGCGGCGCGCCGAATTGAATCGACCGCGTGAATTGCTTGACAGGCGAATTTCTTCGCCGATGCGATTCGATTCAACTCGACGCGCCGCAGTCGACGCGGAGAAGCGGATGCGCGCCAACGTATTTTTTTTTAATTTCTATTTCGTTTTAGTAAGAATCTTTTTGTTTAAATAAAAATGAATGAAGAACTATAGATGTCACTGGTCAAATAATATCTAGAATTGTTTAATCATGAAGAACCACAATATCACGATTTAGAAAAACGACCTATTTTGATGAAGAATTTGCGATGAATGAACAATTCGATTCGATTCTTCAGAGATGGACGCACTAGGAATAAATGCTACTCGCTTCGATTCGACGCATTTCTGCTGTAGTCGACGCCAGCCTTTAAAATCCATTTGGATCGGTACCACCCTGGCCACGTACCGTCGATTGAACTGTCAACTCATTTGTTAATTTGACAAATTATTACTACCCGTAATATTTAATGAAATTCGAATTAAGCTTTTGTACAGACATTTAGATTTTGAGTAATAACTCGGCGACAGAGGAGGAATTCAGTGACTTTGTAGTCAAGATTGGAATGTAAGTAAAATATTGCTTCAAACCCTTTTCAATACCTTGATCTGGTTTTGTTAAATTATTGTTAAAATTCAATTATTGAAAGTTTGAGTTGTGTAGTTGTTTCTTAGAGAATTGTTTGTTTTGAACGCCACATAAACGCCGTTTTGTCGAAGAGTCTTAGCTATGGGGCCTAAGTAGGTCAAACTGCTCAAATATCGATGAACACTTTGAGGTTGAACCGCGTACAGAGAGTTGCGAACAACATGGTTTTGTTTCTTTTTAATTAAATTGTTAATGAGATTTTTTGAAAAACCGTTAGAGACCGCTATTTGATAAATTATATTTAGTTCTTTTAAATAATTTTCTTTACTTAATGGGACAGTGAACAAACAGTTAATGTAACAATAAAAAGCGGCTACTTTATGTTGCCACGGATGACACGATGACGCGGGGATTGTGTAGTTGTGTTCATTTTACCAGTTTTGCTATTGATTATACTATTATTTGAGGCAGTTTTAATACAGACTTAGCTGCTGAGGACATTTTTTATAATAAAACTCTTAATATTAAAAAGATTTAATGCGCTGACATAGAAGAACTAATACGTCAAAATTTACCCAAAGTGACGACCACACAAAAAGTGAGAGCGAAAGACATATGGATATAATAATATGTCTGTGTCTTTCACGTAAGACAGTCACCGGGGAGTAGCGACAGTGAAGTAATACGTCTGTCAAAGAATGCAACTATTAACGGACAGGTTTGTCCCGCGGTAAATTGATATATTATGTACAATGTACATACGTCCGGTTTTCACCACTACATCCTTTGAGTATAAAGTCAGTAGCGTAATGGCAAGGCGCGGACCGCAACTTGAACTCGAAAGGTCACTGTTGTGAACCACTTCTAACACAATAATTTTAAATTTACTAGAAGTAGTTTAAGGCAATATTAGTAATGTTCCATAGCATTACTAGTATTTAAAATAAAAATCATTGCCCTGAAATTTACAGTATCTTGTTAAAAGTGTCGGTAAAATAAGAATAAGAAGTTTACAATAAAAATACCGTACGAATTTCTATTGTATCGTGGAGGCAGTTTAGATACATACATTGAACAAAGACAAACATCCAGATTCGTATCAATTATGTATATGCCGTTAAATAACAAGAGTCGTGATAGCTCAGGGAAAGGCTCTCTTCGTAAACACAGTATGCAAGCAACTCGGGCTCAATCCCCACTGGCACCGGGTTACTAATTATCAAATGGTTGCTTAAGAAAATTTTAAAGGCTGATTTACCACTTACTTGGCATTGAAGGAGAATATTGAGGAAAACATGTTAATTCCGTCAAACATTGGACATTTTCTTTTCCTAAACCGTCTCAATATGCGTGTGAGTGGCGATAGATAAGTCGATACGATGGTAAGTAGCGGTGGGCCAGATACCTTACATATAGAGACGTCTGTGTTGATTAACGGGGGGGCATCGATCGGTACGCAGTGCAAGCACATTTTGTAGTAGATCGAGGTGCCGCCTCTAGGGCTGGCCAACCTATCATTTCTAACTATGGTGTAATTTGCGATCTTAGGGTCGCAATGGCTAGGCTTTAAGAAGATCACTGGCACCAGCATGATGTCTACATTTTGTTTACGCAGGAAGAGCGCTATCTCGTCTTTTTGGTCTCTAAGGCCGTTCGCGTTAAAGAACGCTACAGTTAGAGAGCGTGGTTTAATTCTACCTAAAGGTTGTACTGCCATTTTTATTTTTAATTGTGGTATTTGGGCGCAATGGAAGATAAGATGGCGTCGATTAGCCCTATGTGCTCTATCGTGGCGTTGAGGTTATCTTGTGGGGTTGTGGCTTCGCGTAGTTTGCGAGCCAAAGAGGATAATTCAGCAAAGTTAATGTTGCTGATGAAGCCGCAGACTAGACAGAATTCAGCGGCGATAGAAAACGAGCACTATGGGACGGGCTTCGATTTTGGGGCTTGGGAAAGTGGCGCTGGTCGTGAGGCGACGAGTACCGGCGGTTTCAACCAAGTATTTGGTTTTTCCGCGGAGGGTGCGGGAAGGCTAGCACCTTGCTCAGCCGCCGAGCAGACTGGGGCTGGCTGGGTGACGATTTGAGGCTCAGAAGTGGGCATCGAAGAAAGTACGGGTTTGGAGGCAGGTAGCCGAGAGCGTGACACACTGGCTTGACCCGCGCATCCTGGACGGCTTTTACCTCCGTGCTGCTTCCTTCGCGGCGCTTTGGAACACCCGCGATAGTTCAGCAGCTTGGGGGTTCAAGCGCCTCGGGCGTGCGGGGGCAGTCTGTGCCGTAGTCACCTAGGCACTTGACGCACCTAGGCCTGGCGTAGCAATTTTTGACCGAGTCGCCGTACAATTGGCATCGGTGGCACTGGCTAACGATGCCCCTATTCAAGGGGCTTCAACTACAATCCCCGTTAGGTTGCAAATGTACATAACGTTAAAAGTCTCCTTGCCTTCCGGAGACAGTTCCACGATGACAAGACACAGATCTAAAAATCGTTTCTTGTCGGTCTGGTGGTGCATTCTATTCACCACTGGCACCGGGAGATTTTGGGCCTTTAGGTCGTCTAAAATTTGGGCAGTCTCGAGATCCTTGGGCAGGCCTCGGACGGCCACACGTAGGTTACCTTCCTCAGGGAGGGAGTACAGGTGAAAGCTGACTTGTTGGACGCGCAGGTGATTTGTGACGTTGCGAAAGTCGTCAGTCGTATTTACAAAAATTCGAATGCCCTTACCGGCGTTTTGCACCTTTGGGCAGTATAATTTATTTCAGTTCAACCAATTGGAAAGATTATTCCATTTGGTTTTGTCTTGAACTAAGATGGGCGGCGGCAGCTTTTCCCTACGTTCAGGTACATGAAAAATCCTTAGGCTTGACTACAACAGTGTACAAAATGCCCGATGAATGTACACATGCCATTAACTATAAATGAGGCGGGTTTTTGATATTTGTTGAGCACAGATTAAATCTCTAAGTAATAAAAAATTACAATAATATATGTCCCACTGCTGGTCACGGGCCTCCTCCCATTTTTGAGAGGGTTTTAGGACAAGGAAGTGTCCACTGCGCTGCCTCAATGGCGGACTTCACATGTCCTCAAAATATTTTTTTTATTACTCAGACATGCAGATTTCCTCACGATATTTTTCTTCATCACAGAACATGTGATAAATCTGGACTTAAATTAGCAATAAACAATTTTACTAGTGCCGTCAGGGATGCAATGCAGGTTGCTCGCGTACTGTGAAATTTATAGCGAGCATTAAGCCCCTGAGCTACCACGACTCTAATAATTCAACTTAGTTATGGAAAAATCAATTAAAGTTTCTTATGTGAAGTAATGTAACAGTTTATTTTGGGTAGGATATTCAATAACATGTTAACAAGAAGACCTATTGGGCGTTGGATGTTAATCACATCGTATCATCAAAATTCACTGCCGCATGATTTTATCATTACATTTAAATGACAAACGTACAGTCCACTTGATAGTAAGTAGCTACTGCAACTTATGAACATCTGCAACCACTTTCAAATAAAGAAGTCTACAGACAGTTTTCACCTTTTATGACTAAGATTAATGCCTCAGAACCTGAAATTACATTAGCTTTTTGTACCAATCATACAAAGAACAACAGTGCAAGCACTACATTGCGTTAACAGAATTAGGAGTATATTTTTTATATTAGTAGTATAGTTGTAGCACGAATGGGTCGGCTCGACCGGGAAAGGACCAGGCTCTCAGAGAATACCAGCGTAACATTGCAGCTTGACACTGCTGTGTTTCGTATGGTGAGTGTAGAGAACTGTAGACCAATTTTACTGGAAAAGAGTCATTCCATCTTAGTCCTCACGGGTGATGACGCATCTGGATTTTGATTCTTTATTGAGGATAAATGTAAATGTCTATGGGTCACAGCAAACACTTAGCATCAGGTGGATTGTGTGCTCGTTTGTCACACTATCCTATAAAAAAATATAATTAGGTGGTACTTACTAACAACTATTACTCTCTATTAACATTTCTAATATTCCCTTTAACTATTACACTAATGATAAGCTTTAAGGCGGATTCGAACACACGATCTTTAAGGTCAGGTCCTTGCCATTAGGCTACTGCCTCTGCAAATATGGTAAATTTGTGTCAACTCGATTGGCTAGTTTTCGACATCACAAGCAGTACATTCAAGCCTTTATTCGTAGGTTTGAGCGGATTATCGTTTTACATGTTTCAATTGCTACCTATTTACCATGGACTTGCTGAATGTGTATAACTGACTATAAATCAATTTGCTAATTGCCCCCATGTGCTACTGAATTATTGCATGCAGTAATACAGCGTTGTCCTCTAATAACGAGTAGGCCACAATAAACCTGTTATATATCATTCATCATTCTAGATTTCAATTGGATTATTATTCGTAATAATATTACACGACAAAATATTAAAACAAAATTAAGATCTTACTTTCAACTTAACACTAATCTCGACAATTAGAAATTAACTTACCAAGCATCTAGTTATTTAATTACTTAAGTTATCAAAATTATAAATTTTGCCTGATTTTAAACTAATTGCAACACAATGTAATATTACGTAATATTCTATTTTTTTATTAAACCTTATGGAAATATCGGCGTAGATGATAGCATTATTTACAAACCTTAGTTGTTTATAGATGCCATTTTTCGTATGGTCTTGTATTCAACTTTGAAATGGTAAATAAATAAAAAATATATATTATATAAAGTGAAGAAGTTTTAGGCAAAAATACGCGAATATAATACCTATATTTGTTATCTGTTTTATTTTATTTGTTAGGTGCCCCAAAAGGCGCTTCTAAAAGTTTTTTTTTATAGAATGAGGGTGACAAACGAGCACACGGTCGTGACCCCTGAGAACTACAAAATACTATAAAAATGGTATCCGGTTCTCTACATTCACCATACAAAACGTTTTTTTTAAAAATAATTAAACTATCTCAAAAACGAGACTCCTTGAAAAGATGGGATGTCTGCCAAGGTAATCGAGAGAGCATAATATGTATTTTTTTTACTATCACAGATTTTGAATGATCGTCAAACGGTCTTGCTTTCTATCTAGATTTCATACTTCTATGTAAATTAGAAACGCGTTTTCTTTTTTGGCAGTAAAAATGGAAAAAATGTTATTTAACTACAAAAAAGAGCAGTATATCATTTTGTATTAATAAATTCTTAATAAAAAGAGCAGTAACTTTCAGTTATACTGCTCTTTACGTTAGTGTAAACCTTTATACCAAATTAATTATGCTAGTAAAATCCACAGTATGGTGCTATATACTATACTTTATAGCTAATCATTCAAAACGAATTTCCCATAAGTACATAAATACAAGTACAGTATTCCACCACACGGATTTTATAACACGGCTTTAGATAAAATAATCATACATTTTTGCAAACCTAAAGGAGTGAGTTTTTATTATTGCTCTACTTGGCACATGTAAAATCGTACAAAAATAAAAAGTTCGTTTTTAAAACAAACGTACACGCATAAGATTAAATTAAAGATGTTTCTTTCCTACAAAAAAAGAAATTAAAATAACATTTATATAAAGCTTGTTTTCTTAAATCTACTATCTAGTCTAATTCTACATATAAACGTATAAACTAGAATATTTATATTATTTATTTTTTAAAATAAGACAACCCTTACGTAGTTAGAACAGATAAGAGTTACGCGATAGAAATGGAGGTAACTTCCTAGTGAATATAACGATAGGTAATTAGCGCTGTACGACCTGATTGGCAGTGCCGTAGCAAGAGTTACCGCACGCAACGTCCGCCGGTTTCTTTCCCTTTCTTCTTAACCCTCGGCCGTTTGGTCTCCCCTGCCGAGAGCTTCCGTCTGGTTGGGATTTAACTTATTTATGTATAAAAGATATATTTATATTTATTTATTATTGCCTTTAATATATTTATTCAACCCAACCAGATGAGAAAAAAATACATTTATTTGCACACCATACAAAGTCCATAAACAATAAACACGAAATGTTTACTTATAGTGTGTGTATGTGTGTGTGCGTGCGTGCGTGCGCGTGGGTGTAAATATGGTATATATGTGGAAAATATAATGAAGACAGGTTCTTTTATATTTTAATACAAACTAAGCGAAATTGTGTAAATTGTCTCAATATATTTCAACAGTCATACGAGAAGCACAGTGAAATGATCGGGAATAGAATATTTCGGATTGAGTTACAATAAAACCTATTTTAGAATTTGAATACTGGCCTCTTAGAATCTTAATCACATTAAAATTAAAAAATGTTTAAAAACAAAAACTATGTTTGTTTAAAGTTGACACGTCGTTAACAGAAATGGAGCTCACATGTGAACATTTCCGTGCCATAATTTATCACAATTTTCGTCGCGGCTTATCTCAAGATAAACATCTTAGCGAACTTGTTTCGATTTATGACGTTGAAGCACCGAGTCAAACGACAATATACCGTTAGTATGCCGAGTTCCAACGCGGTCGTGTGTCGCTCAGCACTGTTTTTTCTGCAGGTCGACCAAGAACAGCGGTCACGCCTGAAAACATCGCATCTATTCGAACTATTATATTAGATAACCGTCATGTGACATACGAGCAGATTCAGGCTGTTATCAGTATCGGAATGACTGCAATTCAGTCTACATAATGAGCTGTGTGTCAAATTGTCCAAGGAGCAAAAGGCGGCTCGTGAAGATTGGTGCCGGAATACTCTGCAATGCTTGAACGGAGGGAAGTCAAATGCCGTTTATAATATCGTCTCAGGTGACGAATCATGGATTTATTCATACGAACCTGAAAGAAAACATCAGTCAGCACTTTGGGTCTTCCAAGACGAGGTCAAACCAACGAAAGTGGTTCGCTCCCGCAGCGTGTCAAAGAAAATGGTCGCTACATTTGTCTCGAAAAAGGGGCATGTTGCTAGAATTCCTTTACAGGAACGCAAAAGGGTTATCGCTGAGTGGTATATCACGGTTTGTTTGCCAGAAATGATAGCCAAACTCCGAAAAAATAACCCGAAACGTCGCATCATCTTACAACACAATAATGCGAGTTCCCCTACGGCTTGGAAGACATGATTTTTTGAAGCATGAAAACGTTGAGCTGATGTGCCATCCTCCGTACAGTCCTGACCTGACCTGAGCCAAAACGATTTCTTTACATTACCTAGAATGAAAGATTTATTACGCGGTTAACGGTTTGAAGACCCCGAAGCAGCTGTGGAAGCGTACAAATCAGCCATTTTGTCAACATCAACTTCAGACTGGAATTACTGTTTTAATGAATGGTTTGCACGAATGGAAAAGTGCAACAAGATGAACGGAGAATACTTCGAAAAACAATAAAATACAATTTAGCTATACCGTGCCTGTGGTTTTTCTTATTCCCGATCATATCAGTGTGTATCTTTTCCTTTCGTTTGATATATCACATAATAATCAAATGTATAGTTTTTTTACAAACACTAAATGACGAAATATTAAACTTTACACGCCGTTTTCTTTTTTCTCGATTACCATGTCAGAGTTGGATTGTGTAGTTCTAGCACCTGTTTGATAATTTTTTTTATTATGAACCTAGATTTACGTACTAAAGGAAAAACACGTGTGCAATGAAATCTATAATATAAAAATGAGTCGCTGAATGTGTTGCAAAGCGCAAATCTCGAGAGCAGCTGAACCGATTTCGCTAATTCTTTTTTTTATAATATTCCTTGAAGTACGAAGATGGTTCATACGGAGAGAAAATTTTAAAAAATTGCCTGAAAAGTCTAAAAACAACACTTTTCTATATTCCCATACAAAAGATTCGTAATAATACTTAATAGTCAATTTGAACTTTAATACCATACCATAAAGTTTAAATGTTAGTGGAGGGGTTCCGGGAAGGCAAAACCATTGAGTGACGTTTCCACCGTAGCATATTAGTCAATATTAAAAACTTAATTTAGAATACGTAAAAATAAAATGAAACATATTAAGTAGGTATCATAATAAAAAATCAGTAATTGTAATTTTCATTGTGATTTTTAGTGACTATTAAAAGAATTTAAAGTATTTTATAATTTTTATTTTTTAACATAATGTAATTGTGGAACTGTCAACTTTCTTTTTTCTTTTTTTATCTTGATAGCTGACCTGGTGTCTCGAACAGCAGAATAAGTATTAAAAAAAAATCGACTGTTGGGCGGTACGAAGTTCGCCGGGTAAAAAATATAGTTTGAAAAATTAATGATATTTAACTTTTTATTCTAATCTACTACCATTTCGAAAAATTACAAACTTTACATACTAGTGTCACCTATCATATACTAGTATAGCTATGACCTATCGTCTCGATTAAACAAATATAATAATAACGTCCTCCACACTGAATTTCGGTTACAGTTACAGTCTTATAAGGAGACTAGCCATCTGCGCTGGAGAAAATTATAGTGCCCAAGTATATTACTCTCATAGTCTGATAGGATGGGACACGACCGGGGAGAGATCACGCACAGGACCTATGGCTTTACGTGCTTTCCGAGGCACGGGGTGAAACACCGCCAACTTCCTGACTCCGGTTTACTACTGAGAATTTCAGGACAGAAAAACCCAATAACTGATTTTCGGCCGACCAGGAATTCGACCCCAGGACCTCAAGCATAATATATATAACCGCATTTAACTAGACCGACGAGGCAGTTCACCATACATTACATAACATACATTAACTTAGGGATTGAGACAGCATTGTAAAATTTAATGTTTTCTTTATAGAATAAGATTGATAAAAAAACTTAAAAAGTACGTGTTCTTCGTCATCAGTTACGGTACGTTTCATACGTATAACCAAATGCCTAGTAGACCTACGTAGACCTACCGCTTGTTTTAAGCGGTTCGAAGAGAAGTTAACATTTTAACTCTTCTTACTGATTCTCCACATTCCTCAAACAGGAACCAGTACATTATGCAAAAGATTAGTGTCAAAATGATATAAAAACATTTCGCTTATTTTAGTGCCATAATACCTTAAAGTTATTGTTGTGTATTTTTTTAATTTATAAAAATCAAATATAAATAATTTAACATACAATGTAACAACACCTAAATAACATTGGATAAAGTTTATTCGTTCCTCTTTGAACAACTTTGAATTTAAAATTTCAGATCATTCTCTACTATAACATTTAAATTTTAAAATAAAACAACAACTCTCATCACGTATAACTTATACAATGCGTGTAATCCTTACTAAACAACATAACGGAGTAAATAAACTTAGCAATTCAGAGCATGGCCCAATGAGTTCGTCTTTGTTCCCAATTTCATTTGTGATGTAGAAACAATCTGTCTTAGAAGCTATCTGAACAAAATATTCATGTTGTGTTGTGTGTGATCCTCTTGTTGTTTGTGTCTGATGCATTATTTTGCAAAACCTTTCTATATTAAAAATGAAAGAAAAGAAAAAAGTATCTTTATTTGAAGCTACACAATACATATAACACCTCATAAATATATATTACATTTTTTTTATATGATAGGGTAAGAAACGAGCACACAGTCCACCTGATGGTAAGTGGGTGCTGTGGCCAATAGACATCTACATCTATCCTCGATTAGAAATCAAAATGCAGATGCATTGTTACCCCTGAGGACTAGGATGGAATGAGTCGTTTCCAGTAAAAAGCGTCTGCGGTCCTCTGCATTCACCATACGAAACATAGCAGTATTAAGCTGCTATTTTGCGCTGGTATTCTGTAAGAGCGTGGTTCTACCCCAGTCGAGCCAACCTGTTCGTACTTATATAGCAGCAGCATGGCTGTACCAGGTATAACCATTAATACCATGTGTGCCACATTCTGACATCCCCCAATAGAGTAAAGAACCCCCATTCACTTTGTGTCCTGGATTCAGTCGTTCTGTATTCTTGTCGTAAGTCGTTAAACAAAACAAATATCCAAGTTATATCATGAACGATTGAAATATTGGGATCACAACATATTTAGTAGAATATACATTGTATATTAACTCACAAAACTTTCACCTCACATTGTTAATAAACTTCAGCAGAATATAAATGCAGCAAGTGTAAATTATAGTTGAAGTTTAAGCTTCCGCTTTGTTTAACTCTATAATAAACTTTTTGAACCTAATTTACTACATATAAAATGTAACCATAAAATATTTAAAATTACCTTTATGTTACAGTTCACAGTAACACAGCGGCTCACTTGATTTTCTGAATCTGATTTTGTCATTAAAGAAAGATGCCCATTTTTCACCTGACTATGTATAGAAATGAAATAAATCTTAAAATTCAGTAAAATTCAGTTTGACAAATGATATCTGGGCCCCCATGTGCCTTCATATCCTTTAATTTAATATAACAAAACTGCCTAATCTATACAACCGATATTTAGTAACCGTATTTAGTATTTTTTCTTTATCTTATTTTATTTTGTTGGCGCGGCAGATTTTTGTTAGAGAAAATATACAAATTTAACGTAAATCTAATTAAGCAATTTTAATGCTCCAATTTTCACCGTCAAAACTTAACTCCAATCAAAATGTAATATTAATAATATTTTAACAGTGGTAGAGCCAAGCGGTAGCTTTTGCTGTCGCACGGATGGGCCAACTCGAACCGGGGTGGTACCACGACCTCACAGAATACCAGCGTGAAGTAGAGGTTTACCTCTGAATCGCAAAATTCCGCTCGCGACTAATGCTGCTCGGGGCAAGCGGAGCAATACAACCAAGGCGACCCCTGTCACGCTATCCGTGAATTTTCGCAACATCAGGGGACTTCATTCCAACCTTAACGCTGTCTATTACCATCTAGAGACGGCGAAGCTGGCCTTGCTCTTTTTAACCGAGACTCAGGTGTCCTCTCCAGCTGATACTTCATATCTCTCCTATCCGGGATACAAATTGGAATACTCCTTTGTGCCCCGGGCTGGAGTTTGTGTATACGTCAGAGAGGACATCTGTTTTCGACGCCTCGGCAGCCTTGAAGGTACGGACCTGTCCATCCTATGGCTGCGCGTAGACAGCGACGACCATCCCCGCGTCTACAGGTGCCTCAATAGGTCCCATAGCGGTAATGCCGACACAGACCGACTCATCGACCACGTCCAAATGGCTGCAGACTCCGTGCTACAACATACAACAGGTCCCATCCGCAGAGATCGTGATACTCGGTGATTTCAACACCCACCACGCTGAATGGCTTGGTTCTCGTTTAACCGATCATGCGGGTAGATCTGTCTACGACTTTGCTTTGGCATATGGTCTAACATAACTGGTTACTTCGCCTACGCAGATCCCAGATGTGGAAGACCATTTACCTTCCCTGTTGGACCTTCTGCCGACCTCTCATCCGGACGGATATCAGGTCTCCGTCGATGCCCCTCTGGGTCTTCGGACCATTGTATGATCCGGAGTACGGTATCACTCACGCTCCAATCGCAATTGCGATCTGCAGCTTGCCGCCGTGTTTGGCACTATAGGTCAGCTGATTGGGACGGGATGCGGTCTTTTTTTGCATCCTACCCTTGGGGGCGGGTTTGCTTCTCGCCGGAAGATCCCAGCGTTGTTGCCGATTCTGTTGCTGATGTGGTACTTCAGGGTATGGAACTTTTTATTCCATCCCCTGTGGTGCCCATCGGAGGCAGATCCCAGCCATGGTTTGGTCGCTCCTGTAAAATAGCATCATGCTATAAGCAGGAGTGCTACCGGGCCTGGGCTGACGCATCAACGTCTCGGGATTTAAACACCAGCGCACTTAAAAAGAAGTATAATTCCGCGTCCAGGTCCTTCAAAAGCGTCATTGCCAAGGCAAGGTCTGAGCACATCGGCAGAATTGGCGAGATGCTAGTTCGCCTTCCTTCGGGAACCCGTGCATTCTGGTCTCCTGCCAAGGCTGTCCAAGGGAACTTCTGTCAGCCATCCCTTCCATCTCTGCACAGAGAGGACGACTCACTGGCCCATGCCGCAAAAGAGAAAGCCGATCTGTTGTGCTCTCTTTTTGCGTCTTACTCGACTCTAGATGACGTGGGAAACACACCGCCGACCATCCCGCGATGTGAGTGCTCCATGCCGGATGTGCGATTTACACAGCACTCGGTTCGCAAAGCACTCTTCTCCCTGGACGTCAGCAAGTCGAGTGGGCCCGATAGAGTCCTTCCCATTGTGCTGAAGACGTGTGCTCCGGAGTTGGCACCGGTTTTAACGCGTCTTTTCCGGTACTCCTACTCCCAAGGCGTAGTCCCGAATTCATGGAAGACAGCTTGGTCCACCCAATCCCTAAAAAAGGCGACCGCTCAGAGCCGCCCAACTACAGGCCTATCGCCATCACCTCCTTGTTCTCCAAAATAATGGAATCCATTATAAACTGCCAGCTCATGAGGTACCTTGAGGATCACCAGCTGATCAGTGACCGTCAGTACGGTTTTCGTCGGGGTCGATCAGCAGGTGATCTTCTAGTTTACTTAACTCATAGATGGGCGGAGGCAGTAGAGTCCAAGGGGGAGGCATTGGCCGTTAGTTTGGACATAGCGAAGGCCTTCGATCGGGTCTGGCATAAGGCGCTTCTTTCGAAGCTTCCTTCCTATGGGCTTCCCGAGAAATTGTGCAAATGGATCACCAGTTTCCTTGCTGATCGGAGCATCAAGGTCGTAGTAGACGGTGCATGCTCTGATTTCAAGCCTATCAACGCTGGTGTTCCACAAGGCTGCGTGCTATCACCAACGCTGTTTCTCCTGCATATCAATGATATGTTGCTAACTGGTAGCATTCATTGCTATGCAGACGACAGCACTGGTGATGCCTTATATACCGGCCGTGCCAATATTTCTCGGGAAAATGTCGCCGAGTACCGGCACAAACTTGTGTCTGAAGTCGAGTCTTTGCTTAACAAAGTCGCGGATTGGGGGCGACTAAATCTAGTCCAGTTCAATCCCCAGAACACACAAGTTTGCGCGTTTACCGCTAAAAGAACCCCTTTGTCGTATTTTCTCAGTTTCAAGGCATTTCCCTTGCTGCCTCAGATAGCATCGGAATCCTAGGCGTCGTCATATCGAATAGTGTGCAGTTTTGTGGTCACTTGGAAGGGAAGGCCAAATTGGCCTCTAAAAAGCTTGGCGTGCTCAGCAGAGCGAGACAGTATTTCATGCCGGCACATCGCTTGCATCTTTACAAAGCGCAAGTTCGGCCCCACATGGAATACTGTTCTCATCTCTGGGCCGGGGAACCCCAGTGCCAGCTCATTCCACTTGACCGCATCCAGCGCAGAGCGGTTCGAATCGTCGACGACCGAGTTCTTTCTGATCGGCTTGATACACTGGCACTGCGTAGAGATGTTGCGTCTCTTTGCGTATTTTATCGCATCTATCACGGGGAGTGCTCTGAGGAATTGTTCGGACTAATTGCAGCCGCTCAATTTTACCATCGCACATCGCGACAAAACTCGCGTTAACATCCATACCATCTGGATGATTGGTGGTCCACCACTGTGCGATTTAGAAGAAGTTTTCTCCTTCGCACAACTTCTTTGTGGAATCAATTACCACCAGCGAATTTACCGAATCGATACGACTTAGGAACCTTCAAGAAAAGAGCTTACACCTTTCTAAAAGGCCGGCAACGCATCTGCAATTCCCCTGGTGTTGCGGTTGTTCATGGGCGGCGGTAGTCACTTACCATCAGGTGAGCCGCAAGCTCGTTTGACCCCTATTCTATTAAAAAAAAAATAAGACATGAAATGTCGTCATCATTCAATAAACGTTATTTTTGTTTTATATTCATTTGTCATTCCGTTCAAAACCCAATTTAGAAGTTTTGTCTTTTTAAGTTCAGACAATATCTGTAGTGTAATAGTTTCCTTGCACACCAAATAACAGCTGTAATACAGCAGTTCTACAACCTCTTTTATGCTTTTACAGCAAGTAGGGAGTAACACAGCATTGTTAATTGCCATACGTGCCTTTTTGGACACATTCTGACTTCTCACTATATCCTTATCATGTCTACCATCCCTGCTAAATACACATCCCAAATACAAAAACTCATCTACTTGCTCGACCAACTCCCCTATATTTTTATTTCATATATTGTTTTATTTTCTTCTCTTTCAAAAACCATAACTCTCGTCTTACTTGCAGGGAATGAAGGTGAACACATTCATTCCCTTTTCTTTTAACGTCCTGTTCATTAATCTAACCATCATTTGCAACTCGGCCGCCGACGACGTAAGTATGACTTGATCATCGGCGTATAAAAGAAATTTGACGGTTAACTCACCCATTCCTAAACCGCATTCTTCTACTTTCAAATTTTCCAACCAACTGTCCATAAATAGGTTGAACAGCCACGGGGAAGCCATACAGCTCTGTATGACACCTTTATGAATGCGAAACCAGTCCGAGTAGAGAGTCCCCGTTGATCCTGACACTAGCACTAGAGTCCGTACAGAGACTTCAATGCTTTTATCAACCCAGCGCTCAACCCAAATGAGTTCAGTGTTTACCATAACATATCCCTGTCCACTCTGTCATAAGCCTTTTCCAAGTCCACAAACGCACAAAAAACTTTTTGGTTTTTGACCAAAAACTTCTCCGCGATCCGCGATGGAAAAAACCTGACCTTTATACGTGGTAGAGCCATGCGGCAGCTATATTATGGTCGTAGCACGAATGGGTCGACTCGACCGGGGAAAGACCACGCTCTCACAGAATACCAGCGCAAAATAGCAGCTTAACGCTGCTGTGTTTTGTATGGTGTGTGTAGAGAACCGGAGACCCTTTTTACTGGAAACGAGGCATTCCATCTTAGTCCTCACGTGTGACAACGCATCTGCATTTTGATTCTTAATCGAAGATAGATGTAGATGTCTATGGGCCACAGCAACCACTTACCACCGGCTGGACTGTGTGCTCGTTTGTCACCCTTATCCTATAAAAAACAACCTCTCTTGCTCATTCCAAATTTTTTCATCAGTTTCTTTCATCACTCTTTCAATTAGTACCTTAGCATACAGTTTTCCCACAATGCTAAGACGGCTGATACCACGGTTGTTTAGGTCCAAAAATGGTCATTTGAGACGGCATCAAATCGCCGTCGACTTAGCGAATCACCCGACGGTGTCGAGGTGAGGTAACGCCGACGGCGGGGGGAGGGGGGGGGGGGCGAGTGTGCCAGCTCCGGTGATTCCGGCGCTGGGCTAAGAGAGACAGTAGCTCAAAAGCAGCGGTGCGGGCCATTAGCGTATTTTGGTGACCGCTGCAGATGTTTCGCGCGACCGGTTTTTTATTTTATTTTACCGGTTATGGTCTAGATTTTTAGAATTTGTGCGCGTTACTTCGCTACTGAATTGTGATTTCGTGAAAACCACCTCGGTTTAGTTTGTCTAAGTTGTAAGTTCGTGACAAGAGGCTTGTATTGTATTTGACGGATTAAAGTAAATTCGTTTTAAAGTAATTGCGCCAATTATATAGTGATTGCGTGTTGAAGTGCATTTTTTAATATTTAACTTGCTTGTGTGACGTGGAATCTTGCGCGCGCGCCGTGTAGAGATACGGTCTGGAATTTGAACCGCGCATTATATTTTGAGGGCGTAGCCTGGTTGATTGTTTTGGAAATCATTGTTTAACTGTGCCTTCGCGTTAAGAGCATTTCGTGTGTTGACTCGATTGCTAGTTTGCTCGTCAGCTAGGTTGATTTTGAATTCTTATTACGGCGTAGTATTTAATATCGTACAAGGAGTTTAGTTGTTGTTTGTAACGCTGAACTTTGTGACTCGTGAAGAGATCGCGTTAGTCCCCTATTTGTAATTTGGTGATAAATGAATCCGGAACTTTGAATGTGGAAATTTGAACTACTGTTTGTTACTTGTGTGGAATTAGTTAGTTAAATGTACAATAAAGTCGATAGACTGAAATAGTGACATGAAGGAAGAAATTGTCTATTGGTGACGCCTGCTGGAGTGATGCAGCATTGTGGGGCAGCATGGAACCAGGCCGCTATCAGGTCACCTCAGCTGGGCCAGGTCATCCACATACACACACCACTAAACACCACTTTATATGCATCTACTCTACCTACGACCTGACCGAGCCTTGGGGCGGTCTTAGATTCGAATCCAGGTACGTACTGTTTATTTTCCTAGCCTTCTCCCTATTGTGTAGTATGATAGGTCATTTTTCCATAAGGCCACTTGGGCCCGAACCTTCGGCTGCCCGTCGAGGAGGCTACTATGGGCCCTAGCAAAGGCGATCTTTGCAGGGGCAGCTGGGGGCCGTAACAACGGTAGTTTTTACAGTCCGGCTGTGATTCTTTTCCTTTATATATTGGGACTATTACGGCTTTGCATCAGTCTATCGGTACTCGCTTAAGTTCCCAACATAAATTAAACAAGGTGTAGAGCAGGTCTTCCACCACTTCTTCTCCAGCCCAATTCGAGAGATACTCTATCATATCGGGCTGCCTTACCTGCTTCCATACTTTTCATTGCTTTCATTATTTCATCTATACTTATGTCTCTATAATTATGTCTCTATCTATTTCCTCTTCTTTTGGAATTTCTATTTCATTTAATTCAAACGTCGCATAACTCATAAACACGCTTTCAAAGTATTCCTTCTATCTCCTTAAACTCAAAACTTCGTCATTCAGAATACAGCCTTTCTGGTCTCGTATAGCATTCATTCTAGTAATTAGAAGTATTCAATTCTTACGAGTTTCCAGGACATTTTAATGTGTGCCTGGAAGTAATCCTATATTCTTCTATCATTCTTATCCGTTCCTTCTTGTTTTTTCCTTTCATATACTTCTTTTAATTTCTTATTTAGATGTCTAAAGACTGCCTGTTTCCTTTCAATATCATCATTCATACCGCTAGAATTACTAGCCTTGGTTGCTAGTAAATCTAGCCATGCTTTCTTCTTTGCTTGAAATTTCATCCGTACCTCATCATCCCACCATAACGTGTTATTTTTCCTTTAATTCGATCTCTTACTTACATCACATACTTCTGTAGCTGCATCAACCAAACCTTTCTTGAAATTATAAATTTAAACCCCATACTTATCAACTCCCAAAACTGCTCTCGAATATAAATGGGCTTAGACATGTCTGGGTCGTAGACCCCTAGAACAAACAACTACTTTAAGCCCACTTTCATTCGTATCCATAGCAGTCTCGGGCTTACACATTCATACTCTTTCACACAATGACCCATTCATTCTGAAAGGATGATACCGACTCCCTGGCATGCCCGCTCGGTCTCGTCTAAACCAGACCAGTACACGGTATACATGCCATGTGTAGTGGCATCCTTTCCCTTCCGTTTCCTCTCATTTACACATAACACGTCTATTCCTCTATCATACATCATATTGCATACTTCATACATCTTATTATTCATTGCTCCACTTACATTCAACGTAGCCAGACGGGCTTCCGCAATCCACTTTACGCCCCTCCGTGGGACAGAACGTGACGGGTGGCAAACCTCGTCGCCGATTTTCCTCCGGGAGATTCTTCGCACCCCTGCCCCTTTAAAGGGGCGCCGGGAACTCGGGGCCATTTCCTTAATGCTTTGCCTCTTGGTGCGAAAGTAAGGGGTGGTATTTTTTACGCCGCTACCACACGGCGAGGAGAGTTAAACCTTTCGACTTTGTCGCTTGTTTAGCACCACCCGGGAGACACGTAGGGTGGGCCTAGGATTACGTGGTCGAAGCCTACGGACGCGAGCGACTCATCCTCATCGATTTCAAGTCTTAGTAATATTTTTTTATCCTCGGACATACATATTTTGCACCATATTTTCCTTCACCGACAAGTTTACCGATGGGCATCGAACCTAGTTTGCTTGCGTACTGTGAAATTTACAACAAGCGCTTAGCCACTCACCTACCACACCTAACAGGTAATTATGTCGACAGATTTTAAAATTTGAAATGTTGTTGTCAAAACAAAAGATTATTAATAGTTTGTTTTCACGTTCAAACATAAAAAATGACAACTAATATTAAATTGTATTATAGCAACTAATATAGAATGCTTTTATGAATTAACTAACGAGCTTTAAGTTGTTTGTGTTGTTGTAAATCTACCGCTTGTTTCACATTATATTTTGTGTTTAGACTACAGGCATATTTGAATGATGTTGATACTACCCATTACAACCTAATTAGTCCACTTTTGAGCAAAGGTCACTCCAAATATGCGTCATGGTGAGGATTTTCTATAGTCAATGCCTTTGATAGGCTGGTTGGTAATCGTAGTTTCTTATTGTTTTGAATTGTTATCATCTTCTGTTTCAGTCTTTGCCTATCGATCTTATGACACTTATGTTGTTATCATAAAGATGCTGTCCATCTCCCGCTTCAGTCACCCCCTGTCGTTTTACGATACCCACCCGATACTATGAGGAAGTGGATATTCATACCGCCACCACACACACGACTTTATTTATATTATATAGATGAGAAAATAAAATCAATGTTATAAATGGGAGTATTATTGGCAGAGCCACGATGCAACTGTTTTGTGGATGCAGCGCTAATGTGTTGACTAAGTTTAGATAGAAACAGAATACTAACTTGAATTGCAGCCTAAGGATTTACGAGTACACCTTAACACCGCAGCGTTACTACTGCAGTTTCTTTAATGCGGGCACGCAATTTTACGCTTTGCATGTGGGTCGGCTTATTAAGTTGTCAGGAAGATCCTGCAGTTTCCATCTCCTCGTTTAGTTAACTTTCGTCTTAATTATGTGCAAGGAATACTCCTTCATTTGCCACCACCGACGTGTGTTGTATTAGTGCGGGTGAAAATTAGATTCTAGTTATTGTAAGTTGTTTTTTGTGAAACTATATTGACTAACGAATTAACAGTTAACCTGATGGTAAGTGGCTACTGCAGTCCATATATCGACTTCAAACAAAGAAGGCTACAGATGCGTTGTCACCTCAGATGACTAAAATGGAAAACCTTACTAGCCTGTAAATATCAAGTACACAAATATCTCTCTGTGCACTTTAGATCGGAACCCAGCAGTGCAAGCACTGCAGCTATTTGATGGCAGAAATAGGTAAGAGGCCTTCTTTTCCAGACGGACTCCTAGGCAGGAATGTAGTCCTGCCATATTTTCTTTATAGGTTAGTTCACCGCGTTTGCAAATCAAAATGCAGATGCGTTGTCACCCGTCAGGATTAAGATGAAATGCCTTTTTTCCAGTAAAAAGCGTCTCCGGTTCTCTAGACTCACCAAACGAATCACAGCTGTGTTAAGCTGCTATTTTAGGCTGGTAGAGCGTGGTCCTTCCCCGGTGGAGCCGACCCATTCGTGCTACAACTATACTACTGATATAACTGCAGCAATGCTCTACCACGTAAATTCTACATATGTCCCACTGTTACTATTGTCACCCGGTGAAGAAAATGACTATTGGTAAAACCTGCATGTAAAAAGAAAAAAAAACAAAAAAAAACAAATCAAAACAAAAGCAAACACAAGCATTACTTGCTTAAATGGAGACCCCAATCAACTATCTAATTAATTTAAGTTTTGTGAAGAAAAATAATTTTTTTTTTATTTTTAATTTCAGGTTTCCCCTATGATCATTCAGATACACTATTTGTTAGATATTAGTTATTTATGAATAAAATAATACCAATTTACTCAGTCGATTCACCAAAAAGATTTATATACAGTTATATTATACACGTTACCTGAAGGATGGCGCTACTTTCCCATCTTCTGTTTTAATTTACATATAGTTTTACATATAGTTTATTTTCTCTCTGTCACCTCTTACGACTAAGAGGCGACAGAGAGAAACTCGTTCCTGGGTGTCGACTCACGAAACGATATGGGGTAGTAGATATTCTTCCACCGCCATTACACGGTTGATACGGTGATGTTATTAAGCCGAATCCATTACTACTTGTAGCATCGTAAATGCCAAGGTTTGCTCCTATGTATTATTACAGGGTGTAAAAGGGTGATTATAATATAAATGAATATACGGTTGATAATAACACCCCGCAAATGAGGTAATCGGTCGACTTTTTCTAAAATAAATTTTGTAAACAGTTGAATAATTTACTTCGAAAGAACAATTGCCTTTTATGTATTTTGGCTCACCGCTCACTTAACGGTCAGCCACTAGGAGTCTAGATCACCTGAGGATGCCTCGTGTAGAGGCGAAACACGTGTCGTATTGTTGTCAGTGGTGTGTCTTGCCTAGTGTAGGGGTGTTAGTGGTGACGGGGATAGTGCACGCATTTGAGGGAGGGCGGGAGGTGCTCTTCATACTGAGTAAGACACATTATTTTATTTTATAGCGCGGATGCTTGCGAAGTAAATTTTTTAAGAGCTTTTCGAAAGAAAGGTTCCCCTGGGTTTTTTGCTGGTTCTTCCCAATACAGAGGCTTTTTTCCGAACCAGTGGTAAAAGAATAATAATTTTCAATTAGAATTACGTGATATATATTTAGAATAACAAGTTATTTTATTCTATTCTATTACTTACCTTTAGACAGTTACTTAACTTAGAGAATACATTTATCAGTACCCCCACATGAATAATGTTTATTAAACATGCAGCAATACGTGCGTTATCTGCATAACTAATTCAGACCGATCCTTTAACTGGGTTTTCACTTAATCAGACCATACGTATAGGAACAATTTCCTTAGTTGTCACCTTAGGGATCAACCCTTTTAATTACACGCTTTGTATTAGCTCTATCTGTATGTTTGAATATTGATATGACCTAAATTCTCACTGGGATCATCACAGCTCGTGTGTTGTAAGTTTTCTTAAATTTAAATTTTACTTTGTTAAATCTATAGGTACGCTTATTTTAGAAGCACCACTCCAAAATACAGTTATGCACAATATCTTGTTGATGTTTACAATCAAAATTTTTTTTTAATAGAATAAGGGTGACAAACGAGCACCCAGTCCACCTTATGGTAAGTGTTTGCTGTGAGCCATAGACATCTACATCTATCCTCAATAAAGAATCAAAATGCAGATGCGTTGTCACCCGTGATGACTAAGATGGAATGCCTCTTTTCCAGTAAAAAGTGTCTCCAATTCTCTACACTCACCATACGAAACACAGCAGTGTAAAGTTGCTATTTTACGTTGGTATTCTGTGAGAGCGTGGTCCTTCCACGGTCGAGCCGACCCATTCGCGCTACAACTATACTACTAATATAGCTGCAGCATGGCTCTACCACGTATAAAAACATGAACACAACATTATTGTTTTAACTTAACTTAAAAAGAACAAAAACAAATATCAAAGTACAGAAGACATCACACACATTATACCTACAGGGCTTTTGGCGGTATCTTGACCGCCGGCAGATTGCTGCTGCGTTTAAATAATGGTATAAGCGAATTACGATATATTGTAAATTTTGTGTGATTTAGCGTGTAAAATGCTGTAGATGGAAGATCACAGGGGAAACCTGAATTTACATGCAGGTTTTGCAAATAGTTATTTTCTTCACCGGGTGACAATAGTAACAGTGGGACATATGTAGGATGTACGTGGTAGAGCCACGCTGCAACTGTATTATAGTTGTATCATGAATAGTTAGGCTCGGCCAGGGAAGAACTACGCTCTCACAGAATATACGCGAAAAATAGCAGCCTAATGCTGCTATGCCTGGTATGGTGAAAGTAGAAAAGTGGGGACTCTTTTTAGCGAGACTAACTGAGAGCAAGTAATTTTTTTATAGGAGAGGGGGCAAACGACCATGCTTACCTGGTGGTAAGTGAACAAATGCAACACCAAGAGAATTGCAGATACGTTGCCGGCCTTTTAAAAATGAGTAGGCTCATTTCTTGAAGAAATTGATTTAAATAATAATGATCTTAATATAGACATCGATGTGACAAACAAACTGCACGTTCATCTGATGGTGAACGGCACAACTTATAGATACCTGTAATTATTCCTTTACGTTACGTAAACTATTTTTTTATGACCATTTCAGGCGGAAAAGTTGACAGGTTTTAAGCCATTAGACCAGGAGAGCAGTCTCGTAATGGACTCACAACGATTAATAGTATTTTTCTAAACAAAGGTTAATGTATTTCGAGTGTATGTATATATTTATTTCTTTTGCATGCTCTGTATCTTTGAAGGCTTGATGAATTTTAACATATTATGGAGTGTCATTAGATTCGTCTTACTTCTGGAAGTGACAGTGTAAAGTGAAAATTTTACTATTTTTAGTAAAGATTTTTAACGCAGTAGGTTTCATTATTACTGTATTAACCTAGCTTGTTTCAGATTAATAAAAGATAGAAAAATTATAACACCATATTAATCTCAACGTGGTAGAGCCATGCTGCAGCTATATTATGGTTGTAGCACGAATAGTATAAATGAATACATGGTTGATAATAACCCCTGTGAATGAGGTGGTCGCTTCCAAGCAGTTTCTAAAATAAATTTTTTAAATAGTTCGTAATCATTTATATTGTAAAATTATATGTATGGGCCATAGCATCCACTTACCATCAGGTGGACTGTGTGCTTGTTAGTCACCCTTATTCCATAATAAAACTATGAAACAAGTGTTCTGATGATGATTTAAACATCAAGTTATTAAGTCTGCTTAAGAGCCTTGAGATGCTATCATCATCAACTCTGCTGGCTCAAGTTGCCGTCGAAATCTCAATAAAACTTCGCAAAGTGACGCATCAACATGTTGTGAAGAAGAATTAAGTTATTTTTTATAAAAGTTAAATTCTTATTACGTGACACTGGAAGAAGTGCAACCGTAGGAGTTCATTACCAAAAAAAATGAAACAAATGACATTATTGACATTACAACCCTAAATTTTGAAGTGCATTCGAATTTAAGGTTTTAATTTATATTTTCAATAATTATACAGAATATTTATTGACAAATGATGGCACGTTTCACTTGAATTCCGACACAGATTTTTATATTAATAACTCAGACAAATAAAGAAAGGTAGATAATGCGCTGAATAATAGTAATGGACATGCGCATACACACACATTCTTATTTCCTTATCAGCCCGTAAAATGTCACTGCTGGATGCACACATATGCACCTTAAACTATGTTGTTGGTTTCAAATGATTTAAAATGCATTATATGTGCACATGAGTGTGTGGTTTTACAAAAAAATGAGCATGGTTTTGGATCCGTTTTTACGCAACTTAAAATATATGCAGCGTTCAATTAACAATACAAAGTGGAAATACACACACACACAAACACTCACACCTGTCACTCAGAGGGGTAGGCAGAGACAACGGACTTCCATTTGGTGCGATCTTGACACACCTCTCACCCCTCCTTTACATCTATATATCTACGCATACACGCTCGTCGGTTAAGGGTCCTAATCTGGTCCAGTTTCAATGTATCGCCGCTTTGGTTGATAAACTTTCGTCTAGGGCGTCCCTTCGCAACTCTGCCATTCACTTCTGCAACATAAATTTGCTTTGTCACTCTTTTCTTGTTCATTCTTTCTACATGACCATAAGAAAAAGTGGAAATGTATGCGCATTTGGCCATTCTACAAATTAGTATTATTTTCATTTCTTAAAAAACGAATAGGTAGAGCAGCATTTCAAATTAAAATTTACTCCTATCAATAAAGCAATTTGAAAAAGGTGGATTAGTTTTTAATTTTGTCTTAATTAGAGGTATCCATTAACTAAATTACTTAAACAAATAAAACAAAGCTTGAACGCTCTTAGGGTAAACATTTCGTGGTATATCTGAATATATTAATTAGTTAATTGACCAAAACAAATTATTGTTTATTATTGAGGTGATTATTTTTACAGCATTTGCATTAAATCAGTAGTCTTTAATGCCGTATATATTGGCTAGAAAGCAACTACTATCTCCATTATGTTATTGAACTTCGAACAGTTTTGTACTATTTTTAGAAAAAATACTTTTCTATTCCAAAATTAAATTAAAATATGTCATCGGTATCGCAAAATACTCAGCTGTCCTCGTGTCGGTCGGAATTCGTAAGTATATTGATTTAAATGTTTTCGTCTACTTTAGTGTTAAATATCATTCCAGATTTTAAGTTCTTTTACTTCTTCACAATCTGCCCGCAATGGTCTCCCATACCTTGTTGCCATATTTGGTTTACCTTAATCATCACGCTTGGCAGACGTGTAATGCAATACCAGATCTCGAAGATTTTGTTACCATGTAGACGCGGTTTAAGAGTACCTACTACCCCATTTTGTCCCGTGGCTGTCGTAAAAGGCGACAGAGGGAAATTGCAGCAGGTGATATTAAGCAACGTCCAGATCACAACACAAAATAAGTCTAAGATGCCTATGTTCAGCAGTGGACTTTTATTGGCTGTAATGGAAGCTTTTGATGTTTCTCCCCATCGCCGGTCTAGTTATTATACCACCATCATCTATAGTCGTCACTTATGACACTCACATGATGGATTCTCTCAAACCACATGGCTTCCAAGTTAATAAGGAAATTTTAATATTACGTGAATTTAATAGTAAATATATTTTTATTTATTATTAAATAATATACAGTACAGTTTTAGAATAATAAGATCCCGCTAAACTCAAATGTTTATAGCGACACTGTTTTCGTCACTCGCTAAAATCGATCTTACTATATAATGATACAAACATAGATAACTTGTAAAGCTTTTAAGTGTTTATTTTTTATGTTAGAAAGATTTCCTATTGATATAAACGGTTTTTAATTATGCCAACTATAGCTTTCCCTCTACATTTTCATTCTTCCAACCCATTTCATGCCCGCACAGCCTGGGCTAACGAATCTTGGCAAGTAATGGAAATGGGATTCGCTATAAAATTTTGGCTAATCTTGGCACCAACATAGTAACTCTTAGATATCATGTTCGCTACGTCGCACTTTAAAAATTTGCTTAAATATTAACCCAATCGTGTTAAACTTTTATAACAATATGTATTATTTTTCTTGCAGGTGCACCGATGGTTAGAGGCACATGAAAAATACTTTTCTTCCCGTGGGTCATGTGCGCGAGTACATCAGGAACCACTCTCATATATATTGCAACAACCATATTTTGTTCAAGCGCCACATCGAATATCGCCAGTGAAACCGTCTTCAAGTAAAGTTAATAAATATAAGCATCCTACTAGTGCTAATTAATGTATGCAACATTAAATATGGTTATAAAATTAGTTGTTATTTTAATTAATTAAAAAAAAAACACGTTTAAAATGTATTTTTAGAGTGAATATGAAACATAGTTTTATGAAGAAATGTTACTTAGTGGAATAATTTTCATTACATACGAAATCTTTAAACTATATTCTGTACAAGACATCTCTTCGTTTTGAATGATTATACTTCGTTTCCATTAAAGCTGATGATAGAAAAAAAATTGTTTGTCCTGTATTTTCATGGAGTGTAAGCGAATCCATAAGTTATGGGAGACCATTGCGGGCAGATTGTGAAGAAGTAAAAGAACTTAAAATCAGGAATGATATTTAACACTAGAGTAAACGAAAACATTAAAATCAATATACTTACAAATTCCGATCGACACGAGGACGGCTGCGTATTTTGCGATACCGATGACATTTTTTAATTTAATTTTGGAAAAGAAAAGGAATTTTTTTCTAAAAATAGTACAAAACTGTTCCAAGTTCTATAACATAATGGAGATAGTAGTTGCTTTCTAGCCAATATATACGGCATTAAAGACTACTGATTTAATGCAAATGCTGTAAAAATAATCACCTCAATAATAAACAATAATTTGTTTTGGTCAATTAACTAATTAATATATTCCGATATACCACGAAATGTTTACCCTAAGAGCGTTCAAGCTTTGTTTTATTTGTTTAAGTAATTTAGTTAATGGATACCTCTAATTAAGACAAAATTAAAAACTAATACACCTTTTTCAAATTGCTTTATTGATAGGAGTAAATTTTAATTTGAAATGCTGCTCTACCCATTCGTTTTTTAAGAAATGAAAATAATATATACTAATTTGTAGACATACATTTTCACTTTTTCTTATAGTCATGTAGAAAGAATGAACAGGGAAAGAGTGACAAAGCAAATTTATGTTGCAGAAGTGAATGGCAGAGTTGCGAAGGGACCACCTAGACGAAAGTTTATCGACCAAATCGGCGATACATTGAAACTGGACCAGATTAGGACCCTTAACCGACGAACGTGTATGCGTAGATATATAGATGTAAAGGAGGGGAGATGGGTGTGTCAAGATCGCGCCAAATGTAAGTCCGCAGTCTCTGCATACCCCTTTGGGTGACAGGCGTGAGTGTTTGTGTGTGTGCGTATTTCCACTTTTTATTGTTAATTGAACGCTGCACATATTTTAAGTGGCGCAAAAACATATCCAAAACCATGCCCAATTTTTTGTAAAATCACATACTCATGTGCACATATATGCATTTTAAATCATTTGCAACTAACAACATAGTTTAAGGTGCATATGTGTGCATCCAGCAGTGATATTTTATGGGCTGAAGTAAGAAATATGTGTGTGTATGCGCATGTCTATTACTTGTATTCAGCGCATTGTCTAACTTTCTTTATTTGTCTGAGTTATTAATATAAAAATTTGTGTGAAAATACAAGTAAACATGCCATCATTTGTAAATAAATATTATTAAAGTAATATTTTGTCTTATTGTTGAAAATATTAATTAAAACCTTAAATTCGAATAAAATTGAAAATTATGGGTATTTATTATATATATAAAGGGTATTCATTACAAAAAAAAGAAACAAATAATATTACGAGTATTAACCAAGGGTACTTGGTTAATAATCCCTTGGTTAATAATATTATTTGTTTCTTTTTTTTTTTGGTAATGAACTCCTACGTTTGCAATTTTGCCAGTGTCACGTAATAAGAAATTAACTTTTATAAAAAAATGTTTAATTCTTCTTCACAACATGTTGATGCGTTACTTCGCGAAGTTTTATGGAGATTTCGACGGCAACTTGAGCAAGTAGTGTTGATGATGATAGCATCTCAAGGCTCTTAAGCAGACTTAATAACTTGATGTTTAAATCATCATAAGCGCACTTGTTTCATAGTTTTATTATAGAATAAGGGTGACAAAAGAGCACACAGTCCACCTGATGGTAAGTGGATGCTGAAGCCCATAGACATCCACATTTATCCTCAATTAAGAATCAAAATATAGATGCGTTGTGAACAGACAGAAATAAAATGCCTCGTTTCCAGTAAAAAGGGTCTCCACTTCTCTACACTCATCATACGAAACACAGCAACATAAAGCTGCTATTTTACGCTAGTATTCTATGAGAGCCTGGTCTTACCCCGGTCGAACCGACCCATTTGTGCTGCAACCGCAATATAGCTCTAGTGGTTCTACCACGTAACAAAATTTTCCACTTATAGCTAGCAGACATTTAAGACACAAAATCGGCAATCAATTCTACAATCTATCTATCTATACTATAATAAAACTCTACAACTACGCGCTTATGCACCTAATCTATGGAGTGTAGAGTAGAAGGAGGACCATCTTATAAGGTGCAAAAGTTGAAAAAGTGTCCCAATATATACTGAAAATAGAGGTTCCAAAACCTACCACAATAGCGCTGGCGTCTGAAAAACTACGATATGAAGATAGCTGTTGTAGACGGAGTGAAGTCAGCTGAATTAAAATATTTAAAAAATTTCATGACTAGAGTAGTTAGTAAAATGCCAGTATACAAAACCTCAACTATTTACGTAGTACAAAACCAAGCGGATTGTTCGGTTCTTGTTTATTTCTCCATCTTATTCTAATAAATTTTGGCGCTTTTTTTTTAATTTATCCTATGCTACTGCAGCGCCACCCTTATTGGACGCGTTTTTAGGGACACTTTTCATATACAGAGATGGTCCTCCTTCTACTCTACACTCCATAACCTAATCGTACAAAATATAACCTTACTGTTTATTACACAATTGTAACACTTGTTTCGTAATTACTTTTTTTTTAAAGAATAAAAGGGTGACAAACTTCAACTTTTTTTTTATAGAAGAGGGGGCAAACGAGCATGCGGCTCACCTGATGGTAAGTGACTACCGCCGCTCATGAACAACCGCAACATCAGGGGTACTGCAGATGCGTTGCCGGCCTTTTAGAAAGGTGTAAGCTCTTTTCTTGAAGGTTCCTATGTCGTATCGGTCCGGAAAATTCGCTGGTGGTAATTGATTCCACAAGGAAGTTGTGCGAGGGAAAAAACTTCTTCTAAATCGCACAGTAGTGGACCGCCAATCATCCAGATGGTATGGATGGTAACGCGAGTTTTGTCGCGAAGTGCGATGGTAAAATTGAGCGGCTGGAATTAGCCCGAATAATTCCTCAGAGCACTCCCCGTGATAGATGCGATAAAATACGCAAAGAGATGCAACATCTCTACGCAGTGCCAGTGTATCGAGCCGATCAGAAAGAACTCGGTCGTCGACGATTCGAACCGCTCTGCGCTGGATGCGGTCAAGTGGAAGGAGCTGGCACTGGGTTGCCCCGGCCCAGAGATGAGAACAGTATTCCATGTGGGGCCGAAATTGCGCTTTGTAAAGTTGCAAGCGATGTGCCGGCATCAAATACTGTCTCGCTCTGCTGAGCAAGCCAAGCTTTTTAGAGGCCAATTTGGCCTTCCCTTCCAAGTGACCACGAAACTGCACACTATTCGATATGTTGACGCCAAGGATTCCGATACTAGCTGAGGCAGCAAGGGGGGTGCCTTGAAACTGAGGAGATACGACAAAGGGTTTCTTTTTAGCGGTAAACGCGCAAACTTGTGTCTTCTGGGGATAGACTTTCAACGGTGGTAGAGTAACGCGGCAGTTTTTGCTGTTGCACGTATGGGCCGGCTCGAGCCGGGTTGGTACCACGACCTCACAGAATACCGGCGTGAAGTAGAAGTTTCGTCTGGTGAGTGCATGTGGCTGGTGGCCCAATCCCCCCCCCCCCATCAATATGGTAGCGGAATTACACGAAAGACTACCCCAGAAGGGTACCAGCACCCCTGGAGAATCCCTCGCTGAGCGACCATGTTATTCTACTCCTGAGCGTGGGTGCTCAGGCTGCCCCGCGTATTCTGGGGGAGGGGGGGCAAAATTCCGCTCAAAAACATAACTGCTCGGGGCAAATTGAGCAACAATAACAAAGCGGTACCACCATATCCATGAATTTCTGCAACATCAGGGGGAACCTCACTTTAACCTAAACGCCTTCCACTACCATCTCAACACGGCGAAGCCGGCCTTGTTCTTTCTGACCGAGACGCAGGTGTCCTCTCCGGCTGATACTTCGTATCTCTTCTACCCGAGGTACAAATTGGTGCACTCCTTCGTGCCTCGGGCTGAAGTTTGCGTGTATGAAGTCTTGAAGGTTCGGACCTGTCCATCCTTTGGCTACGCGTAGTCAGCGACGACCATCCGTGCGTCTACGGGTGCCTCTATAGGTCCCATAGCGGTAATGCCGAAACAGACCACGTCCAAATGCCTTCAGATTACTTGCTATACGCAGAGATCGTGATCCTTGGCGATTGTAATACCCACGACGCCGAATGGCTCAGTTCACGTTTAACCGATCATGCGGGAGATCTGTTTATGACTTTGCCTTGGCATACGGTCTGACACAACTGGTTACTTCACCTACACGGATCACAAACCTTCCCTGTTGGACCTTCTGCTGACCTCTCATCCAGAAGGATATCAGGTTTCCGTCGAGGCCCCACTCGGCTCTTCAGACAATTGTCTAATACGGAGTGTGTTGCCACTCACGCTCCCCTCGCGGTTGCGTTCTGCAGGTTGCCGCCGTGTTTGGCGTTTGGCTTTAAAGACCAGCGGATTGGGACGGAATGCGGTCTTTCTTTGCATTCCACCCATGGGGGCGGGTTTGTTTCTCGCTCTATTATCGTTTATATATATATATTATATATATTATTATCTCGAACTATTTATTCTATCATCTGTGGTACCCATCGGAGGCAGATCTCAGCCTTGGTTTGGTCGCTCCTGTAATACTGCATTACGCAGTAAGCAGAAGTGTTATCAAGCCTGGGCTGCGGCTTCAGCAACTCGGGATTCAAACACCATCACACTTAAAAAGAAGTATAATTTCGCCTCCAGGTCCTTCAAAAGAGTTATTGCCAGGGCAAACTCGGAGCACATAGTTAGAATTGGCGAGAAACTAGTTTGCCTTCCTTCGCGAACCCGTGCATTCTAGTCTCTCGCCAAGGTTGTCCAAGGGAATTTCTGTAAGCCATCACTACCATCTCTGCACAGGGAGGACGACTCACTGGCCCAAGCCGCAGAAGAGAAAGCCGACCATTTGGGCTCCCTTTTTGCGTCCAACTCGACTCTTGATAACGGGGGTAAATACCGCCGACCATCCCGCGGCATGAGTGTCCATGCCAGATGTGCTATTCTCACAGCGCTCGGTTCGCAAAGCACTCCTCTCCCTGGACATCCAAAAGTCGAGTTGGCCTGACGGAATCCCCCCAAAAGTGCTGAGGACGTGTGCTCTGGATTTGGCACCGATCCTAACGCGTCTTTTCCAGTACTACTACTCCCAAGGCCTAGTCCCGAATTCATGGAAGACAGCTTTTGTCCACCCGATCCTTAAAAAAGGTGACCGCTCAGACACGTCCAACTATAGGCCTATCGCCATCACCTCCTTGTTCTCCAAAATAATGGAATCCATTATTAACTGCCAGCTCATGCGGTATATTGAGGATCACCAGCTGATTAGTGACCGCCAATACGGTTTTTGTCGGGGTCGATCAACTGGTGATCTTCTGGTCTACCTGACACATAGATGGGCGGAGGCAGTAGAGTCCAAGGGGTAAGCGTTGGCCGTTAGTTTGGACATTGCGAAGGCCTTCGATCGGGTTTGGCACAAAGCGTTTCTTTCGAAGCTCCCTTTCTATGGGCTTCCCGAGAAATTGTGCAATTGGATCACCAGCTTCGCTGCAGATCGGGCATCAAGGTCGTTGGAGGCGGTGCATGCTCCGACTACAAGCCTATTAATGCTGGTGTTCCACAAGGCTGTGTGCTATCACCAACGCTGTTTCTTCTGCATATCAATGATATGTTGCTAAATGGTAACATTCATTGCTATGCGGATGACAGCACTGGTGATACACCGGCTGTGCCAATATTTCGGGAAAACGTCGCCGAGTACCAGAACAAACTAGGGTCTGAAGTCCAGTCTTTGCTGAACAAAGTCTCGGATTGGGGGTGACTAAATCTAAGTCCAGTTTAATCTTCAGAAGACACAAGTTTGCGCGCTTACCGCTAAAAAGAATCGCTTTGTCGTATCTCCTCAGTTTCAAAGCACTCCCCTTCTTGCCTCAGCCAGTATCGGAATCCTCGGAGTCGACATTTCGAGTAACGTGCAGTTCCGTGTTCACTTGGAAGAGAAGGCCAAATTGGCCTCTAAAATGCTTGGTCTGCTCAGCAGAGCGGAACAGTATTTCATGCCGGCACATCGCCTGCTACTTTACAAGGCGCAAGTTCGGCCTCACATGGAATACTGTTCCCATCTCTGGGCAGGGGCTCCCCAGTGCCAGCTCCTTCCACTTGACCGCATCCAACGCAGAGCGGCTCGAATTGTCGACGACCGAGCCTTTTCCGATCGGCTCGATTCATTGGCACTGCGAAGAGATGTTGCATCCCTTTGCATTTTCTTTCGCATCTACCATGGGGAGTGCTCTGAGAAATTGTTCGGATTAATCCCAGCCGCCAAATTTCACGAACGCACATCGCGGCAGAACTCCCGATACCATCCACACCATCTGGATGACTGGCAGTCCACCACTGTGCGATTTAGAAGATGTTTTCTTCCTCGCACGACTTCCTTGTGGAATCGATTACCATCAGCGATTTTTCCGGACCGATACGACTTAGGGACCTTCAAGAAAAGAGGCTACTCCTTTTTAAAAGGCCGGCAACGCATCTGCGATTCCCTCCCTGGTGTTGCAGTTGTTCATTGGCGGCGGTAGTCACTTACCATCAGGTGAGCCGCATTCTCGTTTGCCCCCTCTCCTATAAAAAAAAAACTGACACACAGCCTTCGTTTCTAGTAAAAAAAGTCCCCGGTTTTCTTCTTTTACCATACCAGGCATAGCAATATTAAGCTGCAATTTTTCTCGTGTATTCTGTGAGAGCGTAATCCTTCCCTGGCCGAGCCTAACTATTCATAATACAACTATAATACAGTTGCAGCGTGGCTCTACCACGTCCATCCTACATATGTCCCACTGTTACTATTGCCACCCGTTAAAGAAAATAAGTATTTGCAAATAAAATGACAAAACCTGCAAGTCAATTCAGGTTTTCCCTATGATCATTAATCTACAGCATTTCATACGCTAAATCACTACAAATTTATAATATATCGTAATTCGCTTATACCATTATTTAAACGCTGCAGCAATCTGTCGGCGGTCAAGTTACCGCCAAAAGCCCTGTAGGTGTAATGCGTGTGATGTCTTCTGTATTATGATATTTTTTGTTCTTTTTATGATAAGCAAAAAAAATTTGATTGGAAACTTCAACAAAATATTGTGCATTATTGTATTTTGGATAAGTGCTTCTAAAATAAGCGTATAGATTTAACAAAATAAATTTTAAATTTGAGAAAACTTACAACACACTTATTAATCATGAGCTGTGATGATCCCAGTGAGAATCTAGGTCATATCAATATTCAAACATACAGATAGAGCTAATACAAAGCGTGTAATTAAAAGGGTTTATCCCTAAGGTGACAACTAAGGAAATTGTTCCTATACGTATGGTCTGATTAAGTGAAAACCCAGTTAAAGGATCGTTCTGAATTAGTTATGCAGATAACGCACGTATTGCCGCATGTTTAATAAACATTATTCATGTGGGGGTACTGATAAATGTATTCTCTAAGTAACTGTCTAAAGGTAAGTAATAGAACAGAATAAAATAACTTGTTATTCTAAATATATATCATGTAATTCTTATTGAAAATCATTTTTCCATTTTTACCACTGGTTCGGAAAAAAACCTCTATATTGGGAAGAACCAGCAAGAAACCCATGGGGACTTTTCTGTCGAAAAGCTTTTAAAAAATTTACTTCGCAAGCATCCGCGCTATAAAATAAAATGATGTGTCTTACCTAGTATGAAGAGCACCTCCCGCCCTCCCTCAATTGCGTGCACTATCCCCGTCACCACTAATACCAGCACCGCTACTCCCAACACTAGGCAAGACACACCACTGACAACAATACGACACGTGTTTCGCATCTACACGAGGCATCCTCAGGTGATGTAGACTCTACAGTGGCTGACCGTTAACTGAGCGGTGAGCCAAAATACATAAAAGGCAGTTGGTCTTTCGAAGTAAATTATTCAACTGTTTACAAAATTTATTTTATCGATTACTCCATTTCCGGGGTGTTATTATTAACCGTATATTCATTTATATTATAATAACCCTTTTACACCCTGTAATAATCCATAGGAGCAAACCTTGGCATTTACGATGGTACATGCCAAGGTTAATGTATTCGGCTTAATAACATCACCGTATCAACCGTGTAGTGACGGTGGAAGAAAATCCACTACCCCATATCGTTTCGTGAGTCGACACCCACGAACGAGTTTCTCTCTGTCGCCTCTTAGTCGTAAGAGATGACAGAGGGAAACTAAACTATATGTAAATTAAAACAGGAGATGGGAAAGCACCATCCTTCACGTAACGTGTATAACATTACAGTTATAAGTCTTTTTGGTGAATCGACTGAGTAAATTGGTATTATTTTATTCATAAATAACTAATACCTAACAAATAGTGTATCTGAATGATCATAGGGGAAACCTGAATTTACACGCAGGTTTTGCCAATAGTCATTTTTTCACCGGGTGACAATAGTAACAGTGGGACATATGTAGGATGTACGTAGTATAGTTGTAGCACGAATGGGTCGGCTCGACCGGGGAAGGACCACGCTCTCACAGAATACCAGCCTAAAGTAGCAGCTTAACACAGCTGTAATTCGTTTGGTGAGTCTAGAGAACCGGAAAACCTTTTTACTGGAAAAGAAGCATTCCATCTTAGTCCTCACGGGTGACAACGCATCTGCATTTTGATTCGCAAACGAGGTGAACTGTGTGATCGTTTGTCGCCATATCCTATAAAAAATAATAATAATATGGTAGGACTACATTCCTGCCTGGGATTCCGTCTGGGAAGGAAGGCCTCTTACCTATTTCTGCCATCAAACAGCTGCAGTGCTTGCACTGCTGGGTTCCGATCTAAAGTGCACAGAGAGATATTTGTGTACTAGATATTTACATGCTAGTAAGGTTTTCCATTTTAGTCATCTGAGGTGACAATTCATCTGTAGCCTTCTTTGTTTGAAGTTGATATAGGGACTGCAGTAGCCACTTACCATCAGGTTAACTGTTAATTCGTTAGTCAATATAGTTTCACAAAAAAAACTTACAATAACTAGAATCTAATTTTCACCCGCACTTGTTTACTCGTCAATGGTGGCAAATGAAGGAGTATTCCTTGCATATAATTAAGAAGAGGAGGTTAACTAGACGAGGAGATGGAAACTACAGAATCTACCTGACAACTTAATAAGCCAACCCATAATATGCAAAGCGTAAAATTGCGTGGCCGCATTAAAGTAACTGCAGTAGTAACGCTGCGGTGTTAAGGTGTACTAGTAAATCCTTAGGCTGCAATTCAAGCTAGTATTCTGTTTCTATCTAAACTTAGTCAACACATTAGCGCTGCATCCACAAGACAGTTGCATCGTGGCTCTGCCAATAATACTCTCATTTATAACTTCGATTTTATTTTCTCGTCTATATAATATAAATAAACCATGTAGTGGCGATATGAATATCCACTACCTCATAGTATCGGGTGGGTATCGTAAAACGACAGGGGGTGACTGAAGCGGGAGATGGACAGCATCTTTATGATAACAACATAAGTGTCATAAGATCGATAGGGAAAGACCTAAACAGAAGATGATAGCAATTCAAAACAATAAGAAACAACGATTACCAACCAGCCTATCAAGGGCGGTGACTATAGAAAATCCTCACCATGACGCATATTTGGAGAGACCTTTGTTCAAAAGTGGACTAATTAGGTTGTAATGGGTAGTATCAACATCATTCAAATATGCCTGTAGCCTAAACACAAAATATAATGTGAAACAAGCGGTAGTTTTACAACAACACAAACAACTTAAGCTCGTTAGTTAATTCATAAAAGCATTCTATATTAGTTGCTATAATACAATTTAATATTAGTTGTCATCTTTCATGTTTGAACGTGAAAACAAACTATTAATAATCTTTTGTTTTGACAACAACATTTGAAATTTTAAAATATGTCGACATAATTAACTGTTAGGTGTGGTAGGTGAGTGGCTAAGCGCTTGTTGTAAATTTCACAGTACGCAAACAAACTAGGTTCGATGCCCATCGGGAATAATGAAATTGATCGAATTGCAATTTTGATTGCCTGTAGCTCTTGCTTGTCGGTAAAGGAAAATATGGTGCAAAATATGTATGTCCGAGGATAAAAAAATATTTTTAAGACTTGAAATCGATGAGGATGAGACGCACGCGTCCGTAGGCTTCGACCACGTAATCCTAGGCCCACCCTACACGTTTCTCCCGGGTGGTACTAAACAAGCGACAAAGTCGAAAGATTGGACTCGGCTCCTCGCCGTGTGATAGCGGCGTAAAAAATACCACCCCTTACTTTCGCACCAAGAGGCAAAGCATTTAGGAAATGGCCCCGAGTTCCCGGCGCCCCTTTAAAGGGGCAGGGGTGCGAAGAATCTCCCGGAGGAAAATCGGTGACGAGGTTCGCCACCCGTCACGTTCTGTCCCACGGAGGGGCGTAAAGTGGATTGCGGAAGCCCGTCTGGCTACGTTGTATGTAAGTGGAGCAATGAATAAGAAGATGCATGAAGTATGCAATATCATGTATGATAAAGGAATAGACGTATTATGTGTAAATGAGAGGAAACGGAAGGGAAAGGATGCCACTACACATGGCATATATACCGCGTAATGGTCTGGTGTAGACGAGACCGAGCGGGCATGCCAGGGAGTCGGTATCATCCTTTCAGAAATAATGGGTCATTGTGTGAAAGAGTATGAATGTGTAAGCCCGAGACTGCTATGGATACGAATGAAAGTGGGCTTAAAGAAGTTGTTTGTTCTAGGGGTCTACGTTCCAGACATGTCTAAGCCCACTTATATCCGAGAGCAGTTTTGGGAGTTGGTAAGGATGGTGCTAATGAAATGCAAAGGTAATGAAAATATTGTGATATTAGGAGATTTTAATGGAAGGGTTGGGGTGAGGAGGCTTGGTTATGAAAGGATATTGGGAACGTTTGGTGATGAAAGCATAAATGAGAATGGTGAAAGCCTCCTCACCGTATGTGTGGAAAAGAATATTTTTGTGACGAACACTTTCTTTCGTCATAAGAAAATTCACACGTATACATGGGAAAGAGGTGATGATAAAAGCATGTTAGATTTTATAATTTTTGATGAAAGAATGAGGAGCGCGGTGGGAGATACAAGAGATTATCGGGAGTCTAACGTAGGAACGGACCATTGGTCTTATGCCGAATTAATGGTCTTTCTAGACGTTGGAGTCATCGGACATCTACCACTGGGTTACAGCGTATAAGAAGAGAGAGATTAAAAGATAAAGGTGTGAAAGAGATGTTCAAATTAATGTAGATGGAGAGAAAATATAAGTGATATGGCTGAAGTGTGTATGAATGATTTAGACTTTGATACTGTGTAGTATAATGTCAAGAAAGGTTTGGTGGATGCAGCTAACGAAGTATGTGGTGTAAGTAAGAGAACGAATGAAAGGAGAAATAACACGTTATTGAAAAATACACGATGATGAGGTACGGATGAAAGTTGAAGCAAAAGCATGGCTAGATTTACTAGCAACCAAGGCTAGTAATTCTAGCGGTAAGAATGATGATATTGAAAGGAAAAAGGCAGTCTTTAGACATCTAAATAAGAAAGTAAAAGAAGTAGTTGAAAGGAAAAAGCAAGAAAGAACGGATAAGAATGGAGAAGAAGTGGTAGCAGACCTGCTCTACACCTTGTTTAATTTATGTTGGGAACTTAAGCGGGTACCGGTAGACTGGTGCAAAGCTGTAATAGTCCCAATATATAAAGGAAAAGGATCACAGCCGGACTGTAAAAACTACCGTGGTATCAGCCTTCTTAGCATTGTGGGAAAACTGTATGCTAAGGTACTAATTGAAAGAGTGATAAAAGAAATTGATGAAAAAATTTGGGATGTGCAAGCGAGATTAAGAAATGGAATGGGATGTACGGATCAAGTTTTTTGTATAGGATAAGGATGACAATCGAGCACACAGTCCAGCTGATAGTAAGTGGTTGCTGTGGCCCATAGACATCTACATCTATCTTCGATTAAGAATCAAAATGCAGATGCGTTGTCACCTGTGAGGACTAAGATAGAATGCCTCTTTTCCAGTAAAAAGGGTCTCCGGTTCTCTACACTCACCATACGAAACACAGCAGCGTTAAGCTGCTATTTTGCGCTGGTATTCTGTGAGAGCGTGGTCCTTCCCCGGTCGAGCCAACTCATACGTGCTACGACCATAATATAGCTACAGCATGGCTCTACCACGTATAAAGGTCAGGTCTTTTCCATGCGCATGATCGCGGACAAGTTTTTGGCCAAAAACCAAAAAGCTTTTTGTGCGTACGTGGACTTGGAAAAGGCTTATGACAGAGTGGACAGGGATGTGTTATGGTAAACACTGAACTCATTTGGGTTGAGCGCTGGGTTGACAAAAGCATTGAAGTCTCTGTACGAACTCTAGTGCTTGTGTCAGGATCAACGGGGCCTACTCGGACTGGTTTCGCATCCATAAAGGTGTCAGACAGAGCTGTGTGGCTTCCACGTGGCTGTTCAACCTATTTATGGACAGTTGGTTGGAAAATTTGAAAGTAGAAGAATGCGGTTTAAGAATGGGTGAGTTAACCGTCAAATTCCTTTTGTAAGCCGATGATCAAGACATACTTGCGTCGTCGGCGGCCGAGTTGCAAATGATGGTTAGATTAATGAACAGGACATTAAAAGAAAAGGGAAAGAAAGTGAACGCAAGTAAGACGAGAGTTAATGTTTTTGAAAGAGAAGAAAATAAAACGATATGTGAAATAAAAATAGAAGTGGATTTTGTCGAGCAAGTAGATGAGTTTTTGTACAGAACTGCTGTATTACAGCTGTTATTTGGTGTGCAAGGAAACTATTACACTACAGATATTGTCTTATAAGTAACATAAATAGACAAAATTTCTAAATTGGGTTTTGAACGGAATGACAAATGAATATAAAACAAAAATAACGTTTATTGAATGATGGCGACATTTAATGTCTTAACATATTATCAATATTACATTTTGATTGGAGTTAAGTTTTGACGGTGAAAATTGGAGCATTAAAATTGCTAAATTAGATTTACGTTAAATTTGTATATGTTTTCTAACAAAAAAATGCCGCGCCAACAAAATAACAAAATAAGATAAGGAAGAAATAATAAATACGGATACTAAATATCGGTTGTATAGATTAGGCAGATTTGTTATATTAAATAAAAGGATATGAAGGCACATGGGGGGCCCAGATATCATTTGTCAAACTGAATGTAATAGAATAGGCTAAGACTAATGTTTGATATTCTCAAAATTATATTTTAAATTTTGTTGTTATGGGTCTTACAATGGTGATAATTTACTAAACAGACTAAACAGTATTTCGAGGGTCTTATAGTCCTAGTAGCTGTACTATGTATGATATGGATTATATCATGCAGCCATTAGTTTTTTATCAGTTCTATAATAGGATATTTGTATTACTTACGCCGGATAATAGTTTTATCAACATAACATAATATGATTCTCATTAGCGATATGTATAAAAAATGAAAACCTTGTCCTGGGAACAGTGTTAGATTAAATTAATTTAAATTGAACATCACCTTTTTACTGCACTAAATCTTTTTCTTTTTTCTACATATTTACATTTTTTTTGTTCACTAGTACAATATAAACACGCAACGCATGCAAAATGGCGATATTCTGTCACTTATACAGATTTAAGTTGTACTATGACTGTTATTTATTTTTTTAGTTTTATATCACTCTCATAGACAAAAGTCATAGTTTTATTTGTATTTACAAAAGTACTGTATTTACTACTGTATTTACAAAACTGTACAATGACACCATAAGATTAAGTTTTAGAAGAGAGTTTGCAGACTCAATTGTTCAGAAATAAGATTTTAATAATACTATATTAACACTTATAGCTGTATAAGCAAGGGACAACATGCAAAAAACAACTTATATACAAAGAACCATGCCCACTTTTCATACATTTAAAAACCTGATAGTAAAAGTCTATGAATAGAAAATACTTGCTGTTAATAATAAATACTTCCTGTAAGTTAATAAAATAAAGTCATGTAGTCATTTTTACGTTTTAAACGCTACAAAGCCCAAAAATATTAATCTAAAAGGCCAGCAACGCATCTGCAATTCCCCTGGTGTTGCGGTTGTTCATCCGCGGCGGTAGTCACTTACCATCAGGTTAGCCGAATGCTCGTTTGCCCCCTCTTTATCAGGCAGTTCAACGTTTCTTTATCCGATTTCAAAACAATTTTTGTTAATAAGAAGGCTTTTCAATTCGTTCAAAGTACTTTTTAGCTAAAATTTGCTAATTCCTTTACTTTATTCATTTCGAAATTAAACATTTACAACTTTCTACATTTATATTCTATTTGACTTGTCAGTATTGAATCGAATAATCCTTTAAACAAACTTTTTTCTTGCTATATAATTCTATGAGTGAAAAACTATATTACATTGGATTTCTTGCTCAAGTTTTAGGTTTATAATTAATTTGATTTCATATTTGTTAGTAAGAAGATGGTTTGAAGTTTAATATTCTTTTGTTATTTTGTATTTTGATTATATTGTGTGTTATGAGAATGTTTTTTTTTAGTAATGTCATTGCATAAACTGGAGCTGATTTAATCTCAGGGTAATAATTATGGTCAAGTGATGTCAGAGGCACAAATGTCAGACCCACAGATTTAATCAATTTATTAGATTAATAGAATGACTCTGCGGTGGCTAACCGCTAAGCTACCACGCGGTTTAGCGGTTAGCCACCGCAGAGACTACATCACCTGAAGACGCCTCGTGTATAAACGAAACACGTGTCGTATTATCGTCGGTGGTGTGTCTTTCCTAGTGTAGTAGTGGTGGAAGTGGTGGTGCTGTTATTAGTGTTGACGGAGACAGTGCACGCAATTAAAGGAGAGCGGAAGATGCTCTTCAAACTAGGTAAAACACATTTTATTTTATTTCATTTAGCGGAGATTCCTGTGTAAACAGTTCAAGAAAGAGAAATCAAATATTCATGAAGTTTTCATGTTTAAGCACTTTTTGCTTGTAAGAAGTTAAAGTAATGGATGTTTTTACAAAACACAAAATATTACGGCTCGTTAAACAGTCTACTAAAAGTTTAATGTGATTTGCGGCAATCCTGACGCTACATAACTTTGTACCAAGCATGTAGTGCTTTATTTTTTGTTATTTGCTAATAATAATTTTCGAGTGAATTCTGATTTTAGAGCAACACCTGAGTTTTGGGGGAAGATAGAGGCAAGCTGGTCTTTGTCAACTCTGTAGCGAAGTGGCTAAGCATTTTGTTGCAACTTACAAGACCGTGCGGGTTCGAATCCCGCGCGAAACAAGTGTTTGTATGGCCTACGTACAACTTTTTTAATTATTTTACTCTTTTCAATTTTGAAGTGAAAACTTCTTTAGAATCTCATGGCTGTTAGACGGGAGATGAAGCTACATTCTTCAACTGATTTAGGAGAGCATACAGGCAACTGAACAGACAGATCTCAAAATGCATGCGGCGGGACTTACGCAACTTCAATACAGCTTGTATTGAAGAAGCGATCGAGCGGAACCAAGGCTCCAAAGTCTTTGCCAGAGATCTGTGTGCCAGAAAGAGCCAACTGTCAAAGCTGAAGTACGAATGTGGCAGCATCGTTTCCGAGATACCTGAGATTTTGAGTGAGATTGAGAGATATTCCGAAGATATCCCGGACGTCAGTCTGTGCGAGATTAGAATGGCTCTCCAGCACCTTAAAAACGGCAAGGCCCTAGGCGAGGATGGAATTACAGCGGAGCTTCTGAAAGCGGTTAGAAGACCGGTACTTGAAGTCCTTCAGAAGCTCTTTAATTCCGTCCTCCATGGTGGCATTACACCGGAGGCGTGGAGCAGAAGTGCGGTGGTCTTGTTCTTCAAGAAAGGTGACAACGCTCTCTTGAAGAACTACAGACCGATTTCCCTTCTGAGTCGCGTCTTCGTGCTGTTTTCGAGAGTCATTACGAATCATCTCGCGCGCAGACTTGACGACTTCCAGCCTCCCGAACAAGCCGGTTACCGAAAGGGCTTTAGCACCATAGACCACATACATACCCTTTAGCAAATTGTACAGAAGTCCGAAGAGTACAATTTGCCACTATGTCTAGCGTATGTGGACTATGAGAAAGCCTTTGTTTCCGTCGAAATTTCGGCGGTGCTGCAGTCCCTTCAGCGGTGTAAAGTTGACTGTCGTTATATCGAAGTGCTGAAGTGTTTGTACAGTAGAGCTACGATGGCTATCCGAGTACAGAACCAGAGTACGAAACCTATCCAGAGAAATGTAAGACAGGGTGATGTTATATCCCCGAAACTCTTCACCGCTGCATTGGAAGACGTTTTCTAGCTTCTGGACTGGAAAGGATACGGTATTAACATCAATGGCGAGTACATCACTCAACTTCGATTTGCCGACGATAAAGTCCTTATGGCAGAATCGCTGGAGGACTTAAGCACTATGCTCAATGACCTCAATAGTGTCTCCCAACGGATAGGTCTTAAGATGAACATGGACAAAACAAAGATTATGTTTAATGTCCATGTCACACCTATGCCGGTAGTTGTTGGGAGCACTAAGCTCGAATTTGTGGGCGAGTATGTTTGCCTGGGACAAATAGTCCGACTACGTAAGTCCAACTTCGACCGAGAGGTCAATCGACGGATTCAACTCGGCTGGGCAGCGTTCGGGAAGCTACGACACATCTTCTCGTCAGACATACCTCAAAACCTTAAATCGAGATTGTACAACCAGTGCGTGTTGCCAGTGATGACCTTTGGTACTGAGACGTGGTCCTTCACTGCTGGCCGTATGGGGAAGCTCAAGGTCGCTCAGCGAGCTATGGAGAGGGCTTTGCTCGGAGTTTCTCTGCGTGATAAACTTAGAAATGAGTATATCCGCAGTAGAACCAGAGTAACCGACATAGCCCAACGGATTAGTAAGCTGAAGTGGCAGTGGGCTGGTCATATAGCTCGAAGAACCGACAACCGATGGGGAAGAAAGGTTCTCAGGTGGCAGCCTCGTACTGGTAGGCGAAGTGTAGGGCGACCCCCCACGAGATGGAGTGACGACCTGGTAAGACATGCAGGAAGTCGATGGATGCAGGTGGCTCAGGACCGTGTTTTATGGCATTCCTTGGGGGAGGCCTATGTTCAGCAGTGGACTTATGAAAGGCTGTAATGATGATGGTGATGATGAAAGAAATATCTTCATTTAAATCTGTTAGCACATTAGAACCCGCAAATTTTAGACTTATTTATGTACTTTAATCAGTTCACAATATGCTTTCGGTATTTTCTGTGACCGATCTAAGGCCTTCGTATTCACCATGAAACCTTAATCAGGAGACTTAAATAATACGTTGTACAAACTTGTCATTAACAGTATGAGCTCTTCTGGAACGATACTACAATTGGGCGTGCTTCAGGGTTCAATTCTCGCTCCTTTTTTTGTTACTTGTATACATTTATGACTTACTTTACATGTTAAGGGATAACCATGATATAGTCAGTTAGCTGAATACACTTTATTCATTTTCAAATGAAAACGACAATTTCTAAAATATGACTTAGTACTAAATTAGTAAATTGGTTTAATGTTAATAATTTGCATTTAAATGGCACTAAAATTAGATGTATGAAATTCGTGACCCCTAATGTCAAACATTTAAACACTAATATAATTTTAAATGGGGAGGAACTGAGTCTTGTCGATACTACCAATTTTATTGGAGTTCTGCAGCATATGCCGTAAAAAAATTACAAATGTTACCAGTGTTGATATAGCTAGACTAGTTTACTTTAGCTATTTCCAAAACATAAGTCGTATGGTATTTGGCTATGGGGATAAACGACTGATACTGAAATTATATTTGTTTTACAGAAGAGGTCATGAGAGCAATCTATGATTTAAAACCCTAAAAATTGCTCCGGCAAAAATTTAAGGAAATTAATATATAAACTTTGGCCTCTCAATAAGTTTATGAAAATGAAATGTACGTACACAAAAATAAAAGTAGTTTTACAAAAATAATGATATTCATTCTGTAAATACTAGGAACAAACACAACAATTCCTCAGAGCACTCTCCGTGATAAATGCGATAAATTACGCAAAGAGACGCAACATCTCCACGCAGTGCCAGTGTATCAAGCCGATCAGAAAGAACTCGGTCGTCAACGATTCGAACCGCTCTGCGCTCGATGCGGTCAAGTGGAAGCTGGCACTGGGGTGCCCCGGCCCAGAGATGAGAACAGTATTCCATGTGGGATCGAACTTGCGCTTTGTAAAGTTGCAAGCGATGTGCCGGCATGAAATACTGTCTCGCTCTGCTGAGCACGCCAAGCTTTTTAGAGGCCAATTTGGCCTTCCCTTCCAAGTGACCACGAAATTGCACACTATTTGATATGACGACGCCAAGGATTCCGATGCTAGCTGAGGCAGCAAGGGAAGTGCCTTGAAACTGAGAAAATACGACAAAGGGGTTCTTTTTAGCAGTAAACGCGCAAACTTGTGTCTTCTGGGGATTGAATTGGATTAGATTTAGTCGCCCCCAATCCGCGACTTTGTTAAGCAAAGACTTGATTTCAGACACAAGTTTGTGCCGGTACTCGGCGACATTTTCCCGAGAAATATTGGCACGGCCGGTATATAAGACATCACCGGTGCTGTCGTCAGCATAGCAATGAATGCTACCAGTTAGCAACATATCATTGATATGCAGGAGAAACAGCGTTGGCGATAGCACACAGCCTTATGGAACACCAGCGTTGGCTTGAAATCAGAGCATGCACCGTCTACTACGACCTTGATGCTCCGATCAGCAAGGAAACTGGTGATCCATTTGCACAATTTCTCGGAAAGCCCATAGGAAGGAAGCTTCGAAAGTAGCGCTTTGTGCCAGACCTAAACTGACGGCCAATGCCTCCCCCTTAAACTCTACTGCCTCCGCCCATCTATGAGTCAGATAGACTAGAGGATCACCAGCTGATCGACCCTGATGAAAACCGCACTGGCGTTCACTAATCAGCTGGTGATCTTCAAGGTACCTCATGAGCTGGCAGTTTATAATGGATTTCATTATTTTGGAGAACAAGGAGGTGATGGCTATAGGCCTGTAGTTGGACGGGTCTGAGCGATCGCCTTTTTTAGGGATCGGGTGGACCAAAGCTGTCTTCCATGAATTCGGGACTACGCTTTGGGAGTAGGAGTACCGGAAAAGACGCGTTAAAACCGGTGCCAACTCCGGAGCACACGTCTTCAGCACAATGGAAGGGACTCCATCGGGCCCACTTGACTCGCTGACGTCTAGGGAGAAGAGTGCTTTGCAAACTCTTCTTCAAGGATCTTCCGGCGAGAAGCAAACCCGCCCCCAAGGGTAGGATGCAAAAAAAGACCGCATCCTGTCCCAATCAGCTGACTTATAGTGCCAAACACGGTGGCAAGCTGCAGATCGCAACTGCGATTGGAGCGTGAGTGGCACCAAACTCCGGATCAGACAATGGTCCGAAGAGCCCAGAGGGGCATCGACGGACACCTGATATCCTTCCGGATGAGAGGTCAGCAGAAGGTCCAACAAGGAAGGTACATGGTCTTCCACATCTGGGATCCGCAAAGACGAAGTAACCAGTTGTGTTAGACCATATGGCAAAGCAAAGTCATAGACCATTCAGCGTGGTGGGCGTTAAAATTACCGAGTATCACGATCTCTGCGGATGGGACCTGTTGTAGCACGGAGTCTGCAGCCATTTGGACGTGGTCAATGAGTCGGTCTGTGTCGGCATTACCGCTATGGGACCTATAGAGGTACCCGTAGACGCGGGGATGGTCGTTGCTGTCTACGCGCAGCCATAGGGTGGACAGGTCCATACCTTCAAGACTGCCGAGGCGTTGAGACCTGCCACACTCAGGAGTGAAGTAGTTTGGTCGTGGATGCTCAGCGAGGGTTCGAGCCGGCCCATCCGTGCGACAGCAAAAGCTGCCGAGAAACAATATTGTTGCATAACATATGATCATCAAGATCATTAGTCGCGTTTACGACCACTAGATCAAATAGGCAGTCATTTGTTTGTGTTAATAAGTATTGCAAAACTTCATTAAACCATCATTTATATTTATTAATGTCTCCTCCTAATATTAATGTGATTTTCTTCACTTAGTGCAGCATAAATTAATAAACCGTATTTAAAAAGAGCGTGATCTTGTCAAATCGACAATACAGTCCAACATCTCAGCTTGGCGATCAAGGTTTGCAAAATTACTAAATTACACCCGACAGCAGTGATTTCAGTTATATTTCTTAGATATATTTCGTATACAATGTATTTAAGGTATATTTGTAGATATTTGTATATTTGTGTATTTGTCTTATATTCACTTCCCATCATAAGGAACACTTAGCTCATGAGATTCTAAGGTTTGTATATTTTATGCTGTTATTTCGACTATAATATTTAATACCCTTTCATGATTTGTGGCATCATCCCTTTAATTAGCTATTATTAGGTTTTATATTTTTCTACTTGTTATAAGCTTGTGCTTGCCTATAATTCCACCTAGTAGGAGAAAGTGGTGATGAAACCCTAAAAGGTTCATCGTAACTTCTTAGTGTAACGAAATCCTATTTACTCCTGCTTTTAAGACTTGTCTTGTACTTGCTGTACGCGCCACGGAAAAGAAGCAGATTAAGAATGCGTGGAATATAGACAACAAAGAGGAGGCCCATTTTGAAGAAGAAGAAAAATGAGGAGGGAGGAATCAATTCGTACAATTCCTGCACACACTCTCCAAAGTGCATGCTATTGAATATCGAGAGCTGGCTACTCAGCTACTGGGTTTGAGGACGATAAGATTTAACCAAATCATGATCACCAATATATCTCTAAGCACGTCTTTCCTCTGAGTCCAACACCGCTCGTTGGCATTTAGCGATATTGAATATTGAATAAGTTTTTGAAAAAGTTTATTCAATATTTAATTTATACAGGCAGGCGTTCATCTGTTTGTCTGGAGGTCATTCAACAAAACTAATATTTAAACTATAAAAATGAGAAAATTGTTTTAAAATTATATTATTAATATCATTTTTCGGTTTTCGAAAGTCATGAATTTATTGTGAATGTTCTTCTAAATTTAATAAATATATATTACATGATTTTATACGACGGAGATGAATTAACATTTAATATTATCCAAGAACAAAAGAGGTTATCACAAAATGCTAACGAAACTCAGAAAATTAGTAAATGAACTTGAAAAGTGAATACGCAATTTCGAGTTGATCGTTAAAACCAATTCTTAACGATTGTTAATTTGGCAAAAATGCGAACTGCTGAACTAGGCAAATGACCAAGTTCCATTATAATCAGCTGCACCAAAGAAAGTATCAGATGTCAATTATCGATAACATTTCGTAAAATCCTTATTATCTTTATGTAGTGAGCAAAGGATCACTTAGCAATATTACGTTGTTAAATTCGGTTTGCAATAAACGTTACTAATCTTCAGATTTGCTGCGATTATTCATCATTATTATATTAGCAATTACATAATTTAGCCACTCCTTACATAATTAAGCCCACTTGTAACAAAATGAATAGGTTATAATTCAACTTTTTTCATAATATTTTTTTTTATAAGAGAGGGGGCAAACGAGCATGCGGCTCAACTGATGGTAAGTGACTACCGCAGCCCATGAACAACTGCAACACTAGGGAGGGAATTGCAGATGTGTTGCCGGCCTTTTAAAAAGGAGTACGCTCTTTTCTTGAAGGTCCCTAAGTCGTATCGGTCCGGAAAAATCGCTGATAGTAATCGATTCCACAAGGAAGTCGTGCGAGGAAGAAAACATATTTTAAATCGCACAGTGGTGGACCGCCAATCATCCAGATGGTGTGGATGGTATCGGGAGTTCTGCCGCGATATGCGTTCGTTAAATTTGGCGGCTGGGATTAATCCGAACAATTCCTCAGAGCACTCCCCATGGTCGTCATCATTTATTATATTATATTGTCTGTTACGTGATATCTTTGTCAATTGTCAATTTCATTTGTTTGTCATTGAAGTGAATTCCACAATCTGCTAGCTGCTAGCTGCATTTTAAACAAAGCCGAGAAAAACTATCCTACTATCGAAAATGAATAATCGATAGTATGGACAGTAAAATACTTTCGACGGAAACGGATCATAAGCCTCTCGTATATTTATTCAACATGACAAATCCGTTAAGTAGACTTAAGAAGTTTAGGTTATTGCTTGAGGAGTATAAGTTTGTTATCAAGTATGTAAGGGGAGCTGACAATGCAGCTGCAGATGCTTTGTCACGTATCCAAATTGCGAGTGACGATTTGAATGAAATGAATGGAAAGGTCATATCTGTTCTAACAAGAGCGCAAAGAAAGCGAATAAAAAAATTGCGCAAGATAAGCGTGCCAACCCTACGGAGGATGAGGTTACCACCAACGATTGGACTGATCACCCACAAGTCGTGGGAACACTTAAACAACCAAAGGATTGCACTGAATTATTATTTGTAGACGAACAAGAATGGAAAAAGATAGACAGAATGAAAGAAAAGTTATATTCTAACTCTAAATTATTTTGTTTTGTCTCAGCAAAGTCAACAATTCATGTAAATCCTTCTTTCCGATCATATTGTGCACGAGATGCCTTTGTGAGGGAGTTGGATTGCTTTTGTAATAAGCGAAAGATAGATCGTCTGTATTATAAATGAGACACCAAATAGGTCCGAACCGCGAATATTAATTTTAAATGGTGTCCATAAAGTCGACGATCATGAGACAAAACGTATAATATTAAACGACTGTCATTTATTGCCAACTAGCGGTCACGTCGGTATCTACGAGCCATCTACATTTGATACCATCTATTGCTAACTCAACACAATTACTATATTCGCAACTAAATATACTATTGATCTCGAAAAAATTCTAGGTTATTTTCATTATTATCGTTATTAGGATTAATTTCAATATTTTGAGAACAGTGCGATACGCGATATTCTGGTGTTATATAATGAACTCGCTGGGCATTTTTACCACGAAAAGATCCGCGATTCTGATATGAGTACTCACCATAATTACCTTTTTTCCCGCGGTGTTGTTGATATCCACGCGAAAACTTTTGGGGTACCGGTTTCCTCCAGTTCACGTTATTTTTTGCTTCGGTATGCAAAGGGTATGTTTGCCGTGGTACATTATTGGATGTATACCTACCACGTAAATTTTTACGCGTTCCTGAACCACCTCGATTCCCGAAATAAATCGATGGTTCGGTGTACTCGCTAGGTCGAACACTAGACGCCTCCTCATCCTTTGCAGCTCTAATTGTTTCTTTTAACGTACTATAATTACGTGCTGACAAAATAATACTGAGTTGTCGATTTCGCAAGCCATTTGTGAAACTTTTAATAGCGATCTTATCATTTATAGGACGTAAAATTTTATGCGCGTTCTGGTCACCATCGGCTTGGGAAATCGTCAAATCTACGAATAATTGTTCGATTTTATTGCCATAATTATCTAGGGAACTACTATTTTGTCTTATTTGCATTAGTTCGTTATGAATGGAAGTGCAAGATTTCTTTGTTAAAAGGTGGTTCCGCATATCACTTATAAGCGCCTCGCATGAGTCATAGGAATCTAATAGGCGTAACTTAGCGCCTTCATTCAAACGAGTCTTTAACACAAATTTTATTAACATAGACTTACCTTCTAGCGAAAGTCTTAGCGAAGAGCTATATAACTCTATCGAGTCCATCAAGATTTTGGTGACCGATTCCTCGCCCGTCATCACTGGCAGGAGTGACACAGCAGTTTTGAAGTCTAAACTTTCCATGGTGAATATTTCGCTTTGAATAGTACCCTTGGAAGTTGAGTGAGAGCTGTAATCCTTACTACAAAAGTTGTCTATTTAAACCCTTAATTAAATCGCAATATGATTGTATTTCAATTAATGCCTTACTTTTAATTTGTTTACTTTCTATCTCTTTATTTAAAATTATCAAACAATCATCAAATTCTTTACGTAATTGTACTGATTCCTTAAGTTTTTGTTGCAAAATACTTTTATTTCGCTTATCATAACTTAATTTAACTAAATTATATTTAATATTTTTAAATTTTTCATATATTATTATTAATTCACTAGACTTTTAGGGTGTATACATATAAGGATATTTTTATTATTTTCTTAAACTTAAACTATAACATATTTTTCAATTTAAACCTCATATTTTCAACTTGACGCATTCGTTGTCTCACGGCGGTCCTCGTGGCGGCACTCACAGCATACACGGGGTACACGAGGTCCTGGGTCCGGTGACCGCACAAAAGAACGACGCAAATTGTGCATTACCATCTCATTCCGCATCCAGCTTGTATGGCAACTTTTGTATATTTTGTATACACCATAGAGAACAGCCAAGCCCAAAACTGTGCATATTATAATCAGCACGACGGATATCCCAGACAGGTGGCTTTTAATTTCTTCTACATGTGCAGAATTCGAGCCTCCTGAAGTGTCTTGCGTAATGAATACTTGGTCTTTCTTGAGTTCAGAACGACGTTTTTTTTTATAAGTCCAATATTATTTATTATTCATTTTCGTATTTAATTTGGATTCCACATATTTTTGAACGCGGCCCGCGACCGAATACAGGCAGACCGCCGATGAACTGACAGGGTCGCCATGTAGTGTTGCGTGGTTCGGGGAATAAATAAAACGTCCAATAGTCTAGACTGTAGGTTTAATACTAACTCTCTCTTATTCTATCCTACATATATATAAGTACACACTACACTGTGTTAACAGAAAAAGAATGAGAATAGAGCATGGTTAGAGAATAGAGAATGTTCTAGTATTCGATCTACATGGTACATCTGGAGAACGAACAAAAGTAAAACGATTTTTTAGATATAGCGGAATAGTAGGGTTATGTAGAATATTGATAAGAAGACAGAGGATTCAAGTGTTCCTGCGAAGGCAGATTGGAAGCCATTTAAGCTGCTTGCGATAAACAGAATCGTGATCGAACGAGAACATATCGTTTTTACCTCTTTATAATAATATAATAATAGTGATATTATGGACTCCTAGTTAGTCATTATATGTGCAATATTTTAAGGATAATATATAATTTGCCCAAAACTTGCTAAACGTATTCTTAAATGGATTATTATATTTGATTTAAGAAAGTTGTGAGAACTTGAAAAACTTTTTTAATAAGCAAAAACATTGTGTGCGAATTAAAGTAAGAAAAGTCATTTAATTATTGTTAGGGATATAAATAATACTTTGAAGAAAACAAGGATTTAACTGCATTTTATTGATTCACGTACTGTAAAGATTGCTCACCTAGTAACATAAAAATTATATATACGTTCGATGTTGCCAATAAAAAGAAAGTATTCCAATAACGAAGCAGCGTGACGTAGAATATAAACAATTGAAGTAACCAAATATTTAGTGAGTTGACAAAACTCATCTTCATGATTATGATTTTTTTTTTCAAATTTTTACAGATGTTTTTCAACACAAGATTTCCTTTGCATGGTGTAAATAATTAAAGAGTCGAAAAAGAGACGCAAATAACTATAATCGAACTGGATTGTGCAACCACATTAGTAAGCCTTTGTCAAACCCTTTGTTGTTTCTTTTTATGGTTATACCTGGTTTTCATCTTTTCAGACATTCGTTGGCCTGATTGTCTGACGTGTTCATAAATGTCATTCATTTTTTTCCGGAAGTCATTTGTATAATCGATTATACTGCGTGGGGCATCAGGTGGTTTTCCGGTGATCAAGTCTTTAGGCAGCCGTAATTCATTGTTATGCCGATGACAGCACTGGTGATGCGCTACAAACGGCCGTGCCAATATTTCTCGAGAAAACGTCCCCGAGTACCGGAACAAACTTGTGTCTGAAGTCCAGTCTTTTCTGAACAAAGTCTCGGATTGGGGTTTGTTCTATTTGTTCTATTTTGCTAAATCTAGTCCAGTTTGATCCTCAGATGACACAAGTTTGCGCGTTTACCGTTAAAAAGAACCCCTTTGTCATATCTCCTCAGTTTCAAGGCACTCCCTTTGTTGCGTCAGCCGGTATCGGTATTCTCGGCATCGACCTATCGAGTGACGTGCAATTTCGTGGTCACTTGGAAGAGAAGACCAAATTGGCCTCTAAAAAGCTTGGCGTGCTCAGCAGAGCGGGACAGTATTTCATGCCGGCACACCGCCAAGGCGCAGGTTCGGCCTCACATGGAATACTGTTCCCATCTCTGGGCAAGGGCTCCCCAGTGCCACCTCCTTCCACTTGAACGCATCCAACACAGAGCGGCTCAAATCGTCGACGACCGAGTCCTTTCCGATCGGCTCGATTCATTGGCACTGCGAAGATATGTTGCATCCCTTTGCATTTTCTTTCGCATTTACCACGGAGAGTGCTCTGAGGAATTGTTCGGATTGATCCCAACCGCAAAATTTCACAAACGCACATCGCGGTAGAACTCCCGATACCATTCACACCATCTGCTTGTACTTTTTCGACACCAGTCCTTGACATCATCACAAAAGTGGACCAAGCAAAACCGTTCTCGCATCTTCAATAGAGTTCAATTTACTCCCAGATGGCCTCCTGCACAGCCATTATGGTACAGCTGTAGAACATCAACCATTTGCAAATGACAACTGTCTTCCCTGAATCATCAAGCTGTCCCATTCCATTTTCGCGTGTGAACTCCTCGCTAAGACGTCGTTTTACTTTGAATTAAGAGCACTGTCCTTCATCCATTCCAGAATCTGCTTGGTGTCCGAATCTTCCTATTGTGCACGTTGTAGGCTGTTTTTCCGCTTATTGCTGAGCTGGTCTGTCCTAAACATCCTCACACATATCCCTTTCTTACCCTCTTGTCTAGTACAATACTTGCAATCTTTAGGACAAGGTCTTCTTGACAATGCATCTGCGTTTCCATGAGATTTTCCACTGCGATGAGCGGTTCTGTTAGCCGCCCTGTCAAGTTCGGTCACAATGTCTTTCTACAGTTTGCTTAGGGCAGCTGAATAGAAAATGCCCCCTTTCTCCACAGCCATAGCACCTAGGGCTGTATCTTTCATTGCGGTTGCGAACTGTAGCTGCCACAACCTCTAAATAAAACTAGTTTTACGGATTTTATCGCATATATTAAATTATTATTATAATATTACTTATTATATCTAAATTAGCAAGTAGACTTAGTTTTGCAGCAGATGCTGTAAGAAAGATAAGAAGTCTCACAAATGTTGAGACAGCTAGATAAGTGTATTTTAGTTACTTTCATAGCGTAATGTCTTATGGAATTTTGCTATGGGGTAATGCGACTGATATTGAAGCTATATTTGTTTTGCAAAAGAGAGCCGTACGGGCGATTTATAATCTAAATTGTAAAGAGTCCCTCAGAGAAAAATTTAAAGAAATAAACATATTAACTATGGCATCGCAATATATTTATGATAATGTAATGTATTTGCATAAAAACATAAATAGCTTTAATAAGAATAAGGATGTGCATACTTTAAACACTAGGAACAAATATAAGCTTGTAATGCCAGTTACTAGACTCCACAGAATCAGTAATTCATTTATGGGGCAATGTATACGCTTTTACAACAAACATATTTAAAGTTTGGCACTAAACAAGTTTAAAAGTTTTATTAAAGAAAAACTGTACAAAAAAGGTTATTATAATATCAAGGAATACATGAATGAAAATAACCCCTGGGAATAAGGTGATCGCCACCATGCTGGTTCTATGAAAAATCATTTAAAAGTTGAATAAACGAAGTTATTGTTAAGTGAAATATGTATGAAAAAAAAGTCCAGCTGGGTTTCTTGCTGGTTCTTCGCAGGAATGGGGAATTTTCCGAACCAGTGGTAAATAAAAATGAATTTCAGTAAGTATTATGTTATAATCAATATTTAATTAAAAATTATTCTTTTCTATTCTATTCTATTCTACTTTATATTCCCGACGTTTTAGTACTTTTTTTGACGTCCCAATATCATAGTTAACCACGGCTACCTCCAGATAATAATTATGAATTTTTCTTCCAATCTACGCATTATAAACTTACAGTGTCTTGAAGTCTTGCAGTTGTAAGCTTGGGTTGGAATTTAATTTTTTTAATTATGGGATCCCAAGCAGATAGAAGGTAGCACATAGCCATCCTCTCTATTGAAATTAGGATGTTTTTTTGATTTCAATAGCCTCTCGAACCACCCTTGGAAGGAATCGGTGTTATTTAGCGGATTTGTGGTCTATCAAATCTAATGTAGTGACGGGTGGAATCCTGTATGTTTTCACAGACTGCAGACTTCCCGGAGCGTCTATGCGGGTTTTTATGGATATTTTAGTTTGTCCTTTGTAAGAAAGACCACATTCACAATCAAGCTTGTACAGTCTTGCATCTTGCAGGGGGACATTACACTTTACTGATGGTAAAAATTGACTTTCTTTTTCGGCGGCTTGAAGTATGTTTTAATGGAAGCACACTTCAAGATGTAGCCAATCTTGTCAGTGACAATTCTGACATATGGCAGTGCAGCAAGCACTCGCTCGACTGTGACCGGCTTCACTCGTTCACTGTGACGTAGTCGCGGGACACGAAGCTTATTGTCGTGCAAAACTTTCTTGACGTGTTAGAGCTCGGCGACCAGGTGTTTTTTGACACAGATGCCTCGTGCTCTCTGAAACAAAGATTTACCCACGGTAGCTAACATGGATGGTGATGAAAATTGATAGTAGAGCCATGCTGCAGCTATATTAGTAGTATAGTTGTAGCACGAATGGGTCGGCTCGACCGGGGAAGGACCACGCTCTCACAGAATACCAGCGTAAAATAGCAGCTTAACACTGCTGTGTTTCGTATGGTGACTGTAGAGAACCGGATACCCTTTTTACTGTATAAGAGGCATTTCATCTTAGTCCTCACGAGTGACAACGCATCTGCATTTTGATTCGCAAACGAGGATAGATGTAGATGTCTATGGGCAATAGCAACCACTTACCATCAGGTGGACTGTGTTCTCGTTTGTCACTCGATCCTATAAAAAAAAAATCACCGTTTAAATATCTTTCCAAATAGTCTTCCATCGCATAAATATAAAAAATGATTATGCTCCAAACTCCATGACGCGATGGGAACAATGATCCCGCTGTACGTATTCCACCTCCAGTGCATGGGCCAAGGCGTATTTAAGCGTCTCGTGGCGCCTGAGCCTAACAGCAGCTCTGACATCAAGTTTGTGGATGCCGTCGATAAATGTCTGCACCAGGTTCCCTTCAATGAACGCAGGTAGAGACTGATATGCTTTTCGAACCAGCTTCTCCAACTCAAGGGCACACTGCTGTAAGTTTTTATTGCTGCGTTACACGGGATCTTTGAACTGCGCACGAAAGACGTGTTCCAGGTGAGCGTCGCCATATGTCGCCTCCAATGCCTCAAGGAGCTGCTCGTAAGTCACTTCCTTGCCGAGAGCTTCCAAAACAATGAACGCCTGGTCGCGCAGGCCTAAGGTAAGAGCAGTCATGGCCTGACTTTTATTCCAGACTTTCGTCTTTATGACAGCTTCGAACTGGATTTTGTGGGCCGACCAGGAAAAAGGCTCATCGAACGACAGCAATTTGAATCCACGTAGCGAAGGTGTTGGTAGCTACCCCGGGAGCTGTAATTCCATCCCCAAGTTTGTGGTCGTCCAGCGTTGTTTTCACGCCAGCCATCACGTTGTCAACCCAATTGATCACTTGGTCGATTCGATTTTCAGCTTCTGACAGGCAGTTGTCATGTTGAGCAACCCTATCCTTCACCTCCCTTATCTCTTTCCCGAAGGTAGCGTGAAGGTCCTTCATGAGGAGCATCTGCTCTTCCTAAACGTGCTGCAGCTGCTCTTCCAACCGGCGGGCCTATTCCTGCAGCATCATCATCCTATGTCAGGTGCTGCAGATGCAGGAGCTGCTGACGGGTCGGCCTCCGTGGTTGGCAGCTGGCCCTCCGACGTCTGCGGCGTTGCATCACCAAATCGTCTCTGGTCCGTCTCCTGCTCGCGTTTACTTCGGGTACGGATACCCTCCGTGTCGTCTTTAGATAAAATCGGCATGATTTTATCCCACTTCTGCTACCAATTGTTACGAGCTTGAGGTTTGAGACAATTAAAAATTTTCGAGTGGATTACCAAAATTGACACTTCAATTAGACAATACTAGTTCAACTTAAAACTACACACTAAACACACTAATAATAAAACACAATTGTACTACTGATCACTTTAGTTCGCAGTTGTATCGCTTCGAAGTATTCTCTTATATCGCCAATTCAACACTTACCGCTTCGCAGTTAATACCGTCCTTATATAGGGCCTCAGATAATTTCCAGAACCTTCTACTGTAGAAACATCTAGAATGTTCGAGTACATACTGGTCGCGAATGACTACGTGTCGATAGTCTAGAAAGTTCTTCCATGGAAAATTCTAGAAGGATCTTGACTCTCCTAGTTCTGCTACTCGCTACTAGAGGGCACTAGTAGTAACTAGTGTTGCCATGTACCTGGCATTAATGGTGGCACTCAACAATATCAATTTCAAATCAACATTATTCAAAGCGTAATTTTATGATGAAGATTTTATAATGAAGACCCAGTTAAGTTAACTCATATTTATATATATCAGTAACTTTAATTACTGGTATACACATTAAACGACATGCAATCCAAATGTGCAGTGCAACTCAGTGGAAACTATGATATTCGGTCAATATATGTAATTAGGTAATTAGGTCATGACGCAAATGAATGACGTAATTGCAACTAAGTAATTTAACTTACCTATTACCTTTGTATTTTAATATTTGTAATTGGCTTTTATTTTGGGGCATTCTATAAACTCATCTGAATGAGTGAAGTAACTTTCAATCGCTACGCCAGCGAACCTAATATTGAAATGTAATTAAAATAAAATAAGAATTAATATTAAGTAATTACGCGTAAAATTAATCTATTTTGCAGCAAATATGAGCATTATTTTACTATTACGACCACTAATGAGATGAAAAAGTTCACTGATGTAAATGAGATGAAAACGTTCACTAATGTAGGAAAGTACACACACAACTTCTGACATACTTTTTATAAAATAGTAATCGAATTCTACCTTTTAACTAGAAACCGATACAAAAATATTCGGCAAAGCTTCAAATATACTAAAATACAAGTCCTTAAAATTACGAAAAGAATACAATTATTTCCACAACTGAAATTTAAAAAAATTGGTTATATTCATGTTTTTAATACTAAAACTATAGGTTAAAGTTTAAAAAATATATAAAAAATAATAAAAAACCACTTACATGAAAATAAAGTTCTTTGTCTAAAATCATTTTTTATTGTAAATTTAGTGTAACAAGTGAGTTATAAATATCTCTCATGGTCGTAGTCACCCATTCATGTTTTTCGTAATATTAATGCTTGGTAGGCAGATTCATGATCATATATCTTATCAATTTTAAAAGTCATATTTTCTTATATAATATATAATGATTTGATTTATTAATTGTTAAAAAATTGTATAGAATTAAATGTAACTAAAAGGATACAAACAATATTAAAAAAGAAACCTATAATAAAGAAAAACTAAAACTAAAAAATATATTAATTATGATTTGTTTTTAATATTTATGTATATTAATATAAATATATTCTTCAAATTCATTTCAAATCCACTGGCCAAGCCTTTCCTAGCATGTATTGCCTGGAACCAACAGAAAAGGCACGGCTTTTACCTATCTGCATACATTTTCATCGTTTTTAGTGGAGGACGCACTGCACTGCACTTTCATGTACGAAGCTGTCACTCAGAAAACTTGTTTTCCTAACCATCCAGCCTAAAATTCTAGAATAATATCTAATGAAAATAAAAAATTGCATTTCTTTGTTATGAGAGGCTGCATGAATAACCATTAGCAGTCGTTAACTTTTCGAAAAACAATGAAGATGTAACTAGAGTATGAGACATGGTCAACCATTTATTTCATTTATGGTTTCGTTGTAATATTAAAAAATATATTTCGTGGTGGGGCTCTTGCGGTATTTTTGGCATATAATAAATGCAAACACATAACTTATACCAGAAACAAAAACGTAGTACCCGCGAACTTTCACTTAGGTGGTCATAAAATCGTTTCAGAATCATTGAGCTGTTATGTACTACGTACTAGAGGCGACACTGCATTTAGTTACGCTGTTCCATTAAATTGCGGCGATGTCGCCGAACTTTACTCAGTCACTCGCTAGGCGCTAGTGAGTTGAAGAAAAGAGGAAGTTGAGAAAATATGCAATGGTGTATGTTTTAGATGTTGCAAAAATAATTCAAGAAATATTAGCAAATACCAAGGAATAACTTTTCATCGGTGAGTAAGATACATAACTAATAAAAAAAAATGTATTGAAGATTAATAATCAAACAAATTGTTCCTAAGACGCCATCTTGTGTCATGGAATATAGATTATGAAATTAATTTGTTCGCATGCGACGTTTCTGTAGGTAAGTTTAGGACGATTATATTATGCACATTTTTTACAAACAAATAGAAGTAGAAATAGAAGCCTAATTATGAATATCTACCTATTCATAATGAGGTTAAATTTCTGATGTTTAAATTTTTCTGATTATTCTTTTATTTTATTTTTAGGTATCCACGTCGAAGCCATAAAAATAAGGAAAAAGTGGAATAAATTCGTCCGTTTTTCACTCTCGCGTACCATGCATTTATGAACGACTCTTCATCATCATCATCATTAAAGCCCTTCGCAAGTCCACTGCTGAACATAGAAGCCTCCCCCAAGAAATGCCACAAAGCATGGCACCTGCATCCTTTGACTTCCTGCATGTCTTACCAGGTCGTCACTCCATCTAGTGGGCGGACGCCCTACACTTCGCCTGCCGGTACGAGGCTGCCACTCGAGAGCCTTTCTTCCCCATCGATAGTGGGTACTTCGAGCTATATGGCCGGCACATTACCACTTCAGCATACTAATTATTTGAGCTGTGTCGGTTAATCTGGTTCTACTGCGGATATCCTCGTTTTTTTTTATATTCTACTAAGCCAGCGCTTATCTACGATCCCACCTGATGGTAAGTGGTGATGTAGCCTAAGATGGTGAAGCGCGCTGACTTAACAAAAGCCTATTCACTCTTGCCTTGAAGACACCCACACTGTAATCCTCGTTTAACTCTATCACGCAGAGAAACGCCGAGCATAGCCCTCTTCATAGCTTGCTTAGCGACTTTGAGCTTCCTCATACGTCCAGCAGTGAAGTGAAGGAAGTGAATGACTCTTATTATAATATAAGGAAATATATTTTAAATTAAATATTATAATAAAAAGTTTTGGTAATCATACATTTAGTATGTTTTTTTTATATTTTACATACTCTTAAAATATTCAAATAAAAATTAAAAATATCAAACAAAAATATCCGAGTTTCAAAGACGTTCACGTTGTTATGAACTTAATTTTCCTAGATTTTGCACATTAACCTTCTTCGCATTGAACAATAAAGTTTTTATTATCAGTAAATTGATGGCTCCATGGCGCAGTGGCTTAGCAATGAGTTGGAACGCTGGGACCGCGGGTTCGGATCCCACACGGAACAAGTATTTGTATGGCCTACAAATAATTGTTCCGTGTCTAGATTTTTTTTTATAGGAGAGGGGGCAAACGAGCATGCGGCTCACCTGGTGGTAAGTGACTACCGCCGCCCATGAACAGCTGCAACACCAGCGAGGGAATTGCAGATGCGTTGCCGGCCTTTTAAAAAGGAGTACGCTCTTTTCTTGAAGGTCCCTAAGTCGTATCGGTCCGGAAAAATCGCTGATGGTAATCGATTCCACAAGGAAGTCGTACGAGGAAGAAAACATCTTCTAAATCTCACAGTGGTGGACCGCCAATCATCCAGATGGTGTGGATGGTATCGGGAGTTCTGCCGCGACGTGCGTTCGTGAAATTTGGCGGCTGGGATTAATCCGAACAATTCCTCAGAGCACTCCCCATGGTAGATGCGAAAGAAAATGCAAAGGGATGCAACATATCTTCGCAGTGCCAATGAATCGAGCCGATCGGAAAGGGCTTGGTCGTCGACGATTCGTGCCGCTTTGCGCTGGATGCGGTCAAGTGGAAGGAGCTGGCACTGGGGAGCTCCTGCCCAGAGATGGGAACGGTCTTAACAAAGGCGCGTAACGGGTCTAACAGACACACGCATGCAGACGTAAGGTGCATTTTGATTTAATACGCGCTACGCAATTTTTTTTTCGATGAAATAAACGGTAGGCTAATTTCACGAAGATCACTTCCAAGGCGTGTAAAGTATTATGAACATTAGCGATGTAGTAATAAGTTTAAACTCGCAAGTTTGCTGTCAGATAGTGACACTTCTGTTCTTTTAACATTCAATTTAAATTTTTGTCATCAGATATCTTTACAACGAATCAACTGGCGACACGGCGTACGAAAGTGTTCATTGATACTTTTAGTTGATTAGATTTTCAAGCCAATCAGTCGAGCCATTGCGTTATTCCGTTTATCCCCCTTAAAACAAAATAAAAAAAATAAAACCAAAGAAACAAGAATTAAATAGATTTCCGAGCGTTGCGCTTGAAAATAAGCAGTTTATAAAATAAGTAAGTTCCAGGGATGGCCTGCAGGGTGAACATTTTTCAAATTTTTACTGAGGATTTCGCCAGCGTAGGTAAATTATTGCTGAATGGAAGTCTGCCATAAATGTTTATTTACATTATTTTTGATTTCTTATGTTTACGCGAACACTACACATTTAAATAAAACTAGTTTTTACTGATTTTGTGGAACATTCCCGAAATTTCGAGAACTTTACAGCACCCATGGTAATGGGGGTGGGGGGTACATTTTATGCCAGAGTTTTACACTACTGTAATAAGGGTTTTAAATTAGTCCAGTCATTACGAGGGTAATTGTTGTGATAAAAGTTAATGTTTTTCTGTTTATGAATAAAATTTCAATCCAACGACAAACACTTTGAAATGTTATTCTTAAATTACAACCCTTTTCTAAATAGACCTCGTTACGAGCAATTAATTATACGCGTACTTTGAGATTTTATAGAAGGTTATAGCGATTTTGATTTGGATTACAAACTTTTTATGGCTACCGAAGGTCCATTCAAAAGAGTAAAATTTTCGTATTTAAAGGTATATATTTGGTATAAATTAATTTAATTTACTTGACGATTTGATTTGTTATGTTTATATAATTGGCCCTGGACACTGTCGCCTGATTTCTGTACTATCGCTAGTGTCAAAAGTTTGGATTTTTTTTTGTGTCGTGTAATATGTCACCCATATTCGTACAATTTTGTGGAACGAATGTATTGATAAGGATCTAAAAGCAACACCAAGTATCAATGATAGATTTTATAACTAAAAAATATAACATAGCGTGTTTGTTGATTTAATTAAATCTTTTGGTATCGTATATCACAAAGTGCAATTAGAAAAGCTAGTAGCCTGGTATGAAGGGCAGAGCTCTAAATTTTTTTACTTAACAAATAGAACACATATAGTGAAAATTTGTAATTTTCAGATAAGAAATTTACTTAACAAGTTTATCACACTTATATTCTCATACTATATAAAAAGTATTGCGAAAATTGCATTGGACTCTTGGCTTCGTAATTTTTAAGCTTGCCTTCCTTTTTTAAAATAAATACACATGTACAAGCTCATTAAGACTTAAATTTTATTGACATGGTTTCAACATCATCGGTTATCATCAATCATATAATCATAAAAGCAAAAAACCTGTGAAAATACTTTGGATAAAAAAGGGTTTGATTGAAGATAATTCAACTTAGAAAAGGCGAATTGTACTGTATTAAAAATAAACTGTCTGTTACGGATCGCCGTAACGCCGTTCGAAAAATGAATGAAACGCGTTGGTCTTGCTTAAACTGGAGGCAAGCGGCGGTGAGGAGGAACTTTTTCTTTTCTTGCTGCTGTTTTCTTTTCTGTAGGTGGAGAGCGACTGCCGACCGTTTTTTTTTTTTTTTTTGCGCCCGAAGAAATTGGAAAAGGGCTACCCCGAAGGGAGGCAGAAAATGCATTACGCATACCACGATGGCCGGTCCATCGTGGTTATGAGGGACTCACTACCTACAAGGGGAACCTAAAGCGACCCTCTTTTGGGAAAAGAGGGCGCAGGCGGCTATAAGCCGCTGAGGAAGTGCCTGGGAAGGCAAATTAATTATGAATAACTTAATTAGAGTTGGCCTGAGCCGCCAGGAGGCAGTTCAGGTCGTTTGAAAGTTTATTAGGCGGGTCCGAGAGGGAGTTCCTCGGCCTGCGGACGCTATAGCAGGAGGGGAGTGGGGCTGCATAATTAGCAGCCTCACGAATAAAATGATTGGAATGCGACTCTGAGGCTTTGAAGAAGTTCTCAGAGAGTTTTTTAAGGAATTGTTGAATTGTAGGGAGCTCTAGGTCCCGATGAAGGTCGGCATTGCGGACGTACCAAGGTGCGTTCGCAGCTCGACGACAGAAAAGGTTTTTAACTACTTGGAGTTCATTAATAATTTTAGGGTTAGAGTGGGCGAAAATGGGGCCCGCGTAGGACATGACTGGTCGTATACAGACCTTATAAAGGGTACGCTTGTTTCTGAGGGACATTTTACTGTGTTGGCCCAACATACTGTTGAGCCTATTCAGGTAAAAACGTGCGTGACGGGTTAGTCTTTTGACGTGGGGCCTGAAAGTTAGCCCTGTGTCTAGAGTGACACCTAAATATTTGGCAGACGTATGCCAGGGGACAGGGGTCCCTAGCATACGTATTGGTGGAGTGTTTTTGAGACGGCGTCGTTTATAATCGAAGTGAACGGCGGAGCTCTTCTCCGGGTTCACATCGATGCGCCATTTTTTGAACCAAGCTCCTAGGTCATCAACTGACTTTTGGACCTTGTTCCGTATGAAAGGTAGCGAGATACCTTTGCAGTAGAGAGCAGTGTCGTCTGCGAAGTGGGAGAGCTGAACACCTTTCGGCGGAATGGGAATGTCGTTGGTGAACAGTATGTACAGCAGAGGAGCAAGAACTGAGCCCTGAGGGACACCAGCTTTGATGGGGCGCTGTGAAGATAGCGTGCCTTCGTGTCTAAAACGAAAGGTACGATGATTAAGATAAGAGGCCACGAGACGTACTAGACGATCGGGGAGACCTATTTTGTATAGTTTGTAGATAAGGCCTGTATGCCAGACTCTATCGAAGGCTTTGGCGATGTCGAAAAAGACCGCGATAGTCTTATGACGACGAGGATAAAAACCGCTGAGGATATATTCCACAATACGGTGAACTTGTTGGGGGCAGGAGTGTTTCGCTCGGAAACCGAATTGATGGGGAATGATAAGAGGGTCACCGTCTGTGGGAAACAGATGGCGCCTCATGCGATTTTGAATGACTCTTTCAAAGAGCTTGCCCATGGCCTTGAGGAGGCTAATGGGACGATGACTGGAGGGGAGATTAAGAGGCTTGCCTGGCTTGGGAATACCAATCACAGTTGCCTCTTTCCACGTAGTGGGAAAGTAACTAAGGTTGAAGCAGGCATTGAAGATAATAGATAAAAGGGTTAGCACCTGCTCAGGAAAGTTTTTTAGGGCTTGGTTGGAGATGCCATCCGCGCCCGGAGCCTTTTTAGGCTTAAGTCCTTTGATGAGGGATGAAAGCTCATCATTGGACACAGAGATAGGTTCGGAGGCTGTAGGGGGCGAGTTCCGGCGGCGGACCTCATCCTCCACTGCCTGGACGTGTGAGGGGTCTACGGGTTGAGAGCTAGGAGAGCATTGAGCGGCAATGCTGTCTGCAAAGCACTCAGCCTTTTCCTCGTCCTCGAAGGCTACCGTACCGTCGGGACGGGAGAGAGGGGGAGTGTGGAAGATAGCGTCTATGCGGAGGGCTCTTGCCATCTGATAGTACGCTGTATGAGAGGGAGAGATATTCTCCATGAGCTTACTCTTTTCGAGGTCTCGAAATTCAGAGAGGCGGAAACGGAGTTCTCGTTGAAGACGATTGGCCGTGCGCCTATATTCGGGCGTGGGATATTTTGCTGCTCTCCGGAAAGCAGCTTTTTTGGCTTTTAATAGGTTGCTAATATGCAGGGGAAGCCCACTATTATTAGCAACCGGGACGACCCTTTCATTCTCCTTAAGGGAGGTTTTAATAAGGGTGGAGAGTGAATCGACCGCGGTGTCGATTTTTTCAGGACTGTCTAAGTCCGAAGATAGGGAGATGGGGGAGTCCTGTGAGTCCAGAGCTTTCGCTAGGGACTCCTTGAAGCCCTTCCAATTTGTGAAGGTTTTAGTAGAGGGTGTTGGGAGTGGTGGCTGATGGCCAAGAATGAGAGAGACCGGTCGGTGGTCGGATCCTAGATCGTCTAGTGTCTCGATTGCCCTAAGGTTGAGAGAAACTCCTTTGAGTAACGCAAAATCTAGTACATCGGGGGCATAGTCGGTGTTATCGGGAAAGTGAGTAACACCGAGAGGACTGTGGACGGTAATATCAAGAGACTGCGTGATATCGAGCAGTAACTTGCCACTACGGGTGGTAGTACGGCATGTCCATTCAGTATGCTTGGAGTTAAAATCGCCAAACATAATGACTGAATTGCCTAGAGATAAAATAGCCTCAAAATCTTTTTTGAGGGGAAGGGTTTTAGAAGGGATGTAACAGGAGGCTATGAAGATGGACTGATGTCCAGTCATAGCTAGCCTGCATACCGTGGCTTCCATGTTGGAAAGTTGCGGAGTAGAAATGGGAGAACAGTGGAGTGTCTTCTTGTAATAAATGGCCGTACCGCCGCCTCGGCGGTCGGGTCTATCATTACGAAGAAGAGAGAAGTTTTTGATGGAAAGGCCTTTAGTGTCCTTAGTATTGAGATTAGTTTCCTGTAGGAGGAGGAAATCGGTTTCACGATTTTGAAGAAAGAGCTTAAGCTCTGGGAGGTTATTTCGCAAACCGCGAATGTTAAAGGATACAAGCGATAAACCCTTAGGTTTGATACGACCGTGGGATTTTGGTAGAGCAAACTGCTCTGTCATTGTGAGTTAAGTTAATTAAGTTAACTTAACTTACAATGAGCACAAAAGATTATGATGCTCTGCAAGAGCGAGGAGACGGTCCTGAGGGGACCTCGCAGCGCGCAATTTGCGTGCTAACACAGCGATTTCCTCAACGTTGATGTTCCTAATTGCGGAATACACCGTTTTTAGGTCATCAGCCATTGAGGGCTGTGATTGTTGTGGTTGAGGGGCGGAGGATGTCCGCGGTGGTACTGCCTTTTTGGGGCCCCAGGGAAAAACTGGAGGCTGCATAGGCTGAGAGAAGCCCGGAGGGGGCCGAATAGTGCCCTGAGGGGGCCTAGGAGGACCCTGAGAGGGTCGAGAGAAGCCCTGGGTGGGCTGAGAAAGGCCCTGACGGGGCATCCGTTGGTAAAGAGCCGGGAATGAGCGGTCATTGACCGGCGGTGGAGCTTGCCTACTGGGGCGAGGATGAGGTGCGCAAGGGCAGCCTCTGTAGTTAGCCGGGTGGCCCGTTTGTTTACACAGGACACACGCGGGTGGGGATTCGGCGTCTTTGGGCCGAGGACACTCTTTAGTGTTGTGAGGTTCAAGGCACTTAACGCACCTGGGTGGGGCGGAGCAGTTGGCCGCCGCATGACCATACAGCTGGCAGCGGTGGCACTGCGCCGGGAACCCGCGCCTATGTGGAGGCTCAACCCTCACTCTCGACAGGCCGCACACTGTGCGTACCTGCCGGAAGATGGCTTTCGCCTCCGGCACGTTGGTTAAAATTACTAGGGCAAGAGAGAACCTCTGGCCTGTTCTACTGTGCATTTTGTGCACGGCTTCTACGGGGAAACCTTGGGACTTAAGGTCCTCAAGGATTTCTTCGTTTGAAAATTCGAAGGGGGCGCCGCGGATGATGGCCCTGACTTTGCGCTCTTCCGGAAGAGCGTATGTATGATAAGAAACTCGTTCGGCTGTGAATAGCCTGGTGAGTCGCCGGAAGTCGTCGATTGATTGGGGGATGATCTTAATAGCCTCCCCGAGGTTGATGGCGTGGTCATATTTTATGCCTGCGTTGTAGCAGGTTTTGGAGAGTTCTGTGAATTTAGCCTTGTCTCTTAGGAAGACAGGGGGCGGGACTTGCTTCTTGGCAAGGACTGGAGCACAGCGAGAGGCTGGCTTGGTCGGAGCGGGAATGTCTAGTGACATAAGTGGGGCTGAGGCAGCGGCGGGGGCTGCGGGGGCAGAGGCGGCAGCGGGAGCTGCGGAGGTTGAAGGAGCGGCAGGGGCCGCTGAGACAGGGAGGGTGCGGTTTTTAGCGGCGCGTTTACCGTTGCGCTTGGAATTCACCGTGGTGAACGAAGAATCCCCGGTTCCGTCGGAGTCACAGGACTCCGATGAGCCGGTGCCAGAATTGGTGGCGGGCCTCTTCCGGGAGGCCGATGCAGAGGACTCGGAGCATGCGTACTCCATTTCTAATGGGGCGAAAGAGTTCTTTGTCTCTAGGTAGGCCGCAAGTACGGGCGGCGGTTGGAGTGCCTGACGGGCAGGGGGAGTAACATGGGCGGCGATGGCGGCAAGGGCCGTCTCATCGAGGTTTAGGCCCAGACCAAGAGTTTGGTTTAGGGCGGCGACGAGGGACTTAATTTGGGTAATTGTGGACATGTTGAGGGCAGTAGTTTTACGAAACGTATTTGATACGGAAGGGGCTAGTGGGTGCTGTTCTGAAAAGAACAGAGACGTTATGTACCTAACCAGTAAGGGCGGGATCACCGTTCTGAGAAGAACGGGACGTTCTTAATTCTAGGAGTAAGTGCCCCTGCTCTCAAAAGAGCAGGGCCTTGCTCTGAAAAGAGCAAGTAACTCCCTAGAAACAGTATATACACGTACACGTTATACAAATAAATAACGAAAACAAAATTAGAAATAGTTAACAAAAGAATTAACAATAAAAATAACAATAACAAGCAAGACCAACAGTCAAACCGCCCCGCCCGGAGACAGGGAGGTAATAACTGGAGTTAGCGTAAAATGACTCACCAAGGCGTCGACGCTGTAAGCGCGAGCAGGACAGCGGAGGCGCGAGAGCGAGAGAGCACTACCGTACGAGGACGGATGCGCGGACTACCTGGACACGACCGCTCGAGAGCGGTGCCACAGGCGGAAATGCCGACCGTTTCGGCCGGCCCGTCTTATATACTATTTGGCCATTGCTGGCCAGCGGACCCTTGCCTCAACCCCGCGCCTTTCTTTCTTAGGTAGATTTCTTACAAACTAATGCACAGACTTAAATATATAACATTCTTACAACTACTTATTAAACTAATACTTACATAACAATTTTTCTATATACTTAAGGTTACAATGTTGTCTTTCTAGCAATTTTAAGCTGAGGACCCTGCCCCCCGCCTCAGTACTATAAATATAAAACGTCGTGGCGCGGCGCGCGTAGCCTCATTCGCTCCGCGGCCGCGTCCCGGTAACATGCCCTGTTTATTATTTATCGTGTCTTAAGGCTTAATACATAAGAAATTAAATTGCACTATACAAGGGAATATAATTTACATACAATACTTATTCTACAATTTGGCATTAATTAATTTCTATATTCTAAATCTATGTAACTCTCGCCAGTTGTTCGGTGCCTTTATTGCGAGAGTTATTACATAGTTACAATACTATTTATTAAAAATTAAAAGCTATATTTATCAATATTATTGCTACGGCTTTTCCCGCGTTTCTGTGGGCAACCACCGCTAGTTGTTGAACCGTGAGCGCGGCCCGACGATCATAACATCCTCATGGCTCCGCCCACCGCCCCTAGGTTGTTCAACTAGCGATGGTTACGACAAGTAATCCGTAAGTCATTTCGTTCGACGTATTACTATGTTTGCGTCGTGCACACTGTCTATACTGATTTGTTTACTTTACTACAATATCTAGTTTATAAAATGTCCAGAAAATTCAGTCACAATATTTATAACTCTTGTTTTTTTTATAGGATAAGGGTGACAAACGAGCACACAGCCCACCTGATGGTAAGTGGTTGCTGTGCCCCATGGACATCTACATCTATCTTCGATTACGAATCAAAATGCAGATGCGTTGTCACCCGTGAGGACTAAGATGGAATGCCTCGTTTCCAGTAAAAAGGGTCTCCGGTTCTCTTCACTCACCATATAAAACACAGCAGCATTAAGCTGCTATTTTACGGTGGTATTCTGTGAGAGCGTGGTCATTCCTTCCTTCGGCCGAGCCGACCCATTCGTTACACAAATTACACTTAAACATGATTGACAAAATAGTATATTCTTATATAAGTGATTTTGGACAATTTCTATTAAATTAATTTCTTTAAACCTTAACCTATATTTTTAGTATGAAAAACATTACTTTTTACACTTTAGATGTGGAAGTGATTGTATTTTTTTTCTTAATTTTAAGGAGTCATATTTTAGTATATCTGCAATTTTGTTGGATATTTTGTATCGGATATTATATATTTTAATTGGACTAGAATCTGATTAAAATATATATTATCCGAGAAAAAGTATGTCAGCAGATGTGTGTGTACTTTCGTAGATTAATGAACTAATTCATCTCATTAGTGCCCGAGATAGTAAATTAATACTAATATTCGCAGCAACTTGATTGATCTAACGCGTAAATATATAATATTAATTCTTATTTTAATTCAATTACATTCCATTTAGTTATTTTCTGAACGTCAATATACAATTGAAAATAAACAAAAAAAAATATTGATCTTAAATCCTTAACCTCTTTTACCTAGATTCTTAGATCATTTTTCATTCAAAGGAAAATTGATGGTGTGATGAATACAAAGGGAATGCGTACTTATCTATATAATAATAATGTCAACCAGCAGTGCTGTCACTGCTGGTTGACATTATTATACATTATTATTTTTACTTGAAGAGTAATATAGTTCATATTTTAAATTAAGGCAGACACATCGGATCACTTGTTTGGTACTCCGATACCTAAAAAAATATTCTTAACGTCACTGCTGCGTGATTGGAAAACTAGAATGTTACTCACGTAATATATTTTAGATTATTTTTTGAGGCTAATGTATTTCTTTTTGTAATTGTACAAAATTCAAAACTGTATTTAATAGTTTTAATATTGAAATATTAACAAGCTCAATGAGATTTAATTATCTAACATTATCATCATCATCATCATCATCATTACATCGTATCAAAACCCCATTTCTGAAAATTTACATCTCTTATAGATAGATTCTCTAGTCACCTAATTCGACACCCACGGGATAATATTGGGTAGTGGATTTTCGTTATACGATACGTTCAGATGTACAATCTAGTATCAATGACAACAATAACGCAATACGACTGCTGAACGATGATTTTGATGCTATCCGAGTTTGGACGTACTGGTATGTTATTGTTGTCATTGGCATCACTCACTGGCATCACTCTCGACGCAAAGCTTCAGTGGGGCCCCCATATATCCAAACTAGCAAGCAGACTAAGCTCTGCAGCTTACGCTGTAAAAAAGATTAGAAATCTCACTAGTATCGAGACAGCTAGATTAGTTTCTTTCAGTTATTTCCATAGCATAATGTCTAATAGGATTTTGCTATGGGGAAATGCGCTTGCGATTTAGAAGCAATTTTTTTTAAGCAAAGAGGGCCATAAGAGCTCTTTAAAACCTTAAACCAAGAGAGTTTCTTAGAGAAAAATTTAAAGAAATAAATATATTAACTTTGGCCTCTCAGTATATTTACGTTTTAGTTGTTTACAAAAACAAAGATAGTTTTAGTAAAAAAAGTGATATGCACTCTGTAAACACTAGGAACAAATACATGCTAGTGATACCGGTCTCTCGACTGCACATGTTCAGTAATTCATTCCTAGGGCAATGAATACGCTATTACAACAAAGTCCCAGAAAATATACAAGGTATCTCTATTACCAAGTTTAAATATTTAATTAAACAAAAGCTGTATAAAAAGGGTTATTATAATTGTTACGGCGTGCAACTGCCTATCTAATAGTAGGATCCTCACGGCCCATGGTAGGAAGAACCTACAAGCAGATGCAGTTCGGGCCTTTTAAGGCCAAAGTGGAAGGTCTCTAATTAAAATAAACAATAAGGGGGAAAGCTCGTTAAAGGAAAGGCACTTACCTGCTTCTGGAGCGGAGACGGTTTACCAGGATCTGCCCGGCTGATGGAAGTGTAGTGAATGTATGTGTGCTTTGTATGAATCTGTGTGTAAGTGGCCTAGGCTAGATGACCTGACCTGGTACAGCCAAACGAAGAACTTCAAAGCAAAATCACTATCGGAGTTGCACAATTAGTTTGACAGAAATTAATAAGTCCTAAAGAACAATACGTGTTCTCGTAGATGCAACGATTTAAGGGGGTTTATACTTTCGTAACAAAATAGGCGCTAATTACTAAGACGTTAGTATAGATCGCAAAAAACTTTACAATGCTTCTCGAGAAGTCCGGCCGATACCGCCGTGGAATGCGACCGAGCGGGGGACGGGTGACCTTGCTATCGATGCTACGCTACGAACGCACGTTTAAAAAATTCACGTTTCAAATGTTTAATATTTTTGCCTAAACAATAATATAAATGAATACATGGTTGATAATAACCCCTGGGAATGAGGTGGCCGCTTCCAAGCTGTTACTAAAATAAATTTTGTAAATAGTTTGTAATCATTTATATTGTAAATTTAAAAAAAAAGTCCCGCTGGGTTTCTTGCTAGTTCCTCCCAGGACAGAGGATTTTTTTAGAACCAGAGGTAAAATAAAAAATAACTTTCAATAAGAATAACTTGTAATCAATATTTAATAAAAAATTATTCTATTTTATTCTATTCTATTCTAATGGTAGAAATACAAAAAAGATGATTGTAGGTATTTTAAACCTGTGACTTACAAGGGAATATCGATCCCTTTCAATAAATCAATAGTTAATCTCGGCTTGCATACATATCAAACAATGAACTGGGGATTGCCAGTTTCTGAAATAAACCGTAAAGTTGTTGCTGCCCTGCGTTCCATATATCGTCTGAAAAATTTCTTGCCCTTCAAAAGTAAGCTTATATTGAGCTTATATAACTTATGGAAATAGTGAGGAAATTAACCAATATAGGTTAATTGCCTCATTATTCCCATTAATGATTATTCTGATGTGTGCTATCCGCAAACTCTACTCAACAAGTTGGAGCATTTTCTCAATAGTTGTATATTTAATTTACGTAAATACGACTATATCTCTGTTTACCATTTTAAGCTTAAGTGACTCACTATACGTCAAAAGCGTTGCTCTGGAATTTTATTCATACATTTTCCATCTTAAATGATGCTACTTATCTTAAAGAAAATTACAACTTTCTCTACTCTATTTCTGACCGTGATCTTCATCCTTCTAACGCACTTAATATTAGTATTCCAGAAAATACAACAATTTTTTTTAATTGTTTATCCACAGTTCAGACCATTCTTCTCTGGAATGCCTTACCCTATGATATCAAAGAAGTTACGAAAAAACTTTTATTTAACATATAGGTACGACAACGCTATTTAAAGGCAAACAATTAATTGACTTCCTCGTTTTAACAATTTATTGAAAAGTGTGCATATATTAGTCTCTCTATTATCGTTTTCGTTCTCTCAACGAAGAAAAGCGCAATACAATTTATTTTATTGCTTGCCACCACACAGCAAAAACACTTGGGACATTTAAAGTTTCTACGGGCACACTATGATAATGTGAACTATGAACAAACACTACGAAAATAGTGCAGTAAAATAGCGTGGTTATTTATTTTAATTTTATGCTCTCACATTTCTTTGTTCACAGTTAGAAATGTTCAAAATTTAAGAAGAAAAGTGCGCTAAAACTTTCAACAAATTTTACTCCTTACGACAGTTGCTGATTCTTAGCCAACCTCAAAAAAAGAAGAGGTTAACAATTCGAATAAATGTTTTTTGTAAGTATTTTGCGCGATATCCATGTAAATTCAGGGATTTTTCCATTAAAATGTGAAGAAAAATTTTACCCCAAAGAATTTCACATTCACATTCGAGTTGTGACCTTATACGACCCAAAAGGGTAAAAAGTAGACTTATAAGCATGAGTAAAACTTATTTTAAAGAATGAAACAATATAAATAAGTTCCAAATAATAGCTTCAGAAGTAGGACATTTTAAATTAAGTTATTAAGTCTATGTTTATAATATGCATATCCTTTCAACTCATTCGACAACGACATAATATTTGTTAAATACGATACAAAATTGATAAAACCTTATCTTTAAACTTACATACAAAAAAAACTTGCAGTCAAATTGAAAACTTCCCCTTTTATTTTGAAGTCGGTTAGAATTAAACTCCACTACCCAATATTACCTTGTGGGTATCGTAATAGGTGACTAGAGAGTCTATCTATAAGAGATGTCTATTTTCAGAAGTTGGATTTTGATTCGATGTAATGATGATGATGATTAATTAACAAATGGAAAAACATAATTAACTCTGTATTATTCTCCATTTCTTTGGCTCGGGTCTAACAGGGCCTGGTCCATCACGAAGATGCTTTTGGGAGAATTTTGCTGTATTTTGTAATATGGTAGAATCTTCCTTGTATTTACAATAAAAATATATCTGAATAAACTTTGTGTATATTCTAGGGATCATCCCTATAATATATACAAAGTTAGCTTAAACGGCTTAGAGTGTAGAGAGACGAGTCTGCGGGTTGATGATCCTTATACAGTCGGCATCCTCTCGTCTTTATGACATTTTACACTTTCACACTTCAAACGTAAAACTCTAGTGTTCCAATTCGGTTGGCCAACCAAGGCAAGCTAAAAGTAGAAAATTATTAACCACCCAGAAGAACTCAGTTATAATATTTTTAATACTAATTAAATTATATCTAATTATTTAATAAATATTAATATTTTAAATTATTAATATAATAACATACAGCACAATTCTAAAACTACTGATATAAGGTATAAAATACGTGCGCCGTGTTTTTGCAGGCGTCACCTAATTTTTTCTCGAGGACATCGTAAAAATATATATATCTACATTTTAATGATATAATATTATTATTTATTATCAATCAATCAATGTATTTCAATGATATGGATCTTATGTTATCTAAAATAAATAAGTTTGAATTGAATATGTAAAAAAGAAAAAGGCAAATCTTATGATATAATATATTTAATATATGACATATCCATATTGTATATTGTTCGCGCTAAACGCTAATTTCAAGAACGAACGCGAGAGGGCGCGCGGCTCAGTGTCCGGTTTGACATTCGGTCGTGCGTAAAACGCCCAAGGGCAGGCAGTCGTCCTTAGGCAGTGCTCACGATTGGCACGCTGCCAATTAAGCGCGGGAACTCGGAATAATTAAGCGCGGACAGTAAAAATACGGTCTAGGAATTTTGTGGCGCGTATCCCTACTGGAGAGCTTCCCCGGGACTTATTGGGTCCGACTCAGAATCTTTATAAGTGCATTCGACAACATTAGCTAGTGCGGCCTCTGTATTCTAGAAGTAACTGTTGCAACGCGAAACGGTAGTGACCTTTGATCCAGAAACTCCGTGCGTGTTTTGTGCGGTAACCTTATACCCCGCGATAGTTAGTGGCTTCTGTAAGTTAGTTAATCGTACGATAGAGTTAATTGACTGTCATCGTGACGAAAGAAGAAAGTGACTGTGGTCCGGCGCCGAAGCAGTCTGAAGCAGTGTGGCAGCATTTTGGAGCAGCCTGGAACTCGGCAGCAGCTGGTCGCCTATGCTTGACAAGGCCCCACACATTCACCCCTCACTGTACACTACTCTCCATCCACTATTACACACACTCACGGCCTGCCCAAGCCTTGCTGCGAAGTTAGCTTCGGATAATGGTAAGTACTATGTCCTTCTAACGTCCTCCCATCTGGTTTATTGTAATTAGGAATTTCCACGTGGCCACATTGAGGCCCGACCTACGTTTGCTCGGGAAGTCTTCTGCTCATGGGCCCCAGAGGATTGGATCCTTTAAGGGAGCAACCGTAGGCCGTAACATATATTCATCTTGTGACTTTGATTTTTACCGCATTTGACCTGTGAGGAGTTGAAATAAGTGTATCGATTTTAAAGCTGAAACTTGTTGATTCGGATTGTATAATGTATAATATAGTTGATATTTTATTGTATACAGTTTAGATAGTATTCCTATTACTACTACTACAGCCCATCACAAGTCGATTGCTAAACGTACGCCTTCTCCAAAGATTGCCAAAAAATACAGTCCTGAGCAACCCGCATCCATCAACTGTTTCATCAGGTTATTACTCCATCTAGTTGTGGATCGCCTAAAACTGCGCTTACCAGTACGAGACTGCAACTTTCTAATAGTTTGCGGTGCATAAAATATTATATTGGTTTTGCTGGAACGTAACACAACGAAACATTATTTAAACAAAAAGTATTAAGGGGCTTTGAATCCACAATCTTAACTAGGTTAATAACTAGTTTTTTTCTTATATTAATGCCAGACTCTACTCTATGCGGCCTCCAGTAAGAAAATAGTGGTCATTATTGTATTTAGGTATATTAACAATTGAATGTGTCAACAATATTTCTTCGTTTTAAATAATAATTGTTCTTAAAATGGTATAATAAATATATATTTTCAAACTGTGTTACTAGAATGTATAAAATAAAAGAAACGCTTCACGAGGTTACCTTTTGCATTATTCAACGTTACTGAACAAACTGACGTTCCTTTCTATTACATTACATTATGATTTCTTAAATTTACGTGAACAGTACACATTTAAATAAAACTAGTTTTACGGATTTTATCGCGTATATTAACTTATTTTATATTCCCGACGTTTCGAGTACTATACAGCACCCATGGTCACGGGGGGACTGAGGTGTATGACGTCTCAATGTCATAGTTAACCACGGCTACCTCCAGATTAAATTTTTACGGGAATATAAAAAAAGTAAATCATCATCATCATCATTACAGCCCTTCACAAGTCCACTGCTGAACATAGGCCTCCCCCAAAGAATGCCACAAAGCACGGTCCTGAGCCACCTGCATCCATCGACTTCCTGCATATCTTACCAGGTCGTCACTCCATCTAGTGGGGGGACGCTCTACACTTCGCCTGCCGGTACGAGGCTGCCACTCGAGAAGCATTCTTCCCCATCGGTTGTCGGTTCTTCGAGCTATATGGCCGGCCCATTGCCACTTCAGCTTACTAATCCGTTGGACTATGTCGGTCACTCTGGTTCTACTGCGGATATCCTCATTTCTGAGTTTATCACGCAGAGAAACTCCGAGCATAGCCCTCTCCATAGCTCGATGAGCGACCTTGAGCTTCCTCATCCGGCCCGCAATGAAGGACCACGTGTCAGTTCCGTATGTCATCACTGGCAACACGCACTGGGTGTACAGTCTCGTTTTCAAGTTTTGAGGTATACCTGACGAGAAGATGTGCCGTAATTTCCCAAACGCTGCCCAACCGAGTTGAATCCGTTGATTGCCCTCTCGGTCGAAGTTGGACTTACCTAATCGGACTATTTGTTCCAGCTAAACATACTCGTCAACAACTTCGAGCTTAGTGTTCCCAACAACTACCGGCATAGGTGTGACATGGACATTAAACATGATCTTTGTTTTGTCCATGTTCATCTTAAGACCTATCCGTTGGGAAACACTATTGAGGTCATCGAGCATAGTGCTTAGGTCCTCCAGCGATTCTGCGATAAGGACTATATCGTCGGCAAATCGAAGGTGAGTGATGTACTCGCCATTGATGTTGATACCGTATCCTTTCCAGTCCAGAAGCTTGAAAACATCTTCCAATGCAGCGGTAAAGAGTTTCGGGGATATGACGTCACCCTGTCTTACACCTCTCTGCAATTGGATAGGTTTCGTACTCTGGTTCTGTACTCGGATAGCCATCGTAGCCCTAATGTACAAGCACTTCAACACTTCGATATACCGACAGTCAACTTGGCATCGCTGAAGGAACTGCATCACCGCCCAAATTTCGACGGAATCAAAGGCTTTCTCATAGTCCACATACGCCAGACATAGTGGCAAATTGTACTCCTCGGACTTCTGTACAATTTGCCGAAGGGTATGTATGTGGTCTATGGTGCTAAAGCCTTTTCGGAAACCGGCTTGTTCGGGAGGCTGGAAGTCGTCAAGTGTGCGCGCGAGACGATTCGTAATGACTCTCGAAAACAGCACGTAGACGCGGCTCAGAAGGGAAATCGGTCTGTAGTTCTTCAAGAGAGCGTTGTCGCCTTTCTTGAAGAATAAGACCACCGCACTTCTGCTCCACGCCTCCGGTTTAATGCCACCACGGAGGACGGAATTAAAGAGCTTTTGAAGGACTTCAAGTACCGGTTTTCCACCCGCTTTCAGAAGCTTCGCTGTAATTCCATCCTCGCCTGGGGCCTTGCCGTTTTTAAGGTGCTGGAGAGCCATTCTAATCTCGCTCAGACTGACGTCCGCGATATCATCGGAATAATGTCGGATAAGACTCGCTCTTGGATCGTTACTCACACTTGCGTGTGGCTCCAACGATGACGTGTACAGCTGCCCATAGAACCTCTCAATCTCACTCAAAATCTCTGGTGCCCCGGAAACGATGCTGCCACATTCGGTCTTAGCTTCAGCTTTGACAGTTGGCTCTTTCTGGCAGACAGATCTCTGACAAAGACTTTGGAGCCTTGGTTCCGCTCGATCGCTTCTTCAATTCGAGCTGTATTTAAGTTGCGTAAGTCCCGCCGCATGCATTTGGAGATCTGTCCGTTCAGTTGCCTGTATGCTGTCAAATCTGTTGAAGAATGTAGCTTCATCTCCCGTCTAACAGCCATGAGATTAAGAGTGTGATCGGAGAGTTTTTGTGTTCTTCTGCGGCGGGTCTTGCAGAACTTAGCTCCGACCGCATGGACAGTTTCCACGAGCTTGTCATTCAAATCGTCCACTTCATTGCAGTCTTCTAGGCACTGAAAACGGTTTTGTAACTCGAGCTGAAAGGTTTCGGGACTTTGGATTAGAGCACGAGAGGGACGGAGCGTTGACTTCATTAGACGAGACCTCTCCAACTTAACGTTTAGGTTCAGTTTGCCTCTAACCATTCGGTGATCGCTGCCGGTTTTCACCCTCGCGATCACTGAGACATCACTGAACAGTTGTCGTCTGGTCGTCATAATGAAGTCAATCTCATTTTTTGTCGAACCGTCGGGGCTCGACCAGGTCTACTTCCTGTGGGGCCGCTTCTGGAAGAAAGAGTTCATCATAAAGAGTCGGCCAGCTGCTGGCCCCTTGGGTTCCGTTGCCCTATTCCAAATTTCCCCACTTTCAGCTCACCGTTCTCTCTTGTGCCTAGTTTTGCATTGAAGTCTCCCATTAACACCGTATATTGGGTTTTGGAGGAATGCATGGCTCTAGGGTGCTGGAGAGCCATTCTAATCTCGCTCAGACTGACGTCCGGGATATCTTCGGAATAGTGTCGGATGAGACTCGCTCTTGGATCGTTACTCACACTTGCGTGTGGCTCCAACGATGCCGTGTACAGCTGCCCATAGAACCTCTCAATCTCACTCAAAATCTCAGGTGTCCCGGAAACGATGCTGCCACATTCTGTCTTCAGCTTTGACAGGTGGCTCTTTCTGGCAGACAGATCTCTGGCAAAGACTTTGGAGCCTTGGTTTCGCTCGATTGCTTCTTCAATACGAGCTGTATTGAAGTTGCGTAAGTCCCGCCGCATGCATTTGGAGATCTGTCTGTTCAGATGCCTGTATGCTGTCAAGTCTGTTGATGAATGTAGCTTCATCTCCCATCTAACAGCCATGAGATTAAGAGTGTGATCGGAGAGTTTTTGTGTTCTTCTGCGGCGGGTCTTGCAGAACTTAGCTCCGACCGCATGGACAGTTTCCACGAGCTTGTCATTCATATCGTCCACTTCATTGCAGTCTTCTATGCACTGAAAACGGTTTTGTAACTCGAGCTGAAAGGTTTTGGGACTTTGGAACAGAGCACGAGGGGGACGGAGCGTTGACTTCATTAGACGAGACCTCTCCAACTTAACGTTTAGGTTCAGTGTGCCTCTAACCATTCGGTGATCGCTACCAGTTTTCACCCTCGCGATCACGGAGACATCACTGAACAGTTGTCGTCTGGTCGTCATAATGAAGTCAATCTCATTTTTTGTCGAACCGTCGGGGCTCGACCAGGTCCACTTCCTGTGGGGCCGCTTCTGGAAGAAAGAGTTCATCATAAAGAGTCCCTCTTTCTCCATGAAGTCGGCCAGCTGCTGGCCCCATGGGTTCCGTTGCCCTATTCCAAATTTCCCTACTTTCAGCTCATCGTTCTCTCTTGTGCCTAGTTTTGCATTGAAGTCTCCCATTAACACCGTATATTGGGGTTTGGAGGAATGCATGGCTCTAGAGATATCCTCATCCATTTCCTCCACCTCCTGATCGCGGTATGCCGAGGTTGGTGCGTAAACCTGTATGACCTTCAGCGAATACCGTTTGGTGATTCTGAGTATAAGGTACGCATCCCTCGTCGACACACTCTCAATCCTTACAACGTTGTTAACGAGAGACTTGTAGACGATAAATCCGACACCTCCTTGGGACAGATGGTCGCCCTCCCGGTAATAGAGCAAGTTGCCGGATTCGAGTATTACCGTGTCCTCCCCCTCTCTTCGGACTTCGGATAATCCTATAATATGCCAGCGTAACTTGTCTATCTCTTCTTCCAGCTCCACAATCTTCTCGTCAGTTCTCAGGTTGCGTGCGTTGTATGTTGCCAGGTCGAGTCGTTGTAGGTGGCAACCGAACCAACAACAAAAAGTAAATATACGCGATAAAATCCGTAAAACTAGTTTTATTTAAATACATTGCATTATATAATATTGAATCAAAATATTATCTAGTAATATGCTTCGTTTAATCATTTTGAGACTGTTATTACTATTAAAAAATTTAAAATTACACATAAAAAAGAACAAAGAATAACATACCGTCGAATTGAATACCTCCTACTTTTTGAAGTCGGTAGAAAACGAGGTTTTAGGAGAAAAAAAAAGGATTACATATCCCAATTCTTTGTTCTGAAGTCTGTTGCTATGAACGGGCTTCTCTTGTCGTAGGCAGAATTCAAATTATTTGCAACTCTTGACCTTGTAAGATCGATGATCGCCGTAGGCACCAGACGTCTCTCACCTTTGACGCTGCTGCACGTCGCTGGTCAGAGTATTATTAGTTATTAACAATCAGCGTAGATCAGTTACACCGCTATCTTTCGTTAGTAATAAGATTTCCCTAACATCTCCCATAGTCACGTCATGATGAAGATGAAATACAGTTGACACCTCTGTAGGATAAGATAAACGTACATTTTTTGCGATGATGGACGCGAGTTCAAATTCGCACGCATAAACTATTCGTATGGAATATAGTATGTGAAGTGGTATTGAGATACATTTTTTTATATAGAATAGGGGTGACAAACGAGCACACAGTTCAAACAATGTTAAGAGTGTGCTGTGGATCATTGCATCTATATTTATCCTCGAAATAGTTTCAAAATGCAGATGCGTTATCAGCCATGAGGACTAAGATGGAAAGCCTCGTTTCCAAAAAAGGGTCTTCGGTTATCTATACTCACCATACATAGCACAGCATTTAGCTACCACTTCACGCTGGTATCCTGTGAGAGCGTGGTCCTTCCCAATCGAGCCGATCCAACACAGTGCTACAGCCATAATAAAACTGCAGCTTGGCTATCCATGTAAAAACCACTTTCTATGAATCTTGCACTCGATACGTAGATATATATCGAAGAGTTTTGCTACTTCAACAACTTCTGATTCCTGAAAAGCGATGACCGATAACGCCGCACTACAATGTGCGCAATAAAACTAACCAAGAGGTATTTCAGTGAGAATTCTAAACCGTCCTATTTTCAGACACAATAATAATATGACAATAGCAATGAACGATATGTAGTATACGTGACAGTAAATGGGTTAAAGATGTGAAATTTTGATGAAAGGTTTAAAGATCACCCGCCTCCCACCCACATGGGAACTACCCCTACCTCCTTAGCTACTATTAAGAAACTCTAATTAAAACGATAGTTTATAGTTTTGACTTATGTGTGGATTGTGCATTTTATTTTATAGTTTTAACGTAAATATAATTTTTAAATGAAAATCTAGTCTTAAACGTAACACAGGTGATAAAGGCAACGCTTAAAACTAGTTTAACGTAATTTATTGTTGCTTGTTAATCATACATTTGATCATCTTGAGTATTACGTACAACAAACGTCATTCAAACTAATCCTCTCTTCTTGACACTGTAGTAAGCTTGCAATTATGAAATATTTATTAAGCACATTTCAACCATGACTGCAATTTGCGTCATAACCAAACTAACATTATTATATATAATTAGATATGAATAATTTAGGATACTAAATTATTCATGTCTAATTTCAAATGTGAGTCACACACTGGTTCATTAATAATGGTATAATTTTCAGCATACATACATATTCTACATAATATGATTATTACACTTGCAACGTCAATTAAACATGTTTGAGATTTACAAATTTCGACACCGTTTGACTGATCACTATGATAGTTGGCACGTGTATGTATTTATTCATGGAGATAATTTTTATACTATTATTTTTGTTGTAACTAACCACTAAATGGGTCTGCAGCAAATCAACTTATGCACTGTTCAACCGATAACCATAAAAAGTGTAACCATAAAAAGTGTTTAACACTTTTTATGGTTATCGGTTATAATACAAAATCTATCATCCATTACAGCCTAAAAAAGTCCTGTGCTAAACGTAGGCCATAGTTGTCACGCCATAGTTGCCACGCTTGCAGGCGGGTTGGCAACTGCAGCTTTTTATTACTTCGAGTTGTTATCAGAAAGATATTGCTGCTCATCTACTGTTGAAGTTTCCATTTGTCGCCTCTTACAATACCCACGAGACAATATATGGGGTATTTGGTTACTTCGTGTACGCGGATTCCAGACGTGGGGGTCATGTACCTTCCCTGTTCGATATTCTGCTGACCTTTCATCCGGACACGGATATCAGGTTTCCGTCAACGCTCCTTTAGACTCGTCGGACCATTGTCTTGTCCGGAGTGTGGTGCCACTCATACTATTTTCGCGGTTGTATTCTGCAGGCTGTCGCCATGTTTGGCACTATAGGTCGGCTGATTGGGGTAGAATGCGGTCTTTTTTTGCATCCTACCCTTGGGAGCGGGTTTGCTTCTTGCCGAAAGATCCCAGCGGTGTTGCCGATTCTGTAGCTGATGTGGTACTTTGGGGTATGGAACTTTTTATTCCATCCTCTGTGGTGCCCTTGGGAGGCAGATCTCAGCCATGGCTTGGTCGCTCCTGTAAAATAGCAGGCGTGCTACCGGGCCTAGGCTGAAGCAACAACGTCTCGAGATGTAAACACCAGCGCTCTTAAAAAGAAGTATAATTCCGCCTTCAGGTCCTACAAAAGCATCATTGCCCAGGCAAGGTCAAAGCACATCGGCAGAATTGGCGAGAAGCTAGTTTGCCTTCCTTTGCGAACCCATGCATTCTGGTCTCTCGCCAAGGCTATCCAAGGGAACTTCTGTCAGCCATTTCTTACATCTCTGCACAGAGAGGACGACTCACTGGCCCATGCCACAAAGGAGAAAGCCGATCTGTTAAGCTCTCACTTTGCGTCAGACTCTGCTCTAAATGAAGACCATCCCGCGGTGTAAGTGCTCCATGCCGGATGTGCGGTTTACACAGTGCTCGGTTCGCAAAGCACTCTTCTCCCTGGACGTCATCAATTCGAGTGGGCCTGATGGAGGCCTCCCATTGTGCTGAAGACGTGTGCTCCGGAGTTGGCGCCGGTTTCAACGGGTCTTTTCCGGTACTCCTACTCCCAAAGCGTATTCCCGAATTCATGGAAGACTTTTATCATGGAGATTTTTAACAGTGGTAGAGCCACGCGGCAGCTTTTGCTGTCGCATGGATGGGCCGGCTCGAACCGGGGTGGTACCATGACCTCACAGAATACCAGCGTGATGTAGAGGTTTACCTCTGCGTTTTGCTTGGTAAGTGCAGGTGGTCGGAGGCCCTTTTTACTGGAACTGAGGCAATCCATCTTAGTCCTCACGGGTGATAACGCATCTGCATTTCGATTTGTAATAGAGGATAAATGTAGATGTCTATGGGCCGCAGCAACCACTTACCATCAGTTGAACTGTGTGCTCGTTTGTCACCCTTATCCTATATAAAAAAAGACAGCTTTGGTCTTGGCTAAAAAAGGTGACCGCGCAGACTACAGGCCTATCGCAATTACTTCCATGTTCTCCAAAATAATGGATTCCATTATAAACTGCCAGCTCATGAGATACCTTGAGGATCACCAGCTTTACGTCGGGGTCGATTAGCTGGTAATCTTCAGGTCTACCTGGCTCATAGATGGGCGGAGGCAGTAGAGTCCAAGGGGTAGGCATTGGCCGTTAGTTTGGAGATAGCGAAGGCCTTCGATCGGGTCTGGCACAAAGCGCTTCTTTCGAAGCTTCCATCCTATTGGCATAGATTGTGCAAATGAATCACCAAATTCCTTGTGCATCCGGTGCATCAAGGTCGTAGTAGACGGTGGATGCTTTGATTTCAAGCCTATGAACGCTAATGTTCCACAAGGTTGCGTGCTATCACCAACGCTGTTTCTCCTGCGTATCAATGATATGTTCCAAAGTGGTAACATTCATTGCTATGCAACAGCACTGCTGATGCCTTATATACCGGCCGTGCCAATATTTCACGGGAAAACGTCGCCGAGTACCAGGACAAACTTGTGTCTGAAGTCGAGTCTTTGCGGAACAAAGTCTTAGATTAGGGCCGACTAAATCTAGTCCAGTTTAATCCCCGGATGACATAAGTTTGCGCATTTACCGCTAAAAAGAACCCCTTTGTCGTATCTCCTCAGTTTCAAGGCACTCCCCTTGCTGCCTCAGCGAGCATCGAAATCCTCGGCGTCGATATATCGAATAATGTGCAGTTTCGTGGTCACTTGGAAGGGAAGGCCAAATTATCTTCTAATTTTATTTTATTTATTTTATTTATCTTCACGCACAATCCCTGACGGGGTAGCCAGAGAGAACAGATCGCCAAGTGTCACGATCCTTACATACCTCTTTCGCTTCTTTCAGATTCATTATCTTCTTCATGCATGCACGTCTAAGTATCCGAGTACTTTTGACCCTACCCTCTTCGAGCAATTTGCTCACATGGTCTTCGAAAGTTAGTCTCGGTCTACCTCGACACCTTTTAATATTAACTTTCGCGCTATATATTTTCTTCACCATTCGGTCTTCACTCATTCGCTCAACGTGCCCAAACCACCGAAGCACGCCCTTATCAATTTTTGTGATAAGGTCATCTTTCAAACCTGCCATATTGCGAATCTCTTCGTTTCGCTTTCGGTCGGCCATGGTAACGCCGCACATTTTACGAAGAGATCGCATCTCCACTGCATTCAACTTACTTTTATGCTTCTTCTGGCATACCCAGGTTTCGCTGCCATATAACAAAGTCGGTACCAACACTGCGTTATGTATTGCAAGGCGTGCACTCTTCGCTACGCCTTGCCTTTTGACTAACGCAGCCAGGGCACCATTGACTTTGTTCCCGGCAGCGACACGCCTGTCCACATCAAAATCACATCTTCCATCCCGACTAAAAGCACTCCCCAAGTATACAATTTCATTTACCTGTTCTAGACATTCCTGATTTACCCATATTTCACACTTCGTTCTCTCTTCGTCCCTTTCAAATACCAGAACCTTAGTTTTGTTAGCATTCAAACGGAGACCTTTAATTTCACATTCCTCTTTCATACACGTGACTAATGCCTGCAGTTCTGCCTCTGATGGTGCAATAAGCACTGCATCATCAGCATACAGCAGACAATTTACTTTAATGTCACCCAATTTCACACCCAAACAACTATCTTTCAGCTTCTGTAAACAACTGTCGAGATACAGTATGAACAGCCAGGAAGACATGACACAACCCTGCTTTACGCCCGTTTGGACGTTAAACATGGGTGACAGGTCATGCCCTACCCGCACACAGGCTTTACAGTCACAGTAAAGAGACTGCACAGCCCTTAGCAATTGACCATCCACACCATACCCCGGCAACAGTTCCCACATTTTCTTCCTTACAACCTTATCAAATGCTTTCTCAAGATCCACAAAAGTACAGAAAATCTTCTGGTTAGCAGCCAGAAGCTTTTCCGTGATCATGCGGAGAGAAAACATTTGATCCGTGCATCCTCTTCCAGGTCTAAATCCGCATTGTGCCTCCCATAGAAATCTTTCCGATTTCTCTTGCATACTACGTGTCAAAACCTTCGAGTAAACTTTACTTGCTAAACTGGTCAAGCTGATCGCCCGATAGCACCCGCAGTCAAAATGTGAACCTTTACCTTTATATAAAGGCACAATGACTGCGGATCGCCAATCATCCGGGACATCCCCCGTCCGCCAGCACAAATTGCACAGCAGACGAAAGCTGTCCCAGACGCGAGGCCCACCATACTTGACCATTTCAGCAGTAACTCTGTCTAGTCCCGCAGCCTTACCACATTTCAAACTTCGAATCGCATGTTCAATCTCTTTCATACTGATGACCTCAGTGTCATCGAGGTCCGGGTCTGGCGTACCAGTCACGGCGTCATCCCCGGATCCCTCACTAAGATCATCACACGCATACATTTCTCTATAAAATTCGCTCCATCGCTGCATGACGTCCGATTTTTCTGATAGGACGTCATTAGTTCTCGAAAGCACTTTGTTCATTCTTAAGGCCGTCGCACCACTTCGGGTCCTTCCAACCTCTTTCCAGAAGAGTTTGGAGTTCTCCTTAAAGTTGTGCGACAACCTTTCGTCCGCTTCCATTCTACACCTTTCACGCACTTCCTCAATCAGTGCTTTCGTGTGAACTTTCTGCAGCCTATATCTTTCTTTCATCTTCTCTCTCATATCCTTATCATTACTAGAGGCTAAGTAGTCTAACCATGCTTTCTTCTTCTTCTTTACAGCTTCTTTCACTTCATCATTCCACCATGCATCTCTTCTTTTACTACTGCCTCTTTTTATTGTTCCACACACTTCTTCCGCTGCACTTACCATTCCATCCCTAAGGTTCTGCCATGTTCTTTCTACACATTCGTTTCTGCCATCGATGGTGTCAAGCTTTTCGGCTACCCTCGCATGATATTTGTCCCTAGTATCCGCTTCCTGAAGCTTCCAGCTTCGGATGCGACAGACCGACTGTGGTTCTGTTACTGCCGTCCGGTAGCGCCAACCCGCGAACAGACCCCTAAATCTAGTAATCACTAGATAGTGATCCGTTCCCAGGTCAGCACCCCTGAACACTCGCGTATCCATCACCTGTTTTCGCAGTCGGTCATCCACCAGAAACAAATCGATCATACTTCTCTCATTCTTTCGTTCTCTAGTATACATATGGATTTTCTTGTGATTAAACATAGTGTTTGTCACAAGAAGACCCTTTTCCTTGCACACCGCCAGTATAAGCTTGCCAGCATCATTAACCCTTTTATCGCCAAACTTTCCAAGTACCGACTCGTACCCTGGTCGAGCGGTACCAACCCATCCATTCAAATCACCACATACAACAATTCTTTCGTTTCCCCTAGCCAAATCTAGAACTTCTCTTACATTCTCCCAAAACTCCTCCAGCTCAGCCCTGGACGACGAAGCTACCGGCGCATAAACAGCCAAAAGGAATAACTTCGTCAGTCCCAATTTAAAGCGAACCCAGAGAAGTCTTGAGTTCACAACCTTATATTCAGTCATAACATCGACCAACCGAGAAGACAGCAGCACCCCCACTCCCTGGCAGGCGTTCTCGCTCTCCGGGACTCCGGACCATAGAGCTAACGCCCCGCCAGGGAGCTCTTCAGTACCACTGCCCTTCCGCTTGGTCTCCGACATACACACGACATCTAATTCTCTTTCTTTCATTATTTCGATCAACTCATTCGTCTTATCTCTCATGCCTCCTCTAACATTCCACGTGCTAACTCTGCACTCTGTCCTCCACCTTCCGCCGTGTCGGGCTGTGCGTGACGGGTGGCGGTCCCCATCGCCGCTTTGCGCGCTGCATTTCACACCAACGGGGACGAGCTGGTGTGCGTCGCCTTGGGGGGACGCCCTAACCCTCGTTGGCATGGGTGCGCAGCTAGTAGAATTGCAGCCCTGAAAAGGGCTGGCAGGGGTCGCGACGAGCACGCTTCTACAATGACCCCCATTATCTTCTAAAATATAAATAAATAAATTAAATTATAAAAAAAATTCGTACGCGCGCCGCGTCACATGTATTATGTAACGTCGATCAATCAATTTTCAAATACAATGGTTAAGTGTTCTCAATGCAACAAAATTGTTACCAAAAAGTCCCCAGGGATCCAGTGTGGCAAATGCAGCAAGTGGACACATGGGGAATATACTGCAATCTCAGAAGAGTAACTTAACGTATTAAATAGTACCGACTCTGTTGATTGGAAATGCCGTACGTGCACGGGTACAGCGAAACCGAAAAGAATTTCATGTATTATTCCTGACGCGGAAGAAGACACAGGTTCCAGCTCAGAACTGCAATACAACACCCTAACGAGAAAAATAATCAGCGACATAAGGAGAGAATTACGAGAAATTATGCATCAAGAACTTCAAACTACCTTACAATTTTTCTCCGAAAAAATGGATGAATATCAAGAGAAAATTAAAGAATACGAAATAAACTTGAAATTAACTGACAACCAAATAAAAGACATAAAAAACAACTTAAAAAACGTGTCACTAAAAAATGACGCAATTGAACAAATAATTAACTTGTTACAACAAAACCTCATTATTAATAACATCGAGATATGTGGTATTGCTGAAGAGGTAGCGGAGAATCTATTAGATTTAACAAAAAGAATTGCTATAAAAATAAACCAAAACCCACAAGATATAATTAAAGCATTCAGAAAAAAAAACAGCACGCTCGAACAACAGCAATAACTCGCAGTCTGTAGTGATTTTATCGTTGAGAGATGGGTGCAAAGAGATGTGGTTGGAATCTTCAAAAAATATAGATATCAGCTGCCGAAACATAGGACTTTCGCAAGGAAGCAAGATTTACTTCAGGGAATCTCTGACACCTGCAACTGCAAGAAATAATCTCAGCAAGTTCGTGTGGTGTAAGAATGGTGTGATTATGGCAAGAAAACATGAAACAGATAAAATACACCACATTCGATCTAGCAATGATGTAGAAAGATTGGTGAAATCATTTAACACAAAATGAAATTATATGTAACTGTCAAATGTCAAGTTATTATTGTAGTGTTTCATGGAAGATTTCACTCCACATATAAATGAATATACATATAACAGCTGGAATACATTTATAGAAAAGACTCCCATAGAATGTAATTATTTATGTACGCTTCATTTAAATATAAGATCCATGCTAAAAAACTTTGATCGACTTGAATACATAATAAGCAACAGCTTAAGAATAATACACATCATTGTAGTTACAGAAGCTAACATAAGAGCGGAGTGCTCATCTTTTTTTCAACTAGAAGATTATGAGATGTATACACAACTTCGCAAAAACAAAAGAGGTGGAGGAGTCATCTTATATGTGCATAAAAGTGTTTCATTTAATAGACTTCCAGTGAATACATGCGTTTCCTAATCCATTATTGGTGAAGTGTCAACATGCTACAACTATAAGTTGTGTATTTGTGCATTATACCGACCTCCAAGCTCTAATCAAGTATTTTTTTATCAGGGAAATCAATCAGGTAATAATGCAGTTTCCTTCAAAAAGTAATCTTGTAATTCTCGGGGACATAAACATAAACATTAAACTAAATGAGTCAAATGTTAACTTATATCTCAACACCATGAGCGAGGTAGGCCTTGATTGTGGAATTCGAGAGTATACACGGATTGAATCTAGAGGGAACTTGATTACCAAAAGCTGTATTGATCACATATTCATACGAAGCCTTGACAATCACAGTGCTACTCCATCATCCATACATACAGCAGTGATAAATAACTCCATAGCTGACCATTATATGACCGGTTTTGTGATAGTCCAGGCTTCATTACAAAAAGAGAACATTAAATATTGTACTAAAACAAACCATCGCAAATTACTAAATGAATTGTGTAATGTAGACTGGAGCCAGGGGTTAAGATACGTTAGTCGAAATGATATAATGAACTTTATTTCTAACAAATACAATTATATTTATAAAAAATGTCAATTTACTGCAAAAGTACATACAGGTAAAAGGAGGAATTGTATATGGATAAATAAAAGAGCCATAAAAATGTGTAATACTAAGAATAAGCTATTAGCTATATGGAAACAGGATGAAAGTAACTTGCAAAATAGAATATTGTATAATAAGTATCGAAATAAAACTAACAAATATATTAATTACATAAAAAACAAACATTAAAAGTCAGATAATAGCTAATTTTAAAAACCCAAAAAAAGTTTGGGATATTGTGAACAAGTTATGTGGTAAATTGACAAAATCTATTGATGAAATTTTATTAAATAAGTTCAAAATTCCTGCTAAATTAATATCAAATAAATTTGCTACAGAATTTCAAAAAAATATTGAACAAACCTGTACATCCTGCAGCACTTCTATTCTTAAAACCAATACTTATATTAATGAACCGAATGTATGTTTTAGATTGGGAAAAGCAAACCAATACACTATATCCACAATAATAAACAAATTAAATGAGAATAAAAGTGCTGGCTGGAATAATATTAGTGCAAAATACACAAAACATGTTAAAGGCAAAATAACACCTATTATTACTCATTTAATTAATCAGTACATTGAAACATGTAATTATCCCGACCTATTAAAAATAGGTGTTATTAGGCCTATACATAAGAAAAGAAGCTACGACAATTCAAATAATTACCGACCAATTACTATTTTATCTTCCATTGACAAAGTGATTGAGAGGTACATTGGAGATACTTTAAGCAAATACCTTGCTCAGAATAAAATAATAAACTGTAAACAATTTGGATTTCAAAAAAATAAAAGTACTTCACAGTTACTTGCAAAGTTTACTAACGAAGACAACTTTCACCTAAATGAGAGGAGACATGTTATTGCTGTCTTTATTGATTTTAGTAAGACATTTAATGTTTTAAATTATAATATACTTTTTTCAAAATTAGAACAAAACGGAATTCAGGGTCCGGCCCTGAATTGGTTCAAAAACTATCACACAAACCGTCATACAGTAGTAAAGGTCGCAGGTGAATATAGTAGTAAAGTATTTACTTCTCAGGGTACAGCCCAGGGCTCCATTATTGGTCCGTCCGAATACTTGTTATATGTGAATGATATGTGTAATATCTTTAAAGATTGTTCCATTTACCAGTTTGCAGACGACACATGCCTAATAACTGCACATAACAACCTATTTAAAGCACAAGAATTGATGCAACATAACTATGATCAGCTGTGCAAATGGGCACATGATGTTGGGCTGGTAATCAATACTCAAAAAACTTAACTGATGCATATACACTCAAGCTACATAAAATATGATACACAACCCACTAACATTGCACATGAGCACAGCTGTCTGCATCAGTAATACACCAAATGCAACTGTAACCCCCTGGAAATGGTTGATCAGCATATGTATTTAGGCCTAATAATAGATAGTAAATTTAACTGGAGACCTCATGTTATTCACATTTGTAACAAACTAAGAGCAATACTTTGTAATTTAACAAAACTTAAGCATAAAATTCCTTATCAAACGTTGAGACTTTTATATTTGGCATTAGCAAATTCAATAATAAACTATGGACTGAGTAGCTATGGTAGAACATTTAAAACTTATATACAAGAAATTTATAAAATACAACAAAAAATTTTAAAAGCAATAGTTCCTAGCTATGTTAAGCAAGTATACAGACATGATGATTCAAACTTATTTAAATATTGTAAAACGTTAAATGTATATGAAGAACCTAAATTGGCAGTCATATGTGAAGAGTGGGAACAGTTGAGTAAATTAAAAAAATATAGTAGACCTGTAACCCTACGTAAGTTGAATAGGTTACCGACATATAAGATTCCAACTTACAAAAATATTTATGGTAAGCGCACATGGGAATACCTGCTCCCCTCTTTACTCAACGAACTTCCTCTCACTATCTTAAATAAAGTAAAATATTATAAAGTGAAAATAGCTAAAAGAACACTAAAAGAGTTTCTAATTAAATAAGTAGATGGTCGGTATGGTATGTATATTTGTATTATTATAAGTTAGTATAATATATTAATAGTATCTTAAATGATAACATAATTAGTGTAAATTTCCTGATCTAGAGTGTTTATACCTGATTTATCTAAAATTTACATATTAATAATATACTTAGTGATTAGCTGATTAGTTAATAAAGATATAAATCTACCATTACTATCAATAATAGTTTTAATATAGATTATAGTTTATAATTAATAGACCACAGCAACTAAACCGTGTGTGGTTTCTGCTGTAGGGCTAAAAAAAATCATTTTGTTTTGTTTTATATATTTTGAATAAATTAGTAAAAAAAAAAGCTTGGCGTCCTCAGCAAAGCGAGACAGTATTTCATGCCGGCACATCGCTTGCAACTTTACAAAGCGCAAGTTTAGCTTCACATGGAATACTGTTCTCAACTCTGGGCCGGGGCACCCCAGTGCCGGCTCCTTCCACTTGACCGCATCCAGCGCAAAGCGGTTTTAATTGTCAACGACCGAGTTCTTTCTGATCGGCTCAATACACTGGCACTGCGTAGGGATGTTGCATCCCGTTGCATTTTCTATCGAGTCTACAACGGGAAGTGCTCTGAGGAATTCGTATTTATTCCAGCCGCCAAATTTGAAGCACGAATATCGTGTCAAAATTCACGATACTATAATCATCATCTGAATGCTTGGCGGTCCACGACATTACGTAACACACATATATATATATATATATATATATAATATATATATATATATATATATATATATATATATATATATGTTACGTATTTTATTTAGTATTTCTGAGTGTAGTTAAAAAATAACTACACTCAGAAATACTAAATAAAATTGATTTGATGCACTAATTGCCGCACTACCGACGTCCAACTCAGGTTTGATGATTTCATCATTCCATCAAGTATAAGGAAATTTTTAGCTGCAAACGCCCACTCGTCGTAATTTTCCCTTTCTCGTAATTTAGGCACATTCATAATATAATTATTCGCCATTGCGGTGATATGCAATAGCAACGGGCTGACTGCCACCGTAGACTCTATATCACCCGAGGTTGCCTCGTGTAGAGGCGAAACACGTGTCGTATTCGTCAGTGGTGTGTCTTGCATAGTGTAGTAGTGTTGGGGTAGCGGTGCTGGGACTATTGTTGACGGGGAAAGTGCACGCAATTGAGGAAGGGCGGGAGGTGCTCATGCTAGGTAAGACACATCATTTTATTTTATAACGCGGATATATGCGAAGTAAATTTTTTTAAAAGCTTTTATATAATAGATTTCCGCAAAGTAACGCCTGATACTATTAATTATAACAAAGTCTATTGTATTTGGAACTAACGTAACATTTTATGGCAATTTTAGCTCTAAATCTTTTGTAAATATCGGGGTCCCATATGCATAAATCTTTTATTTTAATAGCCGATTTTGCTGAACAGGGTCTTATGTAGGTTTACAATTGATTGATTTACAGCGTTTGGTCCAATTCGATTTTTGTCGTAACATTCTAGGATAAGAAAGCTACGAAACTTCGTTATTAAGAGTACGTCAGATCTTGTCCGCCTTGCGAGAGATAAGAGCAATATGCTATACTGATTTGATAGCTTCTAACACTTTTTTCAGATGTAGTGTCTTGCAAAATGTATGATTCCTTCGTACATTTGATGCGTATTTTATTTTAAATATTTTCATCGATCTTATCGGAAAAGGTACAAATATATAAAAAAAGATTACTTCTTAATAAAAGTTACACGTCACCCAGCTTCGCGCAAATGCAAGCAATAATTTGCCAAAGTTTTAAAAACCAAGTATAACACTGTAAGACTTCAAGATACTGTAAGCTCATGCTACGTAGATTGGACCAAAAAATTAATTTTCAAAAGCTGAAGGATGTTCAGCTATTAAAGAAATCAGAACACAAATACCTTAGCTTCCCGTGACCATGGATGCTGTGACGCACCCTCAACGTCAGAAATTAAATATAAGTTAAAATGAAACGTGACAACTAAATAATACATCTATCCATTAAAATAAAATCACAGCAATTTGTAACTAACCCCTAAATTATAAGTTTAAAATCAAGCACGAAGATAGACGGAGCGCAGGTCAGCTAGTCTTCAAGGATTTTTTTTATTTTCCGAACAGTGGGTTATATTAGATGTTCCTTTGCGTTTTTAAACTTTTATCCTAATAAAAAAAAATATGTGTAGTTCACACGCGGTAGAAGTGAAACCATCAAATGAAATTTGATATAAAACAGAAACATTTAACGGCAAATGATTTATTTAATTTGATAATTTTGAACTACCAGTGCGGCATAACATATAACATAAAACTTTAAAAACTCAATGAATGTTCTACTATTGCCTAAAAATTAAAATTCCAGCGTTTTATCGAATAAAGTCGTATCTAGCAATCATATTATACATATAAATGATATAAAAAGCACATTGTTAGAAAGATAAATGATTGTTAAACTTATTAATATTCTTTTTTATATGGATTAATTGCTATTTTTAAATAAAAAAAGGAGTTTTAGTGGCTGATGGTGTAAATACGATAACTTTTGAAAATATCAATTGTTTAACTCAATCTATTTTTTAATCTCTTCATCTATCATGTGGAAAGCCACTGAATGTAAATGGCAATGTAATTTTGTTTTGTTAATGGCGAAATTTTCGTTGATTTGGATGTATGTAAATTATTCCTGTAAATAGGGAGCTACAGCCACAGAGTACTTTAATCACTCACTCAGTTCGGCGTCAGACGCCGTCGTGACTGGACATTGTTTCGGTTGTTGCAGCGGCTCAAAAAGATCGGTTTACAAATACACAATATTCGAATAACCAAATTTCTTAAATACTTGATTATAATAATAATAAGAGATTTTTTTATTACAATATTTTAAAAGCACAGAATAAATAATAATAGTACGTACTAAAAGTAAGTAGTATCATTTTTTTTGTTGTGGGTGACATTTTCATGGTTTTCGAGGGTGTTGAAACAGATAGTGTTGTCGAAATGTAAATCCAAGATAGCGGCTGCAATAGATATCAATTTTTTCATCATGGGTGTCATTTTAATGGTTATCGAGGGTGTTGAAGCCGATAGTGCTGTCGAAATGTAAATCCAAGATGGCGGCTGCAATAGATATCAATTTTTTCATCATGGGTGTCATTCTCATGGTTTTCGCGGATGTTGAAGCCGATAGTGCTGTCGAAATGTAAATCCAAGATGGCGGCTGCAATAGATATCAATTTTTTTATCATGGGTGTCATTCTCATGGTTTTCGCGGGGCTTGAAGCCGATTGTGCTGTCGAAATGTAAATCCAAGATGGCGGCTGCAATAGGTATCAATATTTTCATCATGGGTGTCATTTTCATGAGTTTCGAGGGTGTAGAAACCGATAGTGCTGTCGAAATGTGAATCCGAGATGGTGGCTGAAGTAGGTACCAATTTTTTCATCAGGGGTGTCATTTTAATGGTTTGCGAGGGTGTTGAAGCCGATAGTGCTGTCGAAATGTATTTAAACTACTTTAAAAAAAATTCGTATAATAACGTTATACGTAATTTTTTTAATGCGCTTAAGGCATGCCCAATTGGATTTACCAATTATATATATATATATATATATATATATATATATATATATATATATATATATAAAGTTATATATATGTATATATATATATATAACTTTTTTCTCATTATTAGTTTACCTTTGCTGTACTACCTCCCATATACTTATCTCTGCTTAGCCTGATGGTTGACTAGGAGAGAACGCTTGTTCATTCAGCAGTGCGAAGTTACTATTCACCGTCAGTCCGTCAGTCAGTAACGTCGTCAGTGGTGTGTCTTTCCTAGTATAGTGGTGTTGGGAGTAGTGGTGCTGGGATTAGTGGTGACGGTGATAGTGCACGCAATTGAGGGAGGGCGGGAGCTGCTCTTCAAACTAGGTAATACACATCATTTTATTTTATCGTACATTATATTTATTTTAATTTAATTTTTTACCAACTTTAATATAATGAGGTTCTCGTCATACGGAATGTAAATTTCGTCCAATAATATCGTTGGCTGTGCCCGGTCCACCAGCACAATATCAGACTTATTCACATGAATATTTCTGTCTGTGATGATGGCCCAGTACTAGTAGAGCCTGGCGCGGTCATTTTAGAGCACGGCTTCCGGCAATTATTTATAATAAGGCAGTTTCTGATCCACGAAACCGCATTTCAGAGCGAGCTCCTGGTGTATAATTCTTTCTATTAGGTTTTGCCTGTGCAAGTTAAGTTAGAAAGCGCCGAACAACCAGGGATAACATGCCTTAGTTATTGACCTGAATGACGAAATGCTCGACAACGTCGACGGTGCCATCCCTTAGGATGTATCTCTGATAGTTGTTGGTCTTAATAACCTGACCCTGTATTGCACAACAAAAACCCTCGGTTTCCACGAAGAGGTCACCGAAACGTACCCAGTAGAGGGAAGCAACTGTGTCTACGAAAATCTCATGAAAAGCTTTGTAGAACCTCCCTTAAAGCTCCTTCTCCTTCCATACAGTCTTCTGGTCGGAAATTCATTATACTGCTTGATCTTGCCATCGCTCGTTGGCTAAAGATAAAGAGGTTAGATCTTTATCGCACGAAATGACGTCCCTGTAGAATGGATCATCTGAATTTGTCAGAAAGTAATTACAGATGCTGCACACTTCGCGATTATGCATGATTAGAGCGCTTAAAAGCCATCTTATCGCGGCAAGTACAGCCTTATTACTGACAATCTCGGATAATGCATCCTGTGGGACGTCATAACTGTGCGGACTTTTTAATCCAGAGCGTACAGTTTGGTCTGAGTCCACCTGAGCATGCCTAAGGTATACATGAAAACAGGCATGATCCAACCGTTATATGCGTGTGTCTTATCATTTCAAGACAAAAGACTGTTGACCACATTTGTCAAGCGTGCATAAAACACATCGCAAGCTGACTGTTTTATGTCCACCTCATCGATACTTATGTTCTGTGACATAGCCAGGTATCGGTATGTTTCAGCCTCGGATAGGCTCCTTATGTTGATGGGCATAAATAAGTCTATGCCCTCAGAGTTGGCAACCCTACCGTTTCGACATGGAGGACCGCACACTTATCCGTCCCCAGCTCCATTGTAATAGAATTGCTAAAATCACAAGTGGTGTTTAGCAATTCAATAAGATGGGAGCGACTGGAGGCAAAGAACTAAAGATCATCCATATAGTCAAGGTGGGTCACTTTTGTGTCTCCTTTTCGAAGCTGAAATCACCTTTCGGAACCCTCCAGTAAGGTACTGATAGGGTTCAGAGAGAGGCAGAACCTGATTGGACTCAAAAATTCGCCCTGGAAGGTACCTCTTCTTATCCGTACGTGGTCGCCTAGATGACAAAGGATCGTATTTCATTGCCCCATACACTTCTCGAGGAAGTCTTGAACTGTACAATCAACGTTGTATAGCTCGAGGAACCTCTTAAGCCATGTATGAGGCACCGAGTCGAATGCATATTTGTAGTCTATCCAGGCGGCGGAGAGGTTTCGACGGTTGCGTTAACCACTTTGCCAACGACCGCGTCAATAAGGAGTTGTTCCTTGGCTCCACAACCACCACCCTGGCATCCGTTTTGAGCACGCGACATCATCTGATTTGAGTTCAGATGAAGAGTGATTCTCGCACTCAAAATGAATGTTAGTGTCTTGTATATAGCAGATAGACACGTTATGGGGCGGTATTTGCTTGGGTCTGTGGAATCCCGGTCTTTAGGAACCAAATGAGTGATCTCAGTAGTGAAAAGGCTCGGAAATGACTTTTGGTCCAGAGCCTCTTGAAACTGTCGGACGAGCACAGCGTTACACACCACGAACCTCTTCAGCCAGTAGTGATGCAGTCTGTCGAGTCCCGGACTTTTTCAGTTCGGGGCCCTACAGACCGCCTCAGCTACGTCATCCGGCATTACGATGACGGGGTGCATGAGCGTAACATTCGCACATAAACTCGCCACAACTACCGTCCAAGGGCCTTCACTGTGGGTTACGGGCTCTGACAACAGGCCGCGCCAGAATGCGACAGCGTCTGCCTGATTGGGTGCTGGGACCTTTTCACGTACCATTGGCTGCGCCAATGATTCATATAGCCTCTTATAATGACTCTAGAAGAAACGATTCGGGTTGAGTCTTGTTGACCTCTCGGTATATCGTCGAATCCGCTTTCCCCAAATAGCGACTCTCTGCTGATAACTGATAAAACTGATATTTGTCCCAACAAACGCCATCCTGACGGTGCTTACAATTCTCGGCCTATTATTGACCGACCTGAAGCTTATTTGTCTGCCGATGAGGGCTCTTGTCTTTGTGATACGGCCGGGATAGCGCTACTTTGTCCAGTAGCATGTCCAGACGTGAGAAGTTTGGCATCAACATTGCGGCAAACTGTCAAAGCGGCGCCAAAAAGTATTGAGTTCGTATCGCAAAGGTCTCGGCTGGCTTCCAAGTAGGCCGCCAGCAATGGGTTCAGGGCCGTCACCACATCCCGATTTCACTTGCTTAGGGTTATGTGCGGGAGTCGCGGTCGATTTTCGAGAGTTTTCACAATTGCCTCCTCCAATTTATTCTTCATCTTCTCTAGTTCGTGGATGACCATTCCGTTATCGCCTAAATCCACCAGAGCTGAAAGATCCATGGTGGCTTTCACATGTGGCTGCTAATCTGTGGCCTGCGGAACCGCATCTACAGCTGTAGCCGGTTCATTCGATGGGGGAATAGCCTCACGTCGTATTCGTTCGAGTTTGGCATCACCAAATATTTTTGAGCGCATGATGTTTCGAACTTGGTCCGATAGGTTTTGCTCTGCGACGGGAACAGACGGCTCCAGCTCATCAAAAAAAGCGATGCATCCGAGCCCGATAAGGTATCCCTCCAGTTTCTTCCCCTTTCGCCCTATAGCACGCCCACAATGCGTTTGTGTTCATATTTTTATCCCAACGTATGCGGCGTTTTCCACCAACGGCGGGTGCCGCTTTCTGAGTCCGAGAGGACCCTGCCGACACTAAGCCATCTAGTGGGGATGTTGGATGCGAGGGGCTGCTAGATGGTCGTGCAGCACCTCGCATTCGGCTGGCGGCCCGCATGCTCCAGACGCACCCCGGTGACCTCCAGGCAGCGGCCCTATGCGCGGTTCTCTTTGTGCCATCATCCATTTTATGGGCGTCAGTTAACGGGAGATGCACAGACCCGGCGCCGTTTCATAATCGAGCCATATGCACAAACGGGCCTTCGCACCCTAGATTTCGCCAAGGCACGGCGCTAACACCGCTTGGCAAGGTGCTGACTGACTGCGCCGACGAAGCAGTTTTGTCACTAAACTGTTATGTCAGCGGGCGATGGGGTCGTCACTTCCCTACACCATTTATTATTTCTATTATAATAGGGTATCTATAAAGTTTTCTCAATAGGTTGGGCTGTATAAATATGTAATTGTAAATGAAAATGATAAACATACATAAATATCAATAAAATTAAATAAATACATAAAAAATACATGAATAAATAAAAACCCAACCAGATGGAAGCTCTCGGCAGGGGAGACCAAACGGGCGAGGGTTAGGGAAAAAGGGAAAGAAACCGGCAGACGATGCGGATGGTGTCGAGGAGCACCGCTTACTGCATTTGAGCTTGGAGCGGTCCACCACCGCATCGCATCGCAGTGGCCACTTACCTTCAGGTGGACTGTGTGCTTGTTTGTCACCCTATCCAATAAAAATAACCACGGAGTCCCAGTCACCTCAGATGAACCGAGAGGCTGACTGGGATTAACCCGTTCGCAGAAACGACTACAGGTGTAATTTCGGTCGGCAGTCCACCCCACACGTCGGTCACCTCGTGAGCCAGGTCCAGATATTTTGTTCGCTCATCTGTTTCGGCTTTCACGAGGTTCTCGTCATACGGAATGGTAATTTCGACCAAAAATATCCTTGACTAAGCTCGGTTCATCAGCACAATATCAGGCTTATTCGCAAGAATAGTCCTGTCTGTGATGATGGCTCGGTTCCGGTAAAGCCTGGCGCGGTCATTTTCGGTCAGTTTCCGGCATGTACTTATAATAAGGCAGTTTGCGATCCACGAGACCGTATTTCAGAGGGAACCCTGGTGTAGAATCCTGGCTACCAGGTTGTGCCTATGCAAGTACTCAGAGTTAAAAAGTGCCGATCAACCAGAGATGACATGCCTAAGTGACTCACCGGGTTGGCGACAAGCTCGATAGATGTCGACGGTGCTATACTTTAGGATGTATTTCCGATAACTGGTGGTCTTAATAACCTGATTCTGTAATGCCCAGACAAAACCCTCAGTTTCCTATAAGAGCTCACCAAAATGTAGCCAATGGAGGGAGGCGACTGTGTCTACGAAAGGCTCATGAAGGGAATAGAGGGGTTAGCCCTTTATTATAGAAAGTAATTACGAAGGTTGCACACTTCACGATTATGCATGGTAAGCGCGCTTAAAAAGCCGAACCCACCATGCTTCTGCGGCAAGTACAGCCTCATTACTGACGATCTCGGATGATGCATCCTGTGGGACGTCATTATAGTGCGGAATTTTTTGTCCAGAGCGTTCAGTTCACCTGAGCATGCCAAAGGTATACATGAGAACAGGCATGATCCAACCGTTATATGCGTGAGTCTTATTCACACCGAACAAAAGGATATTAAGCACTATTTTGATCAAGCGTGAATGGAACACATTGCAAACTGACCGTTTCATACCCGCCTCATCTACACCGATGTTCTGTGAGATACCCAGGTATCGGTATGTTTCAGCCTCGGAAAGGGTTGTGTTGACCTTATGTTGATGGGCATAGATAAATCTATGCTCTCAGAGTTAGCAAACCTTCCCTTTTAACATGGAGGACCGCACACTTATCCGTCCCCAGCTCCATTCTAGTAGAATTACTAAAATCAGAAGTGATGTTTAGCAATTCCATAAAATGGCAGCAACTAGAAGCGAATAATTTGAGATCATCCACATAGAAAAGGTAGTTCACTTTTGTCTCTCCTTACCGAAGCTAAAATACCCTCCCGGAACCCGTGGAGGGTTCTACTAGCTAAGGTACTGAGAGGGTTCAGGCAGAGGCAAAACCAGATTGGACTCAAACAATCGCCCTGGTAGATACCCCTTCTTATCGTTATTCAGCTTTCCGCATCCGTCATCCGCTCGCCTAGATGACAAAGGATTGGAAGTCTCTAACTGTACAGTCAACCTTGTACAGCTCGAGGACCATCTTTAGCCATGTATGGGGCACCGAGTCAAAAATTTCTTTAATCTATCCAGGTGGAGGAGAAGTTCCGACGGTTGCGTTTAACCACTTTGTCAATGACCGCGTCAATGAGGAGTGGTTCTTTGGTTTAACGACCACCGCCCCGGCATCCATTTTAAGCACGCAACATCACCTGGTTTAAATCCAGGTGACGAATGTTACGCGTACTCAAAATGGATGTCAGTCTCTTATAAATGGTGGGTAGATACGTAATGGGGCGCTATTTGCACGAGTCTGTGGAATCCCGGTCTTTAGAAAGCAAATGAGTGATCCCAGTAGTGAAGAGGCTCGGAAGCGACTTTTGGTCGAAAGCCGCTTGAAACTTTCGGGCAAGCACAGCGTAACACACCACGAACCCCGTCAGCCACTACTGGCTGAATTACTACACTAATGATGCAGTCCATCTAGTCGCGGACTTTTCCAGTTCGGGGCCCTACGGACCGCCTCAGCTACGTCATCCGGCGTAATGATATATTACGACTCGCCACAACTTCCGTCCAAGGGCCCTCGCTGTGGTTTACGGACTCTGACTACAGGCCGCGCTAGAATGCGACAGTATCAGCCTGATTCGGTTCTGGGCCCGTTCCACGTACCATTGGCCGCTCCAATGATTGTGACGATTGTGAAATGAGACGATTCTGGAGCGATTTGCTGCTTCAGGTCGTCTATGCGCTCCGTCAGTTTTTGCGTTATATCCGGCTGGGACAAACTGATATTTGTCCCAGCAAACGCCATCCTAACGGTGCGCACAATTCTCGGTCTATTATTGCCCGACCTGAAGCTTATCAGTCTGCCAATGAGGGCCCTTGCCTTTGCGATGCGGTCCTCAATACTTCTTTTCAAGGCTGGGATAGCGTTATTTTGCCTAGTAGCGCGTCCAGCGGTGGGAAATTTGCCAATAATAGCGCAAACTGCTAATGCGGCGCCAAAAAGTATTGAGTCCGTCTCGCAAAGGTTCCGGCTGGCTTCCAAATAGGTCACCAGCATTGGGTTGAGCCCTCACGACAACCCGATTCCGCTTGCTTTAGAGTATGCGAGGAAGTCGAGATCGATTTTCGAGAGGCGTACTGCGCGTTTCCAATATAGCCTCTTCAAATGTACTCCTCATTTGCTCTAGTTCTAGTTTCTGGGTGACTGTTCCATCATCGTCTGAAACAACCATTACTGAGAGATCCACGGCGGCATCCACGTATGCTGGTTGCTCTGCATTTTGTGGCGCCGCATCCTCAGCAATAGCATTTTCATCCGATGAGGGTACAGCCTCACGTCGTTGCCGTTCGAGTTCGGTGCTATTAAATATGTTTGAACGCAAGATATACCGAACTCGGTCTTCCAGGTTTTGCTCGGTGACGGTTATATATTTTTTTTAATAATATTTTTAATAATAATATTCCACAACTATCAAACAGCGCCATCTAGTCCCAAGCTAAGCAGAGCTTGTGTTATGGGTACTAGACAACTGATAAACATACTTATATATTTCTAAATACATAAATATTATAGATAAATTACACCCAGACACAGAACAAATGATCGTGCTCATCACACAAACATTTGTCCTGGGTGGGAATCGAACCCACGACCTCCGGCGTAGCAGTCAGGGTTACTAACCACTAGACCAACAGGCCAGTCAATATATATATATAGGCTATAGCTCAGCAAAAAGTCGATGTATCCTAGCCCGATACGTAAAACCTCCAATTTCTCCCCCTTTCGCCTTAAAATACGCCCGCAATGCGTTGCTGTTCATCTGCATTGACCAACGCATGCGGCGTACTCCACCAGTGGCGGGTACTGATTGCTGGGCCCACGAAGACCCTGCCAACACCAAGCCAGCAGGTGGGGATGACAGATGCGAGGGGCTGCTGGGTGGTCGTGCAGCACCTCGCACTCGGCTGACCGTTCGCATGCTGTCGCGTCCAGCGCCAGCTCCAGACGCGCCCTGGCTGCCTCCAGGCAGCGGCCCTTAGCTCATATTTCTTAATTCCATCATCCATGTAATGGGCATCAGTTAACGGGATACGCCCAGACCCGGCACGGTTTCATGGTGAGGCCATGTGCACAAGCGGGTCTTTGCACCTTCAATTTGCCGAGGCACGGCGCTAACACCTCTTGGTAGGGTGCTGACTGACTGCGCTGACGTAGCAGTTTTGTCACATAACCGTTACGTCAGCGGGCGATGAGGTCGTCACTTCCCTACTCCTGTTTATTATTATCGGGGATATCTATAAAGTTTTCTCATCTGGTTGAGCTGTATAATTATATAATTGTAAATAAAAGTGATAAAAATACATAAATATCAACAAAATAAAATAAATACATAAAAATACATAAATAAATAAAAACTCAACTAGATAGAAGCCCTCGGCAGGGGAGACCAGACGGCCGAGGGTTATGGGGAAAGGGAAAGTAAACGCCGGACGATGCGGGCGGTATCGAGGAGCACCGCCTTCTGCATTTGAGCTTGGAGCGGTCCGTCACGGAGTCCCAGCTGGCTCAGATGACCCTAGAGGCTGACTGGGATTAACCCGTTCACAGAAACGACTACAGGTATAATTTCGGTCGGCAGTCCGCCCCACATGTCACCTCGTGAGCCAGGTCCAGATATTTTGTACATTTGTCTGTTTCGGCTTTCACGAGGTTCTCGTCATAAGGAATGGTAATGTCGACCAAAAATGTCCTTGACTGTGCCCGGTCCATCAGCACAACATCAGGCTTATTCGCAAGAATGGTCCTGTCTGTGATGATGGCCCGGTCCCAGTAGAGCCTTGCGCGGTCATTTTCGACCACGGCTTCCGGCATGTTCTTATAATAAGGCAGTTTCCGATCCACGAGACCGTATTTCAGAGTGAGCTCCTGGTGTAGAATACTCGCTACTAGGTTGTGCCTATGCAAGTACTCAGAGTTAGAAAGCGCCGAACAACCGGAGATGACATGCCTAAGTGATTCACCGGGATGGCGACAAGCTCGACAAATGTCGACGGTGCCATCCCTTAGGATGTATCTCCGATAGTTGTTGGTCTTAATAACCTGATCCTGTATTGCACAGACAAAACCCTCGGTTCCCCGAAGAGGTCACCAAAACGTAGCCAGTGGAGGGAGGCAACTGTGTCTACGAAAGGCTCATGTAGAGCCTTGTAGAACCTCCCGTGGAGCTCCTTCTCCTTCTATACGGCCTCCCGGTCGGAAATGCTGTGTATTGCCGGGTCTTGCCATTGCTCGTTGGCTAAGGATAGAGGGGTAAGTCCTTTATCACAAAAAATATTAAAATATAATAATTATTATTATTATTATTAATAATTATTATTAATAATAATAATAATTTGTTATTAATATTATTATTATATATTATTATTATTTATAATCATAACGCCAGTGCGCGCAGATTAAGCAGTTCGGTAGCGCTTATTTTTCAACTTGCTTAATAAAGTCAGCATTTAAGGTTAGCTGAGAAGTGTAGCCCAATACTAGATAGCTTGTATTATTCCTCGTAAATCTGGCTATCATGTACAAAAATAATTTATAGAATCGGACTGATAGTACCAGACATTAGGGTGTTTAAACAAACAAAAAGCTTTTTTCCATTTGTTATATTAGTATAGATTCTATCTCATTCTCTCGTATAGATTTATATATTTGTCTTTTTTTAGTGTCTCTTTTTCGTTTCATTTTTTTTCAAATCACAGCGATGCTAAATAACTCTTCACCTCGAAACTCTCATCTAAATAGTAAGAATTAGTAAAAATATCTAATAAGTAATTTCGCAGTATCATTTGAACTACGTTTGTCACCTTTACTTAAATAAAAAAAAACGAGAGAAAACTGGTAAAGAAAGTGGTTAACGATAAATCTCATATAGTGTGAACCAAAATATTTTGAACTGCGGCTGATCGCGGGATAGCCACCTTATAAATGCGTGATATAAAATGCTAGTGGCGATGAGCAACGTTAAAGTGCATCATGTCTACATTAAAATTCATGGTGCTGGTGCATTTCCATAAATTTTATTTTTTCTGCGCTGATAAAATTATTTAAATTATTACTTTTTTATTGGACTGTAAATATCCAATGCTGAACATGCGCTTCTTCTACTATAAGGGTAGATTTGCCTTAATGGATGACACGACACGTTTGGCAGTCTGTAGGATAAAGTCCACGGCTGAACATATGCCATAGATGTCAGATGAGTTGGCTACAGCAGTTTTTTTTTAATAATTTTGAGCTGCTATCAGGAAAATGCTGCCGCCCATCTCCTGTTTAAATTTCTTTCTGACGTCTCTTATGACACCGACGGTACGATACGAGGTAATGGATATTCTTACACCTCCATAACACGGTTTTGTCTACTTAATTTTAACATAATATTTAAATTAAAGGCAATAACAGAGTCACATTTTAAGTCATAAGTTTACTTTAGAAACATGTCATAACTACTTAGAAGTGTAGCAAGTTTTTATTGCTTAAAAGCCTGTCGGTTTGGTTTACTGTTTAAAAAGCTTTTGAGGTATATGAGTAAGTTTTTGCACATACAAAATTTGTCGAAACGGGTATTATTATAACGTCTATTGATATTATAGATGCTAAATTTAAACTATTAAATCCTACGTAATAATACGTAGAGTTCCACAAATTGCATAGCATCTAAAATCCAAAAAAGAAAATATTTTATTTCCATATGTAGCATGATTTAATGCAATGTTGTTGCAGCGTAAAGCACATCCTACTCCGTATAATCCCCTGGGTGTCGTAAGAGTCGACCGGACTTTCAGAGTGAGGGATTACAAAGTGCATCTGTGTTTGAGCTTAGACTCGTGCATTAAAATCATTTCCTGCACAAAATTCGGTTGAAAACCTATATTATTATTAATTTTCTAACTCAAGGGAACAGCGACAAACGTGCAAGATATCTGATACTGCGATTGCCAAAATACCAACCGGACGTAGTACCGTTACTGCAAATATAAATATAAAAGCACAATAGATACCCAGATCTAGCAGTAGACTATGGCTACCATTACCGTATCAATCTATCAAAAGTCCATTAGTGAACATAGGCCTCCACCATAGATTGACGCATAGGGAGGATATGCAGCTGTTTTTGTAGTTAATACTAGAAAGACATCACTGACAATCTCCTGGTATATTTCCCTCTATCGCTTATGACACCCACGGACGATATGGTACATTCTTACATCACCATTACACGGTGCAGCAGTAGACTACACGCTGCAATATATAATAGATGCAGCACAAATGAGTCGGCTCAATCGGCGAAGGATCACGCTCGCACAGAAAACCAATATGAAATAACAGCATAATGCTGACTGTGTTTCGTATAGTGTGAGTTGTTTTTGACCTCACAGTACCGATTTTTCTATGGACCTGACTTATTGAGACAGTCGAAAGAGAAAAGGACCGAGTGAAACGTGCTTTAATGCAAATTAAAGTTATAAATTTGGGAAAATACTAATAATAAAATATGCTACTTTTACGTTAATAAACGTATGATATAATACATTTACGTTAATTATTAACTATTAGACCAAATCCGATCCGCAAAGTTCTCTTAAATTTACTTTCTTTAGATCTCAAAACGAAATTAATGTGTTTATTGTTTCCGATAAAGCTAAACCTTCATTCAAGCAATCGAGAGCGGTAGTAATTTAGAGTCAAAGTGTGCAGTAAACTTGTTAAACTTAGCCTGGCTGACTTATCAATTCTGTAATGTATGCTGCACTTACAGTTGCTGTAATGTTTGTTTAAAGTAAATCACTTTAAACTTGTGCGTTCAGTTCAAAACCGCATGTACGTTCAGTGATAGAGTTATAAAATAAAATAAGTGCAGTGAGACCTCTTGAAGTAAGATTAATGAGTTATTCAGTCGCTAAATTAATACTTACGAATGAATGAATGAATGAACATACTTTATTGTACACCACAAACAAATATACAAATTATGTAACAAAAGATAGATTAAATGTACAATTTGGCGGCCTTATCGCTACATAGCGATCTCTTCCAGGCAACCAAAGGCGTAAAGGAATAAACATTGAATACTCGGTATGTGGTGCAATATAAATATACAAAATATAATATCAATACATGCGTTAGATATACAATAAATGATATGAATTATTAATACATAATAAAAGATAAACTGCACTTACTATCAGGTGGACTGTGTGTTCAACCATTCTACATTAAAAAAAGAAAAACAGAAATATGTTTGCTATAAAATTAATTTTTACGGACTTTATCATATATCAGTGGATTCACAGATAAGATTGGCTACATCTTGAATCAGGCTTCCATAAAAACATACCACAAGCTGCTGAAAAGATTAGACAGTTCTTACCATCCGTCAAGTGTAATATCACTCTACAAGATGCAGGAGGGTATATATTTTATTATGAATGTGGCCTCTCTTAAATAGGACAAACAAAAAGATCCATAAAACATATCGTGGATGTGAAGTACAGTTGCTCCGGGTAGCTTGCAGTATGTCAACATGTTCAGGATCTTCCTAACCTAATATATTAGATTTAGTACTCCACAAATCCTCGCAAAAGAACACCGACACCTACTTAGGATAGTTCGGGAGGGCATTGAAATTAAAAAAAACATCCTAATTTCAACATAGAAGATGGATGGTGTACCATCCCAAAATAAATAAAATTAAATCCCAACTCAAGCATACTACTGCAAGACTTCAAGATGCTGTGTAGATTGAACAAATAATTACCAGCACGTCAAACACCTCAGTTTCCCAAGGGACCATGCAGTGAAGTACCCGTAATGTCCGAAATTAAAAAAGTTAAAATTATACGCGATAAAATCCGTAAAATTAGTTTTAGTCAATGTGTATTATTCTCGTTAATATAAGAAATCATTATAAAAATACGCTTGAATGAATTAAACTATGCCCGCATGATATACATGCGGGCATTGTCTTGTTCATCTTTATATTTCAAAAAAAAAATGTACATACGATAATGATATATTTACGCGAACACTACACATTTTTAAATAAAACTAATTTTACGGATTTTATCGCGTATTTTAACTTATTTTTATATTCCCGACGTTTCGGGTGCTTTCCAGCACCCGTGGTCACGGGGGACTGAGTTGTTTGACGTCCTGCTGTCATAGTTAGCCCGGCTACCTTCAGTTTTTTAATATTAATTTTTGGTTCGATTTACGCAGAATGAGCTTACAGTATCTTGAAGTCTAGCAGTGGTATACTTGGGTTTGGATTTGATTTTATTAATTATGGGATCCCAAGCAGATGGCAGCACCCATCCATCTTCTCTATTGAAATTAGGATGTTTTTTAATTTCAATAGCCTCGCGAATCATCCTTGGGAGGAATCGGTGTTCTTTTGCGAGGATTTGTGGTCTATCAAATCTAATGTAATGACGGGGACGATCCTGAACATGTTCACAAACTGCAGACTTCCCGATACGTCGGTGCTTCACGTCAGCTATATGTTCTTTAACGCGGGTTTTAATAGATCTTTTTGTTTGTCCTATGTACGAGAGACCACATTCACAATCCAGCTTGTACACTCCTGCATCTTGTAGAGGGATATGACACTTGACGAATGGTAAAAATTGACCAATCTTCTTCAGCGGCTTGAAGTACGTTTTAATGGAAGCTCGCTTCAAGATGTAGCCAACCTTGTCTGTGACTCCTCTGACATAGGGTAGTACAGCAGGCACACGCTCGACTGTGGCTGGCTTCACTCGGTCACTCTGACGAAGGCGCGGGACCCGAAGCTTGTTGTCTTGCAGTACTTGCTCGACGTGTTGAAGCTCGGCGGCCAGATGTTTTCTGTCACAGATCCCTCGTGCTCTATGAAACAAAGATTTTCCCACGGTAGCTAACTGTGAAGGATGATGGTGAGATTCACCATTTAAATATCGGTTGGTATGGGTATTTTTTCTGTACACAGTATGACCAATAGTGTTATCAGGATTTCGGATGACTAAAACATCTAGAAAAGCTAAAGTATTGTTTGCCTCTAACTCCATTGTGAATTGTATTTTAGGGTTTATGGAATTAAGGTGGTTTAAAAATGCAGTTACTTTGTCAGATGGTAAAATTGTGAAAGTATCGTCTACGTACCGCTTGTAGAATCTTGGATTTACAGGAGCAGTAAGAAGGGCTTTCTCCTCAAAGTCCTCCATGAATATGTGTGTTTGAGTAATACTGCATATTCTGTAGGCATGTTGAATATGCAGTATTACTCAAACACTGCCTCACATCTGGCTATTTATTGTGGAAAGAAGAGTTCTACATGCAAGTAGACGGAGTGGCAATGGGCTCACCTGTATCTCCCGTAGTCGCCGACATATTCATGGAGGACTTTGAGGAGAAAGCCCTTCTTACTACTCCTGTAAATCCAAGATTCTACAAGCGGTACGTAGACGATACTTTCACAATTTTACCATCTGACACTATGACAGCAGGACGTCAAACAACTCAGTCCCCCGTGACCACGGGTGCTGGAAAGCACCCGAAACGTCGGGAATATAAAAATAAGTTAATATACGCGATAAAATCCGTAAAATTAGTTTTATTTAAAAAGTACATACGATGTTTTTTATTTGATAAGATTAAAATACTATTCCAATTTAAATTTATAAAAAAGTATCTTAATTTTAAAATATCAAATATCTGGCCAAAATACTTAATGCGATTAAGCCAGTTATAAAAAAAGCCCTTATTACACGTAATAGCAGGGTCCAATAAGATTTTGGCCTTCTAAATTTACACACTTTCATTTTCCCTGTCTTGAAAAAAAAAACGTATAAATTTTATGAAGGGCTCTATGAACAAAGAACGAGTGCGTCCGAGAACATTTAGTACGGTGCTGCCAATATATACCTAAATAAAAAAATATACGACGGTCCCCGAAATACTGTACCTTCAATTCTGTAATGTCGTTCATTTACTGCAGAGTACATTATGGCTGACCACTGACTACTTCGTAGCTTAACGTGAATGACTAGGTCATTAATTTGCCGACCTTAGGTTCGAATCCCAGTTCAAGCCAACATTTTTGTAAAAACAAAATTGTTTTAACAACAATCTATGGGAAAAATATATGTCAATCTATTGGGTAGGCTTATGTTCACTTCTTTCGATTTGTTACATATACAGGAATTTTGAACTTTAAACTTCTTTCCGAGTATATTATAACATATTTTACTCAGGGATAACGCAGCTTTCCACTAGTGAAAGAATTTAAAGAATCCGTTCAGTATTTCATACGAACAAATTTAACTTCTCTCTAATAATATAATAATAGTAATGTTATGGACTTGAAGTCAGTCAGTTTTCTGTTTTTCTGTTTAAGTATAATATATAATTTTCCCAATAATTGCCAAACGTATTCTTAAATGAATTAATATACTTGATTTAAAAAAAGCTGTGAAAAATTTAAAAATCTTTTAAATAAGCAAAAAATCGTGCGTGCATTAAAGTTATTTGTAAATAAATAAAAATCATAAAGAAAATCTATCTATAATATAAAAATGAATCGTTGAATGTGTTGCTAAGCGCAAATCTCGAGAGCAGCGGAACTGATTTCGCTAATTCTTTTTTTATAATATTCCTTGAAGTACGAACATGGTTCTTACGGAGAGAAAAATTTAAATCTAATAATATAATAATAGTAATGTTATGGACTTGAAGTTAGTCATTTTTCTGTAATTTTTTAAGTATAATATATAATTTTCCCAATAATTGCCAAACGTATTCTTAAATGAATTAATATACTTGATTTAAAAAAGCTGTGAAAAATTTAAAAATCTTTTAAATAAGCAAAAAATCGTGCGTGCATTAAAGTTATTTGTAAATGAATAAAAATCATAAAGAAAATCTATCTATAATATAAAAATGAATCGTTGAATGTGTTGCTAAGCGCAAATCTCGAGAGCAGCGGAACTGATTTCGCTAATTCTTTTTTTATAATATTCCTTGAAGTACGAACATGGTTCTTACGGAGAGAAAAATTTAAAAAAATTGCCTGAAAAAGTCTAAAAACAACACTTTTCTATATTCCCATACAAAAGATTCGTAATAATACTTAAAAGTCAATTTGAACTTACTTTAATACTACACCATAAAGTTTAAATGTTAGTAGAGGGGTTCCGGAAAGGCAAAACAATTGAGTGGCATTAGTATCGTATAAATATTAATGTCAATATTTGTCAATATTTATATACACTGGCAGATAAGTGATGTTATAAGGAGTAACTTGGGCTGCTTTTATTTTAAGATTCCGCGAAAAATAACTCCACGCGAGCGAAGTCGCGGAGAACAGCTAGTTTACTATAGAAAAGTCATCATGTTTCCTAATTTTGTTGTGTTTTCAATATTATATTTATGATATAACTATTGTAAGGGATATAAATACCTTGAAAGGAAAAAGGATTTAACTACATTTTTATTAATTCGCGTACTGTAAAGATTGGTCACGTAGTAACATAAGAACTATATACGTTCGAATGTTGCCACTAACAAGAAAGTTTTCCAATATAACGGAGCAGCGTGACATGGAACAGAAACAATTGAAGTAACCAAGGATTTAGTGATTTTACAGAATTCTTCCTCACGTTTATGAGTTTTTTAAAGTTTTTACAGATGTAGTTTGACGCAAGATAACCTTAGCATGGTGAAATATATAGTGTCGAAAAATAGGCGCAAATAATTATAACCGATCAGAAAACTGAAATTAAAATAAAACCATAACGTATCTCGTAGTAACATAAAAATTACTTATAACAAATACTTTTTCAAATTTCTTTACACTATATCTTAACCAGAAGGAAGTAAGCGTAGCGTAGATCATTTTTTTTTAAATTAAAATGTATGCCAAAATGTTCTACGCTATTTTCCTCCTGGTTATATCTTAGCACCGACTTTGGAATTTGAAATTACTTTACTCTTTTTAGTTCTTTAAATTCTACTTTTACTTTTTTAAAGTTAACTTTGTTTAACATTTTAAGTAGATTAAGAAAAGTCCCTGAAAAGGCAGAATTCTCCTGAAGTATAACTATTATAAAAAAAAACAATTATCAAAACCGGTTCACAATTACTAAAGATATCGTGTAACAAACATTCAAAAAAATACAAACGGATTGTAAGCTTAATCTTTTTTGGCGTCGGCTTTTTTTGAAGCCATCGAATGCAGCTGAGCTGCATATAAATATATTCAGCGGTAGAATTTTGACAGCCTAGTCTATATTTAAATATGCCTCTTTCTTTTCGATTTCCCATTTAGAAGTTGTTGCAATAAATCAAATGTTAGTCCAAATTTAAACCTGAATTTACGTTTGGATTTAAATTTGAAATTATTTATTATTACGAAGAGTATATTAACTTTACCATGAAATATCATATAATCTTTCCGATACTTTTAGAAAATATGTCAAAAAATATTCTAAAATGTTTAAAAGAGTGTGCTCCACAGCCAAATCTTTAAATATTTTTTTCTACGTGGTAGAGCCATGCTGCAGCTATATTATGGTTGTAGCACGAATGGGTCGGCTTGACCGGGGAAGGACCACGCTCTCACAGAAAACCAGCGTAAAATAGCAGTTTAACGCTGCTGTGTATCGTATGGTGAATGTAGAGAACCGGAGACCCTTTTTACTAGCAAAGAGGCATTCCATCTTAGTCCTCACGGGTGACAACGCATCTGCATCTTGAGACTTTATTGAGGATAGATCTAGATGTCACAGTAACCACTTACCATCAGGTGGACTGTGTGCTCGTTCGTCACCCGATCCTATAAAAAAAAATATTAGCCACAAAATTAAGACCGCTAATTATTCTATTCTATTCTCATCATTACAGCCCTTCACAAGTCCACTGCTGAACATAGGCCTCCCCCAAGGAATGCCACAAAGCACGGTCCTGAGCCACCTGCATCCATCGATTTCCTGCATATCTTACCAGGTCGTCACTCCATCTAGTGGGGGGACGCCCTACACTTCGTCCGCCGGTACGAAGCCACCACTCGAGAACATTTTTCCCCATCGGCTGTCGGTTCTTCGAACTATATGGCCGGCCCATTGCCACTTCAGCTTACTAATCCGTTGGGCTATGTCGGTCACTCTGGTTCTACTGCGGATATTCTCATTTCTAAGTTTATCACGCAAAGATACTCCGAGCATAGCCCTCTCCATAGCTCGCTGAGCGACCTTGAGCTTCCTTATCCAGCCAGCAGTGAAGGACCACGTCTCATTACCATAGGTCATCACTGGCAACACGCACTAGTTGTAAAGTCTTGTTTTCAAGTTTTGAGTTATACCTGACGAGAAGATGTGCCGTAATTTCCCAAACGCTGCCCAACCAAGTTGAACCCGACGACCCAACGTCGAGTCCAACTTCGACCGAGAGGTCATCTCGGTCGAAGTTGGACTTACCTAGTCGGACTATTTGTCCCAGGTAAACATACTCGTCAACAACTTCGAGCTTAGTGCTCCCGACAACAAGCATAGGTGTGACATGGACATTAAACATGATCTTTGTTTTGTTTATATACATCTTAAGACCTATCTGTTGGGAAACACTATAGAGGTCATTGAGCATAGTCCTTAGATCTTCCAGCGATTCTGCCATAAGGACTATATGGTCGGTCGGTCAAATCAAAGGTGAGTGATGTACACGCCATTATTGTTAATACCGTATCCTTTCCAGTCTAGAAGCTTGAAAGCGTCTTCCAATGCAGCGGTGTAGAGTTTCGGGGATATAACGTCACCCTGTCTTACACCTCTCTGCAATTGGATAGGTTTCGTACTCTGGTTCTGTACTCGGATAGCTATCGTAGCCCTACTGTACATGCACTTCAGCACTTCGATATACCGACAGTCAACTTGGCATCGCTGAAGGGACTGCAGCACTGCTCAAATTTCGACGCCATCAAAGGCTTTCTTATAGTCCACATACGCCAGACATAGTGGCTAATTGTACTCCTCGGACTTTTGTACAATTTGCCAAAGGGTATGTATGTGGTTTCGGAAATCCGCTTGTTCGGGAGGCTGGAAGTCGTTAATTCTGCGCGCGTGACAATTCGTTATGACTCTCAAAAACAGCACGTAGACGCGGCTCAGAAGGGAAATCGGTCTGTAGTTCTTCAAGAGAGCGTTGTCACCTTTCTTGAAGAATAAGACCACCATACTTCTGCTCTACGCCTCCGGTGTAGTGCCACCATGGAGAACGGAATTAAAGAGCTTCTGAAGGACTTCAAGTACCGGTTTTCCACCCGCTTTCAGAAGCTCTGTTGTAATTCCATACTCGCCTGAGGCGTTGCCGTTTTTAAGGTGCTGGAGAGTCATTCTAATCTCGCTCAGACTGACGTCCGGGATATCATCGGAATAGTGTTGGATAAGACTCGCTTTTGAATTGTTACTCACACTTACGTGTGGCTCCAATGATGATGTGTACAGCTGCCCATAGAACCTCTCAATCTCATTCAAAATCTCAGGTGTCACGGAAACTACGCTGCCACACTAGGTCTTCAGCTTCAACAGTTGGCTCTTTCTGGCAGACAGATCTTTAGCAAAGTCTTTGGAGCCTTGGTTCTGCTTGATCTCTTCTTTAATACGAGCAGTATTAAAGTTGCGTTAGTCCCGCCGCATACATTTGGAGATCTGTCTGTTCAGTTGCCTGTATGCTGTCAAATCTACTGAAGACTACAGCTTCATATCCCGCCTAACAGCCATGAGACTAAGAGTGTGATCGGAGAGTTTTTGTGTTCTTCTGCGGCGGATCTTGAAAAACTTAGCTCCGACCGCATGGACAGTTTCCACGAGCTTGTCATTCATATCGTCCATTGCATTGCAATCTTCTAGGCACTGAAAACGGTTTCGTAGCTCGAGCTTAAAGGTTTCGGGACTTTGGATTTTGAGACGGAGCTATTTTATTCTGCTTTAATAAAATGACTGAAATTTTTACCTCTTTTATGCCTTAATAAAAAATATTATCTATTTCAAATCAACTTTATTCGAAGCGTAATTTCATAATGAAAGTCTAATAAAATTAAAATTTAGTTCAAATTATAGATTAAATTGAAAACTTACAATGAGACACCAAACGCGAAGATGCTATAAGCAAAGGTATATATTATATATGATATTCCATCAATATACGTGTTTACTTTGTGGCGACGCATTCCGTACATTACTAACTAATAATTAATAAATTAATGAATGTGCATACTTCAGGTGTTACATTTATTTAAAAAACATAATATAAAATTAGATGTCATATTATCAGATTTTGTAATTGTATTTTATCATAAAACTCAGTACCAAATAAATATTTAAGTATTGTGGTTCCTCTACTTACAGTAATAACAGAATTAGCTCAAGCGAAGTTTCACTTACACGTTGGGAATATTGTTCACAGATAACAAATTGCGACTTCCAGAACAATTATTATATTATTATTTTCGTCTCGATTGTTGTTATTTAATCTTAACTTTTTAATATATCTATATGATTATAATAAAATTACCTAAGTAGCCTCTTACAACAATTATAATTGTAATTTGACTAAATGAAATAAATTTTACAAAAGCCAACATTGGTATATCATGCCGTTAAGAAAACATCAGATCTATGGGGGTTTTCTATTAAAGCTATTGCGCTTATAATAGATGCGATCGCACCCCATCTTGGTATTATATTGTGTGCTTTTAAACGGGGAGAAACTGAGCCTAGTTGAATCCACTCTTTTTCTCAGAATTACAGTTAACGTGCAGCTGTAATGGGGCTCTCATATATCTAAACTAGCTAACAATGTAAGATCTGCAACATATGCCGTAAAAAAGATAAGAGGCCTTACATGTGTAGCATAAGCTATGAAAATAACTAAAATGTCATATAGAATCTTGCTGTGGGCTAATGCGATTGATATTGAAACTATGTTTGTTTTGCAAAAAGGAGCCATAAGAGCAATTTTAACCTAGGTTTGAAGGAATCCCTTATAGAAAAATATAAAGTAATAAATATATTAACCAGAATATAATGTATGTATACAAAAAAATTGTTTTACTATAAATAGTGACGTATATACTACGAACAAGCACAAGTTAGTTATACCGGTTACTCGACTCCAAACAGTCAGTAATTCCTTCATGGGGCAATGTAAACACTTTCAAAACAAAGTTGTAAAAAAAATGCATACCTTATCCATCAAAAGGTTTAAAAAATTTATTAAGCAAAAATTATCTAGTAAAAGTTATTAAACTACTAAAGAACATGACTGATAAGACAAACTCTGGGAATGAGGTGATCGCTAACATGCTGTTTCTAAATATTTTCATAACAATTGTATAAAATATTACATTGTAAATTGAGCTTTTAAAAAAAGTTCCGCTTAGTTTCTTGCTGGTTCTTCCCAGAACCAAATAAAATATACACTACGCGAAAAGAAACAACACTTAAGCATGTGTGCACGTAAAATCGCTTGCGGCTATGTATCTGGATGTGTGCGGGGGCTTTGAAAGGCGCGCGGGGCGTGGAACGGGCCGTCGCCGACTGCCCTGGCAGTGTGCTTGTACGTAGTAGTTCGCATCTCGTCTCTCTAATCTCATTATGGTTGTAGCACGAATGGGTCGGCTCGAACGGGGAAGGACCACGTTCTCACAGAAAACCAGCGTAAAATAGCAGCTTAATGCTGCTGTGTTTCGTATGGTGAGTGTAGAGAACCGGAGACCCTTTTTACTGCCAAAGAGGCATTCCATCTTAGTCCTCACGGGTGACAACGCATCTGCATCTTGAGTCTTTATTGAGGATAGATGTAGATGTCTATGAGTCACAGTAACCACTTACCATCAGGTGGACGGTGTGCTCGTTTGTCACCTGATCCTATAAAAAAATGCACCGCACGCAAGCACAGACTGACCGCGATATTTTATGGCTTTAATAAAAAAATGTTATTTTTGTCGCCAAACCACACACGTTTTTATTGTTTTCTTGCAATCCTGTCCATCCATAGGTTCTCTGGAAGAGATAGCACTTAGTGATAAGACCACCCATTGTACCACATATATTTTTCTCATTTTTTGTTAATATTTATGTTATTTTTTGACGTACAATAAAGTGTTATCTATCTATTCATCTATGATTCCCTATGGATATTATAAAAAAAATATACATATATATTTATACGTGGTAGAGCCATGCTGCAACTATATTATGGTTGTAGCACAAATGGGTCGGCTCGACCGGGGAAGGACCACGCTCTTACAGAATACCAGCGTAAAATAGCAGCTTAACGCTGCTGGGTTTCGTATGGTGAGTGGAGAGAACTGGAGACCCGTTTTACTGGAAACGAGGCATTCCATCTTAGTCCTCATGGGTGACAACGCATCTGCATTTTGATTCTTAATCCAAGATAGATGTAGATGTCTATGGGCCACAGCAACCACTTACCATCAGGTGGACTGTGTGCTCGTTTTTCACCCTCATCCTATAAAAAAAAACATACGGCTACGAATTTTTGCAATTGTTAAAAATAATAATAAAATTATAAAAGTCATCGAAAAAGCCAAAAAATATATAAAAGTAAGTCATTTTTAAAGGGTAGTAGGTAATACTAATTATTGCGTACTGAAATACTAAGTGTTGGTTAATTATTTAAGATTACCATTAACTGTCATGCATATTTTGTTTTGTCGGAAATATTTATTTTCCCCATCTGTAAAGATATTTATAAAAGTTGATTTAAGATTGATCGTATATTTCACTACCTAAATACATAAGTTTACCTTATATAACATATACCTACTATGTATCTTCTTTGGCACAAGTCGATTATCGATTACAAGTCGATATTCGATTTCGGTTCTGTTTAGGCCAAACAATTAACATTTGAAATTTACATTCAACACTCGTGTTCGCCCGCTAACTTTGTAAAGGTGACCGTGCCCGACTCCCCTGTGCGTCGCCCGGCAGAGGGTCGGGCGCAGAACGCGAGTGCGAGAACGGTAGCTTTAATTCAGCGGTGCCGTCGTAACGTAACGTATTGTGGTTACCGTGGCAGCGATTACGTGCGACCAGTTTTGGTTTGAGGTCTAGATTTTCAGTATTTGTGCGCGTTACTTTGCTGCTTAAATTGTGTTTCATGAAGACCGTCTCGGATTCGGTTGTCTCAGTATTGCAGTGAGTCTACTCGGGCCGCGTGATCACTGCCTTAGAAGGTCGCGTTCGATTCTCGAAATAATTTGTGGCTGAGTGAACGGAAGTGAACTTTGACCCACCGCTCATCAGTCGTGCCGCGTGTTACGTTTTTGATTATAATTAAGGGGATTTAGTTGAGTTTTGAACGTCAAGTGGTATAGTGGTTGCATGCATAATTGCATTCTGACAATACTGATTTGCGTTAACGAATTGCTTTGTGCCATTGGATTTAACTCGGAGATATTTTCCTGTGTCGGTTAAAACAGTTAAACTTTGCGACCCGCGAGAACCAGCGTTCGTATTAGATTATAGATTTGTGCTAATGGACGCTAGACTTTGAGTGACACCGAGTGACGCCGCTGGAGTGACACCACATAGGGTGGCGGTGCTGGAGTCAGGGTTGCTGCTGATTAAAAAGGGCTAATTCAGGTTAAACATATATACACTTCTCACACACTACTTACATGCACCTACTTAACGCCTGAACGAGCCATGTGGTCCTTCTTCGACTCTGAACAGGTACGTACGTACGTACTATTTATTTACCTAGCTTTATCACTGTCGTGTAGGTCAACTCTCCATAAGGCCATTCGGGCCCCGTCCTTAGTTATCCGTCGAGTCTACAGCTGTATGGGCCCCTGTATAGTCGACCTTTGTCGGGACAGGTAAGGACGTGTACAGGTTCGGTATTAAACCTAGCATTACACACTCCGGCTTAATGTCACCGGCACTTGAACTCTCACTTACAGAGAGTGTCACCGCTGTGCCAGAACAGAGTTTTTTCGGAACAAGTGTTAAAAGTAAAAAATGACTTTTAATAAGTATAACTGTAAAATTACAATTATTGAATAAAAATGATTCTATTCTATTTCATTCTTTATTATAGGATAGGGTAATAAACGAGCACACTGTCCACCTGATGGTAAATGTTTTCTGAGACTCATAGACATCTACAACTATCCTCAATAAATAATCAAAATGCAGATTCGTGGTCACCCGTAAGGACTAAGATGGAATGCCTCTTTTCCAGTGGTTCCCGGTTCTCTACACTCACCATACAAAACTCAGCAGTGTTAAGCTGCTATTTTACGCTGGTATTCTGTGACAGCGCCGCCCTTCTCTGGTCGAGCCGATCTATTCGTGCTTCAACTATATTACCAATATAGGTGCAGCCTTTATAGTCTGCATGTCTCTACCACGTATGAATTTATTCTATTCTAAATCCAAATATTGATTATGTACCAAATTATTTCTATCCCTATGTGTATTTTATTGTAAGATCTATCTCTTATAAAGGTCAACAGTAACACAAAACCTTCCTTGATAAACTCTTCAAGTCACAACAATTTCTGAAAATTAAAGCGCTGATATCCGCGAGGGTACATTTTAATTAAAAGTTGAGAAAACGAATTTAAGAAGGTCTCAAAGGAAATAAAACGCGAAATAAAATAATAATTTCTTGATAAATTGTAATTAAGTGCTTTGAAATATTATTACGAATATTATTTAATTAAACTTTTTTAAAGAGATAAAGGTATTCAAACTAGTAGAATAAGATATAAATATAACATGGGTAATATTGAAAAAAAAATATTTTAAGGGTTTTATCGCGTTTACGAGATTTTACTTAATTTTTATTACCGACGTTTCGAGAGACTAAGTTTATAAAAATAATATTATTCAATATGTACTGCTCTTGTAAATATAAGAATTAATTATATAATAACATTGGTATGAATGTAGATAGTAAAATAAATTAAAACGGAGCACTCCTCGCTAGACTAGAAAGTCTCCTTAGTTAGAGTACGGTGCAGGCAACTATCTAAACCAGCCATTTTACAAGTATTAAACAGTATCGTGATTCTGTCCGTGGTAATAATTCTATTAATACAAGTAAAGAAAAGTACCGAGAGGCTACCCTGTGTGTAGAGATAAGCAATGTCGCTGTTGGTTTGCATATTTCATCTATTTTCATTATCTTGCATTTACTTCTACAAGATTACTGTGTTCCATGAATATTTTAAAATGCAAACTAGTTATTAAGATACATTCGTAAATTGAAATAATTTTGAGAGCAAATTAGTTTAGTCGTTACAGCATTAAGAAAATTCTTAAATTATATATTTTTTAAATGACATTGTAAGGGGATAAGCAGGGATAAGTTTGGGATCAATGAAGGAAATCAATGGATTCTGATTGATGGTGATGACACCCCCTAGCATTTCAATTTCTTAAGCATTACGCCCCTTCCCCCTTCCCCCTTTGTCCTCATCAAAACATAAATTAGGATTTTCTTCTGTATCTTGAAGGTAGTCTAAATTTATTTATACATAAATTGTACAAGGACAAACATCCAGATCCGGAATTATTTCTAGGCCATCATATTACGGCGCTGTGGCTAAGCAATGAATTGCGGCGCAAAAGGCCAAGGGTTCAATCAATCACGCACTGAACTAAAATTGACATTTTCATTATTTTTTTATGTCTGTTTTGAAGAACGGAGACAGATAATAACAATTTTTTTCGATAGATTTGCTGATGATTCCTTACGCAATAGCCATACTAAATATACAAGTCAAACTGTAATACATAATTGCGGGTTGGCAAACGCAGTTTTTTTTTAATTTTCTAGTTGTTAATAGGAAATTTCCCATTTTCCTTTGACCTTTCTTACTGATGACACAGTTCTTCATTTAAATATCTAGTTTATTTAAATTTTAAGTGAATTATTAAAATCGAAATATACTAATAATCACCAATTTTTTCAAATATTTGTAGAGTTTTAGCGAAAACATAATATTATTAATCTCGATTTTGTCATCTGCAAATATTCATGGTTATATTTTATTTTGCCTACTAGCTCTACAACAGACAATTTGCGTTTCATCGAATCCTCATTATTGGTTATTAGTCCAGTCAATTGTGATATTCTTCAACTTTTCTATTTTTGTCACATATAATACTATTGTTATTTAAATAAACACTTTTATAACAAATTTTCAACGTAGTATTACTTATGTATTTTTGGCTTTTTCGATGACTTTTATAATTTTTATTATTATTTCTAACAATTGCAAAAATTCGTAGCCGTATGTTTCTTTTTATAGGATGAGGGTGACAAACGAGCACACAGTCCACGTGATGGTAAGTGGTTGCTGTGGCCCATAGACATCTACATCTATCTTCGATTAAGGATCAAAATGCATATGCCTTGTCACCCGTGAGGACTAAGATGGAATGCCTCGTTTTCAGTAAAAACTCACCGTACGAAAGACAGCAGCTTTAGGTTGCTTTTTTAGGCTGGTATTCGGTGAGAGCGTGGTCCTTCCCCTGTCGAGCCGACCCATTCGTACTACAACTATACTATTAATATAGGTGCAGCATGGCTTTACTACTTATAAAATGCTGATGATATTTCGTTGATTTTCCGACTAAAAAGGCAATCATTGAAATATGACGAAGTTAATAATGCTACATCAAAATTAGTATACTGGTTTAACGTTAATAATTTGCTTTTGAACGGTAATAAAACGAAATGTTTTAAATTCACTACAACTAATGTTAAACAAGTAAATACCAATGTGCTTTTAAATAGGTAGGAGCTGAGTCTTGTTGAATCCACTGTTCCACTCTACCATCCACCACACAAGGCGAAGCTTCAATGGGGCTCTCATATATCTAAACTAGCTATCAAACTTAGTTCTCCAGCATTTGCTGTAAAAATTATTGGATGCCTTTCACGTGTTGAAACAGTTAGACTAGTTTTATTTTTGTTATTTCCATAGCATAATATCATATGGAATCTTGCCATAGGTAATGTGATTGACGATGAAACTATCTTTGTTTTGCAAATGAGAGCTATAAGAGCAATTTATAGCCTAGGTCCGAAAGAATCCCTTAGAGAAAAATTTAAAGAAATAAATATATTAACTTTGGCCTCTCAATATATTTACGAGAATTTAATATATGTACACAAAAAACAAAGATAATTTTATTAAAAATAGTTATGTACATTCTTTAAATACTAGGAACAAGCACAAGTTAGTTATACCTGTTACTAGACTCCAAAGAGTCAGTAACTCCTTCAATGTATACGCATTTACAAAGAAGTCCCAGAAAATACATATGCATACCATTTTTATCAAAATGTTTAAATTATTAATTAAGCAAAAATTGTTTAGTAAGTGTTATTATACTCCTAAAGACTGACTGATAATAACCCCTAGGAATGAGGTTATCGCTACCACGTTGTTTCTAAATGTTTTCATAACAATCGTATAAAATATTATATTGTAAATTGTGCTTTTAAAAAAAATCCCGCTGGCTTTCTTGCTGGTTCTTTCCAGGAAAGAGTTCTCGCCAAGGCTGTACAAGGGAACTTCTGTCAGCCATCTCTACTTTCTCTGCACAGGGTGGATGACTCACCGGCCCATAACGCAATGGAGAAAGGCGATCTGCTAGGCTCTCGTTTTGCTTAAAACTCGACTCTCAATGACGGGGGTAACACACCGCCTACCATCCCGCGGTGTGAGTGCTCCATGCATGAAGTGCTGTTTACACAGCGATTGGTTCGCAAAGCACTCCTCTCCCTGGCCATCAACAAGTTGAGTGAGCCTGATGAAGTCCCACCTAAAGTGCTAAAGACGAGTGCTCCGGAGTCGGCACCGGTTTTAACACGTTTTTTTCCGGTACTCCTACTCCCTAGGCGTAGTCTCAAACTCATGGAAGACAGCTTTGGTGTACCCGATTATTATAAAAGGCGACCGCTCAGATCCGTCTAACTACAGGCCTATCGCTATCACCTCCTTGTTCTCCAAATTAATGGAAACTATTAACTGCCAGCTCATGCGGTACCTAGAGGATCACCAGCTGATTAGTGACCGCCAGTACGGATTCGTCGAGGTCACTGGCTGGTGATCTTCTAGGTTACCTATATTATAGATGGGCGGAGGTAGTGGATCACCAGTTTTGTTGCAGATCGGAGCATCAAGGTCGTAATAGATGGTGCATGCTCCGATTACAAGCCCTTTGACGCTGGTGTTCCACAAGGCTGCGTGCTATCATCAACGCTGTTTCTTCTGCATATCAATTATATGTTGCAAACTGGTAACATTCATTGATATGCAGACGATAACACTGGTGATATTTATACATCGGCCGTGCTAATATTTCTCGGGAAAAGGACGTCGAGTACCGGAACAAACTTGTGTCTGAATTCGAGACTTTTTTGAACAAAGTCATGGACTGGGGGCGACTAATCTAGTCCAGTTAAATTCCCATAAGACAAAAGTTTGCGCGTTTACCGCTAAAATGAACTCATTTCAGTTTCAAGGCACTCCCCTTGTGCAACTCTACAAGGTGCAGGTTTGGCCCCACATGGAATACTGTTGCCATTACTGGGCAGGGGCTCCCCAGTGCCAACTCCTTCCACTTGACTGCATTCAGCGCAGAGAGGTTCAAATCATTGGCGACCGAGTTCTTTCCGATTGGCTTGGCTCACTGGCACTACGTAGAGTTGCATCTCTTTTCGTATTTTATCGCAGCTACCACGAGGAGTGCTCTGAGGAATTGGTCGGACTAATTTCAGACGCTCAATTTCACCATCGTGCATCGCGACAAAACTCACGATATCATCCATACCACCTGGATGATTGGCGGTCAACCACTTGAAGTTTTCTTCCTCGCACAACTTCCTAGTGGAATCGATTACAACCAGCTACTTTGCTGGACCGATACGACTTAGGTACCTTTAAGAAAAGAGCATACTTCTTTTTAAAAGGCCGGTAACGCATCTGCAATTTCCCTGGTGTTGCAATTGTTCATTGGCACAAGTCACTTACCATCAGGTAGCTGGATTCTGGTTTGCCCCCTCCCCTATTAAAAAAAGATGTTTTTTTTTTTGCAAACCAGTGGTAAAAAATACTTTTAATAAGTATTATAGGTCTTGTAATCTTTATTGAATAAAATGATTCTATTCTATTCTATATTATAAAAAGAGACATGAATTCCTCAGCAGTGTGACGTTGCTATATAAATATTAGTCTAAAATTAAATATAAATATAACATACTTAAACAAAAATATAAATATTTATATATAAAAATTGTTTGTCCGCGATAAGCTTCTAAACCACTAAAATGATTTCAATGAAATTTGTGCACACTGTGTGCAGTTTGGTCCAACTCAAGAGATAGTTTAGTTTTTATACCGATAAGTCAGCCTTAGTATTTTCATTGCGAATTTAAGTATTTTTATAGCGCAGAGGTTCGTCGGTATGGGCAGTACAACGCTGCTTGCTGCCTCTGCCTGGCCAGCTGGTATAAAATAAAATATAATATAATAATCAACAAAAACACTAAAGTAAGAAATATTGAAATTAATTCAGAGTCGGTGGCTTCGTCAGTGGTAAGGAAACAATCAATTTTGGAGTACCACAAGTCAGCATCCTTGGACCTACGCTTTTTATTATGTATATAAACGACATGTTCGCTAATGTCGAAGGCGAAATAATTTGTTACGCAGACGATACAGTTTTAATATATGAAGGATTCACCTGGCCAGAGGTTTTTGGGTAGGCTGAAGTGGGTATGAGACGAGTATCTGCGTGGCTGCGGAATAATCTTCTCACGCTGAACTCATTTAAAACTAACTACATTTGTTTTCACAAAACAGCAATTTCTGCACAAGCCCAATACTCCAATTAAAACTGCATACCTGTGAACATGGCCGGAAACATTGTAGCTGTGTGGTGTTTGACTAAGACTGACGTGGCCAAATACTTAGGTATTTTGATTGATCAAAATTTAAACTTCAAAGGTCACATAAGATCTCTTTCAGGACGAGTGAGAAAAATTATTAACATCACGAAACTGCTCCGATACTCAGCATCTATAGAAATTCTCCGGTCTGTATACTTTGCCCTATGTCAGTCCTTGATCACTTATTGCTTAACATCCTGGGGTAGTGCCGCGAAAACACATATTATACAAATAGAAAGAGCCCAACGATCAGTTCTTAAAACTATTCTAAAGAAACCTTTTAGATATCCAACAGATAGAAAGTAAAGTCCTTTCTGTGCGTCAATTACACATTTTAAAATTAGCTCTCAAAGTCCATTAATCTGTAATTACATGCAAAGACTACAAAAAATTACTCAAACGAAGAGTACTCAAGGTCTCCTTACCCAAAATCAATTTGTATTTTGCCAGACGTTTCAGTCCTTTAATAGATTCGGTAATTTACAATAAAGTAGTCAGCGTTTGCGATATAAAACATTGCTCTGTAAAAGAAGCTTAAACAAAAATTGTTTCCTGGCTCGCTTCCTTAAATTATGACTCGACAGAAAAAATATTCTTACACCTAGCATAAAGGCAACTACCATTATTATAAAGAAATGCAACGTTTTACTCTATCTATTATTATACTTTGTTCATTTTATACTAGTTTTTAAAATTTAAATTTGGGATTAAGTAAACCAAGCGAAAACTAAATAAATAGTCAATGCTAAATAGGTACCCACGATACAGGATTACCTAGTGTGGGTACCAACGGATATTTCAATGAGTTGTAGTTGTTTTCTGTAAAATAAACATTTTTCATTTTTTTCATTTTCATTTTCAATTAACTTACCTGGTAAAATAAATTACCTGTCGAATGGATATCGTCGAGTAGTCGTATTCTCGTGTCGTCAATTTAAAAGGCTCTTGCAAATAACATTAATTATGTTCTGTTCATCACATGTACCCGGCATTACAAAGATAGTTCCGACCTAACAACTGTCCTGTGCGCTAATCGCTTTGTTTCCTTAAACAAATCTAGTTGCTAAATTAGTATTGAAGTCTAAATTCATGTAAAACTGTGTTAACCTTCTGTTTATAATTTGTGTGTCATTATGAACTGTATTGTGGTAGTAAATGTACTGTTATTGTGTATATGTACTTTGAAAGTGTTTGTGTTCTGCCTGAAATCTGTATCTTCTTTCTCTTGTTATTTTCAATCTTCTGAACATTAATGTTTATAAACAGTAAACAGAGATTTGTTTGTATTGTGAATTGTGGAGCTGTCATACAAAGAGAATAAACATAGTAGCAGTGAACAGTGAGTTTATTTTTATCACCAATTACACGAAACTGATGACACCGAAAATTTGGACGCTAGATAAAATCGTTCATCAAAAGATCATCAATAGCAATAGCAAACACCAACAAAACTAATAAAGCAGGTGAAGGTAGCTCATACGGAGTGGGGTCGTTTATACCTTCCAACATTTGTCGCGTCAGAGTATGCCTGCCCGCGTTTTAGCCTGAAGAACCGGGCGTATGATTCGCCCAAATAGCAGGCAATTATGCAAATTTTTGGAGTAAAAGATGATGAAACTAGATATATCCAGTTGTGAAATAAAATATATCATTTCACAACAGGATCATCGGTATGTAGTTGAAGTGAAGGATATTATCGTCTCACCACCAGCAAAGGGCAAGTACGAAAAATTAAATACGAATTGATCATAAGACTGTCAGCATCAAGAGAAAAGGAAGTAAAGCAATTACTGATGCAAAAGGAGCTTGGTGATCGCCAACCCTTACAATATCTGAAGCATCTACAACATCAAGCAGTAATTTGGTATGATACAAATGTGGTATGACTGCAAGATCTGCCTCTGTTCAATGGTGCAGTTTTTGTCCACATCGTGTTTTGTACTCTCACGTAAAAATCTGCACTTCGCCTTCACTGTGGTGGTCCATTATCGTCAGATTCTGAACAATTTGAGGTCTCACCTGGGATCTCGTACGCGTGACCGACGCTCCCGCTGCACTGAGCGCGATCCTCAAATGTTTAAGTAACAGTACACGAAAGCACGGACTTTCTTACCTTATTACCGACATTTCGAGCACTTTACAGTAACACAGTACTACACTTTACAGTAACAGTACAGGGGAAGGCTGTCGCTCGATAAAATTTGTAAAAACTAGTTTTATATATTCGTGCTTTTTATGAGGCAACATAGATGGTGCCCTACCTATTATAACACCACATATAAACAGTTCAGCTACGTTGGCTCTATTAACTTCAAAGTAAATTTTATGCTAGAGTTATACACTACTATGATAAGGGTTTGAAATCAGTCCAGTCGCCGATAATTATTGTGCTTTAAAGTTTTTTTTTTCTGTTTATAGATAATATTTCAATCCAACGACAATCACTTTGAAATTCTATTCTTAAATTACAACCCTTTTCTAAATAGTCCTCGTTAAAGGCAATTAATTACACCCTTGGGGCGCGTACTTTAAGATTTTACAGAAGCTTATAGCGATGTTGATTTGGCTTATAAACTTTTTATGGCTACCGAAGGTCCGTTCAAAAGAGTAATATTTTCATATTGAAAGGAAAATATTTTATGTAAATCAATTTTATTTGTTATGTTTTATATATATATATATATATATATATATATATATATATATATATATCTTTGGAAAACTTTTCATTAAAGGGAAAATTGATGGTGCATTGTACCCCATCATAACCTAGATGCTTTTAATTCTCAAACTTACCCAGTGATAATTTGGTTGTCTGAAAACATGTGACAAAAATTACAAAGAGCCAAGAGTTATCGCGGTTTTCTTTATGCTTCTCCGTCTAAAATTTATTGTTTGTTGCAAAATCTAAAGATAGAATGTTTTAAGTAAATATTTAATTAAAAGGGAACAATAAATTTCCTGTAACTTAGACGTATATATTTTGAATTCGCTTAGTACATGTTTTTTTTGTGTAGTGTAGCGGCGGGTAGGAATACTCACTACCCCATATCTTCACGTGGGTGTCGTGAAAGGCGACAGAGGGAAACTGAGGCAGAGGATGGGCAGTAGCATCTTTCTGGTAACAGCAAACAATAAACGGTTGCCAAACCGCTCGCCAAGCGTGGCAACTATGACAATATACCCCCCATGAAAGTAACGAAGAGATGGACACCAGTCCCCGGCGGCCCCGCTATTCCTGGCTACGGTGCCGATCATGGTAACGGCGGGGCAGGGGGTGTTAAGAATCTCCGGTGGAGGTTCGGCTGCCACCTACGACGACTTATAACGCACGCACCCTGAGGAATGACAAAAAGATCCTGGAGCTGGATGAAGAGATAGACAAGTTGCGCTGGAAAGTCATAGGATTATCCGAAGTCCGAAGAGAGGGGGAGGACACGGTAATCCTCGAATCTGGCAGTTTGTTCTATCACCGGGAGGGCGACCATCTGTTCCAAGAAGGTGTCGGATTTATCGTCCACAAGTCTCACGTTAACAACGTTGTAAAGATTGGGAGTGTGTCGACGAGGGTTTCGTACCTTATACTCTGAATCACCAAAAGGTATTCGCTGAAGGTCATACAGGTTTACGCACCAACCTTGGCACACCCCGATGAGGAGGTGGAGGAAATGTATGAGGATATCTCTAGAGCCATGCATTCCTCCAAAACCCAATATACGGTGTTAATGGGAGACTTCAATGCAAAACAAGGCACAAGAGAGAACGGTGAGTTGAAAGTAGGGAAATTTGGAATAGGGCAACGGAACCCAAGGGGCCAGCAGCTGGCCGACTTCATGGAGAAAGAGGGACTCTTTATGATGAACTCTTTCTTCAAGAAGCGGCCCCACAGGAAGTGGACCTGGTCGAGCCCCGACGGTTCGACAAAAAATGAGATGAAGATGAAGTCATCATTATGACGACCAGACGACAACTGTTCAGTGATGTCTCAGTGATTGCGAGGGTGAAAACCGGCAGCGTTCACCGAATCGTGAGAGGCACACTGAACCTAAACGTTAAGTTGGAGAGGTCAACGCTCCGTCCCCCTCGTGCTCTAATCCAAAGTCCCGAAACCTTTCAGCTCGAGCTACGAAACCGCTTTCAGTGCCTAGAAGATTGCAATATAGTGGACAATACTAATGACAAGCTCGTGGAAACTGTCCAAGCGGTTGGAGCTAAGTTTTGCAAAACCCGCCGCAGAAGAACACAAAAACTCTCCGATCACACTCTTAGTCTCATGGCTGTTAGGCGGGAGATGAAGCTACATTCTTCAACAGATTTGACAGCATACAGGCAACTGAACAGACGGATCTCCAAATGCATGCGGCGGGACTTACGCAACTTCAATACAGCTTGTATTGAAGAAGCGATCGAGCGGAACCAAGGCTCCAAAGCCTTTGCCAGAGATCTGTCTGCCAGAAAGAGCTAACTGTCAAAGCTGAGGACCGAGTGTGACAGCATCGTTTCCAGGACACCCGAGATTTTGAGTGAGATTGAGAGGTTTTATGGGAAGCTGTACACATCATCGTTGGAGCCACACGTAAGTGTGAGTAACGATCCAAGAGCGAGTCTTACCCGACACTATTTCGATAATATCCCGGACGTCAGTCTGAGCTAGATTAGAATGGCTCTCTAGCACCTTAAAAACGGCAAGGCCCAAGGCGAGGATGGAATTTCAGCGGAGCTTCTGAAAGCAGGTGGAAAACCGGTACTTGAAGTCCTTCAGAAGCTTTTTAATTCCATCCTCCATGGAGGCACTACAACGGAAGCGTGGAACAGAAGTGCGGTGGTCTTATTCTTCTAGAAAGGTGACAACGCTCTCTTGAAGAACTATAGACAGATTTCACTTCTGAGCCGCGTCTACGTGCTGTTTTCGAGAGTCATTACGAATCGTCTCGCGCGCAGACTTGACGACTTCCAGTCTCCCGAACAAGCTAGTTTCTGAAAAGGCTTTATCACCATAGACTTCATACATACCCTTCGGCAAATTGTACAGAAGTCCGAGGACTACAATTTGCCACTATGTCTGGCGTATGTGGACTATGAGAAAGCCTTTGATTCCGTCGAAATTTGGGTGGTGCTGCAGTCACTTCAGCGGTGCCAAGTTGACTGTCGGTATATCGAAGTGCTGGAGTGCTTGTACAGTAGGGTTACGATGGCTATCCGAGTACAGAACCAGAGTACGAAACCTATCCAATTGCAGAGAGGTGTAAGACAGGGTAACGTTATATCCCCGAAACTCTTCACCGTTGGATTGGAAGACATTTTCAAGCTTCTGGACTTGAAAGGATACGGTATTAACATCAATGACGAGTTCATCACTCACCTTCGATTTGCCGACGATATAGTCCTTATGGCAGAATCGCTGGAGGACTTATGCACTATGCTCAATGACCTCAAAAGTGTTTCCCAACGGATAGGTCTTGGACAAAACAAAGATCATGTTTAATGTCCATGTCATACATATGCCGGTAGTAGTTCGGAGTACTAAGCTCGAAGTTGTTGACGAGTATGTTTACCTGGGACAAATAGTCCGACTAGGTAAGTCCAACTTCGACCGAGAGGTCAGTCGACGGATTCAACTCTGCTGGGTAGCGTTCGGGAAACTACGACAGATATTCTCGTCAGACATACCTCAATACCTCAAATGCGTGTTGCCAGTGATGACTTACGGATTTGAGACGTGGTCCTTCACTACGTGCCGTATGAGGAAGCTCGAGGTCGCTAAGCGAGCTATGGAGAGGGCTATGCTCGGGGTTTCTCTGCGTGATAAACTTAGAAATGAGATTATCCGCAGTAGAACCAGAGTAAACGACATAGCCCAACGGATTAGTAAGCTGAAGTGGCAATGGGCCGGCCATATAGCTCGAAGAACCGACAACCGCTGAGGTAGAAAGGTTCTCGAGTGGCATCCTCGTCCCGGTAGGCGAAGTGTAGGGCGTCCCTCCACGAGATGGAGTGACGACCTGGTAAGACATGCAAGAAGTCGATGGATGCAGGTGGCTCAAGACCGTGCTTACTGGCATTCCTTGGGGGAGGCCTATGTTCAGCAGTGGACTTGTAAAGGGCTGTAAAGGTGATGATGATGATGATCGTTTTTCTTGTAAAAGTAAGTATTACGCAGGAAAAACTAAAATGAAAGTGAATAACAGATTAGGAAAATATTTGTTAAAAAACTAACGATGACAAATGAGCACGCAGGCCACCTGATGGAAAGTGTTTTAACCTTTAAGTGTATGAGATATTTTTGGTAACATTCACAGGTGGAGTCTAGAACTATCCCCATCAAAACTTAATTATTAAAAATGAATTTTAAAACAAAAGACAAAATAATGAATTGTGCTTATAATAATCAGTCTTACAAGTAAGTTTTATGTATTTGTATGTCTTATTGGTTTTTATTTTTAAGCCACCGATTAATTGACATAAAAATCAACAAAAAAATTAACTTCTATTTAAATTTCTTGCTTTATTAAACACAATAGGAACATAAAATCTAATAAATATTATAAACTAAAAATAACTAATAAGGACTTAAAAAATGAGAGCGCGTATTATGTGCTTTCAAACTTATTCTTTTTCTTTGTTCTCGCAGGACAAACAATAATTTATTGTGTTTGGAATGCTTACAAATAGTTTTCTTAGCGTTTTACATAATTTTCCTACGTGTCAAAACCTTCGAGTAAACTTTACTTGCTAAACTGGTCAAGCTGATCGTCCGATAGCACCCGCAGTCAAAATGTGAACCTTTACCTGTATATAAAGGCACAATGACTGCGGATCGCCAATCATCCGGGACATCCCCTGTCCGCCAGCACAAATTGCACAGCAGATGAAAGCTGACCCAGACGCGAGGCCCTCCATACTTGACCATTTCAGCAGTAACTCTGTCTAGTCCCACAGCCTTACCACATTTCAAACTTCTTCCGCTTCACTTACCATTCCATCCCTAAGGTTCTGCCATGTTCTTTCCACACATTCTTTTCTGCCATCGATGGTGTCAAGCTTTATGGCAACCCTCGCATGATATTTGTCCCTAGTATCCGCTTCCTGAAGTTTCCAGCTTCGGATGCGACAGACCGACTGTGGTTCTGTTACTGCCGTCCGGTAGCGCCAACCCGCGAACAGACCCTTAAATGTAGTAATCACTAGATAGTGATCCGTTTCCAGGTTAGCACCCCTGAATACTCGCGTATCCATCACCTGTTTTCACAGTCGGTCATCCACCAGGAACAAATCGATCATACTTCTCTCATTCTAACTTTCTCTAGTATACATATGGATTTTCTTGAATTTAAACATAGTGTTTGTCACAAGAAGACTCTTTTCCTTGCATACAGCCAGTATAAGCTTGCCAGCATCATTAACCCTTTTATCGCCAAACTTTCCAAGCACCGACTTGTACCCTGATCGAGCGGTACCAACCCATTCATTCAAATCACCACATACAACAATTCTTTCGTTTCCCCTAACCAAATCTAGAACTTCTCTTACATTTTCCCAAAACTCCTCCAGCTCAGCCCTGGACGACGAAGCTACCGGCGCATAAACAGCCAAAAGGAATAACTTCGTCAGTCCCCATTTAAAGCGAACCCAGAGAAGTCTTGAGTTCATAACCTTATATTCAGTTATAACATCGACCAACCGAGACGACAGCAGCACACCCACTCCTTGGCAGGCGCTCTCGCTCTCCGGGACTCCGGACCATAGAGCTAACGTCCCACCAGGGACTCTTCAGTACCATTGCCCTTCCGTTTGGTCTCCGACATACACACGACATCTAATTCTCTTTCTTCCATTATTTCGATCAGCTCATTCGTCTTATCTCTCATGCCTCCTCTAACATTCCACGTGCTAACTCTGCACTCTGTCCTCCACCTTCCGCCGTGTGTCGGGCTGTGCGTGACGGGTGGCGGTCCCCATCGCCGCTTTGCGCGCTGCATTCCACACCAACGGGGACGAGCTGGTGTGCGTAGCCTTGGGGGGATGCCCTAACCCTCGTTGGCATGGGTGCGCAGCTGTGTAGAATTGCAGCCCTGAAATGGGCTGGCAGGGGTCGCGACGAGCACGCTTCTACAATGACCCCCTATATATATATATAACTATAAAGCGAAAAGATAAATCCTCCTTATTCCTTATCCCGTGGGAATTTCGTAAAATCCTTCTTTATTCCAATTTAGCTCACTAGATCCAAAGTGAATGAGGACTATTCTTTATAATATATACAGTACCTAGTCCTTTCCTGATGGAGCCGATATATTAGCTGTGCAGCTATATTACAACTGGAGCACCGCTTTACCTGGCTATTCTCGTAATCATGAAACAACATACGATATAAAATTAAAAAAAAACCTTTTGATCACTGTATTTCATATATAGTGTAAAAGTGAGATCATATCTTTTAGTACTAGTTCTTTCATTACAGACTTTCAAAGTCCGCTGCTAAACACAGGCCTACCCATAGAATGCCTAAGGGAAATATTTGCCATATTTGCCACGCTTGACAGGCGGGTCGGCAAGCGCAGATTTTCAGTTGTTATTAGGCAGACGCTTCTGTCCATTGCGTAAGTTGTTTTTAGGCTAATATATTTATTTTCGGAATTGTGTAAAATTCAAAACTGTAATATGTAATAGTTTTAATATTAAATTATTAACAAGGTCTATGAGACTTTATTCATCATCATCATCATCATCACCATCATCATCATTACAGCGTATCAAAAGCCCACTACTGAATGTAGGGTACTCATATATATTGCTTCTTCTGTCACCTATTACGAACCCCACGAGATAATATTTGGGTATTCGATTCTCTTTCTAACTAATTTCAAAATAAAAGAGAGGTCTCAATTTGACTGTATATTATATTATTTCAATGTTTAAAGTTAACGCTTTATCAACTGTGAAACGAATTAAGCGATTCTTTTGTTGTTGCTCGAATGAGTTGAACGGATATGCAAAATTATTATAAAATTAGACTTTTAATAAAATGCTTCCGAAGTCGATGCTATATAGATGTTTAAAAGCTGCAACTTCTGAAGCCGATATTTTTAAATTATCTACATTGTTTTATTTTTTAAAGTCGGTTTTACTCATCATTGAGAGTCAATATTTTATCCTTTTGGGTAGTCTAAGAAATATCAAAAGCTCGAATTTGAATAAGAAATTTTCTTCATATTTTAATGGAACCTCACCCGAATTAACGAACATATTGCGGTACATACTCACAAACATTTTTAGTCGAATTGGTAACCTCTTCTTTTTTAAATTCGGTTATAAATTACCGGCTCTCAATACGAAGTAATATTAGTTGAAAATAATCGTCCACTTGTCTCCTTAAATTTAAACATTTCTAACTGAGAACAAAGAAATTTGAAAGCACAATATCAAAATAAATAGCCTTGGTATTGCAATTCTTTCGTAGTGTTGAGAAATATTTTACTGATATTCCGATCTTGACCACTAAGTCACTGAATTCTTCTCCTGCCGTCGCCGAATCATTACTTAAACAAAATGTAAATGTGTGTACAAAGAATTTTACATTTCATAAAGTGTCATCAAAAGATATTGTAAAATATTTTAAAACTATTGATGTTAAGAAAACTGCGGATCTGTGGGGGATTTCCGTTAAAGTTATTGCGTCTATAATAGATACAATTGCGCCTCATTTAGCTATTATTTTTAATACTAGTATCGAATCTGGTGTGTTTCCTGATTTAATGAAGCATAGTAAAGTAATACCTTTATTTAAATCTGGTAGTACATTAGACCCCGCCAATTTTAGACCTATTTCTGTACTACCAACACTTAGTAAGATTTTTGAAAAAATTGTTCTTGATCAAATGTTAAATTTTTTTAATATAAATAATTTACTTCATAAAAATCAATTTGGTTTCACAAGGGGTCGCTCGACAACTGATGCCGGTGTTGAGCTGATTAAATATATTTTTAATGCATGGGAGAATTCACAGGATGCTTTGGGTATATTTTGTGACCTATCCAAGGCCTTCGATTGTGTTCACCATGAAACATTAATCAGGAATCTTCAACACTACGGTGTAAGAAGTGATGCCCTTAAATTAATTATTTCATATTTAAGTAAGAGAACGCAAAAAGTTGTCATTAACAATATGAGCTCTTCCGGATCGATGGTACAAATGGGCGTGCCTCAAGGCTCAATTCTCGGCCCCTTTCTGTTTCTTGTATACATTAATGACTTACCTTACATAGTAGGGGATAACCATGATATAGTATTATTTGCAGATGACACTTATTTAATTTTCAAATTAAGTCGACAATAACTAAAATATGACGAAGTAAATAATGCTATATCTAAATTAGTAAATTGGTTCGATGTTAATAATTTGCATTTAAATGGCACTAAAACAAAATGTATGAAATTCGTGACTCCAAATGTCAAACAATTAAATACTAATGTAATTTTAAATGGGGAGAAACTGAGTCTTATAGATACCACCATTTTTCTTGGAATCACACTAGACGCGAAGCTTCAATGGAGCCCCCATATATCAAAACTAGCAAGCAGACTTAGTTCTGCAGCATATGCTGTAAAAAAGATTAGAAGTCTAACCAGTGTTGAAACAGCTAGACTAGTTTACTTCAGCTACTTCCATAGCATAATGTCGTATGGTATTTTGCTATGGGGACACGCAGCTGACACTGAAATTATATTTGTTTTGCAAAAGAGGGCCATAAGAGCAATTTATGATTTAAAGCCTAAAGAGTCGCTGCGACAAAAATTTAAGGAAATTAATATATTAACTTTGGCCTCTCAATACATTTATGAAAATGTAATGTACGTACACAAAAATAAAAGTAGTTTTACAAAAATAAGTGATATTCATTCTGTAAATACTAGGAACAGACACAAGCTAGTAGTACCAGTTACTCGACTCCATCGAGTCAGTAATTCATTCTTGGGGCGATGTATACGCTTTTACAACAAAATTTCAGAAAATATACAAAGTTTGACCTGTTCAAAGTTCAAAAACTTTATTAAACTAAGTTTGTATAAAAAGGGTTATTATAATATTAAGGAATTTATGGATGATAATAACCCCTGGAAATGAGGTGATCGCTACCAAGCTATTTCTAATTTGTTGTGTTGTTAATTTGTGTAACATCATGATTGTAAGCTGATATTTTAAAAAAAAAAGCCCCGCTGGGTTTCTTGCTGGTTTTTCCCAGGACAGAGGTTTTTTCCGAACCAGTGGTAATCAAACAAAAGAGTGACTTTCAATAAGTATTATTTATAATCTATATTGAATAAAAAAGTTTCTGTTTCTGTTTCTGTTTCTGTTTCTGTTTCTGTTTCAGTGTTAGTTCTTGGTTTGTATCACGGCGTGCCCATAGAAATTTTAGCTGTCCCAAGTGTGTTTACCGCGTGGTCGAAAGCATTAAAATGAATTCTATTGTGCTTTTCGTCGGTAAGATAACGAAAACTATAAAAAAAGATCAAATATAATATATGCTCAACTTTTAATAAATTGTTGAGGAATAGTTAACGTGCACGAAACATTTACGATGCACATTTTAAAAAGTAACATAAGCTAATTATTCACACCATTCACAGCCACAGCATTCACATACCATCAGGTGGACTGTGTTCTCGTTTGTCACCTTTATTCCATAAAAAATCATCATAAGAGCATCAACATGGGCGTACAAATTAATCTATTGAGAATATATCTATCATCAAAATCATTATCATTACCACCGTATACCATCATAGCCAAAATGTCCACTTCTGAACAGCCCATAGACTTCTTCATGCGGGGAATTATTTGCATAGCTGCCACGCTTGGCAGGTGGATTGGCAACAGCAGTTCTTTGTTACTTGGAGTTATTATTGGAAGATGCTGCTGCTATCTACTGATTCATTTCCCTCTGTCAACTTTTACGAAACCTATAGGATGATACTGAGTAGTAGTGATTCGTGATCTCTAACGCCTCCACTACGTGGCGTATATATTTCCCAAATATAGTATATTTAATACTCCAGTGGTAAAATTTCTTTAAAAAGAAGCTACAAAGAAGATGAACTAAATTCATACATACGGAAGCCTTATATCTTTCGAAAAATAGCAATAACAATTTCACGTATGGTTAGTGATGGGAAGCGACGCTTTGGAATGAAAACTGGTCCATGAATGGGTTGATTTCGAACTTATAAAAATAACACATTTTTATAAGTCAAGGAGGAAACTATAAGTTTCACCTATAAAATGTTGGATTTTAGAATTTAAGAAATCGAGAAACATACTTAACGCTGTGTAATTGTCCGTTTCTTTGGCTTGGGTCAATCAGGCCCTGGTTAGGTTGTTTGTTAGGCTTACGTGGGGATATGGATCCATCTCGGAGAGGACTTTTGGGGAATTTTGTTATAGATTGTAATATGTATTTATAATAAAATGTATCTAAAGATGATCCCCAGAATATACACAAACTTAGTTTAAACGGCTTAAAGTGTAGGGAGACGAGTCTGCAAGTTGATAATCATTATACATTTGGCATCCTTCCGTCCTAGTTTTTACACTTTTACCCTTTAACATAAAACTCTAGCACTCCTATTCGACTGGACAACCAAGGTAAGTCAAAGGGGGAGAGTTACAAACTACCATGCAAAAATTTGTACTCCCGTCGCTAACTATCATTGAAATGGGACCTCTTCGACTAATGAAGCGCATAAAAGCGGCTAAGAACATCTCTGAACTAAAATCCGATACGAGCTCAAGATGTATCGCCTTTGTCGTTAAGCATACGAATAGACAAAGGTACGCTTTGATACACTTTACACCGCAACAACTACATGGTGTTACAAAAAAAGGTACACCATAGTCTAGCTAGTTTTTAAAGTTCTAACTGTAAGCCCTATCTGGATCGAAATCGACAACTTTCAGCTTTAAAATCGAGATGACACTTTTTAAATGGTCTATATTCTCTCGTATAATAACGTTTAAAGCCTTCACACGTCAATTGTGGTTTTAAAATAAAAGTCACAACATAAATATGTAATATAGATATTTCATATCTTATATAAGCTATAAGATTTGCCTTGTTCTTTACTACGTAGGTGTTTTTACGAGATTCTCCAATAGAAATGAGGTGACGGCTGGCAAAACACGGCGCACGCATTTTATATTGTAACTTCAACAAATCCTACTACCTTAAATAAGTAGTTTTAGATTTGTGGCTCTATGTTATTACGATTTGACATTTTATAATACTAAGTAATAAATAAATATAATTTTGATAATATAAAGCTACGTAGGGCAGCTTGTGACGAATTGTTTGTGAATGGCAACACCACCGTCCATAGCAGAGTTCTTGATGTTAGTTTGTAACTCTCCCCTTTTGGCTTACCATGGTTGACCAGTCGAATAGGAGCGCTAGAGTTTTATGCTGAAGGGTGAAAGTGTAAAAACTAGGACGAGAGGATGGCGACTGTAAAAGGATCATCAACCCGCAGACTTATCTCTTTACACTTCAAGCCGTTTAAACCAATTTTGTGTATATTCTAGGGATCATCTTTAGGTACATTTTATTGTAAATTCAGGAAAGAGTCCACCATATTACAAACTATAACAAAATTCTCCAAAAGGCCTCTTCGTGATGGATCCATTTCCCCACGTAAACCTAACAACCTAACCAGGGCCTGTTAGACCCGAGTCAAAGAAATGGACACCTACACAGCGTTAGGTATGTTTCTCCATTTCTTAAATTCTAAAATCAAACATATTATAGATGCAACTTATAGTTTCCTCCTTCACTTATAAAAATATTTTATTTTTATCAGTTCGAAATCAACCCATTCATGTACCGTGTCTCATGCCAAAGAAGAAAAAGAAAGAAAAAAAATACATGATATTGCTATCATTCGAAAGACATAGAAGGTTTCCGTATGTATGAATTGACTTCATCTTCTTTGCAGCTTCTTTTTTAATAAATTTTATCACTGGAGTATATTGTTATTGCTATCTTTCGAAATTTTACATAATTTTAAACTAAATCTTCAGTCCGTCTGTACTGCGAATCGTGTAATTCATACGGGCAACAGCAGATGAAAAAGTTTATTGCCTTACACCAGACGCTGCTTCATTGTTTAGAAAATAAAACGTGGAAATATTCCAGAATATGATACGCTAAGTTTGAATAATAACGTACGCTGGGAATATAATATATCAAATATAGGAGCGATTTTATGACCTTTTTATTAATGTATTCCGTTATACTGAAACATTAAATTATTCGTAGAGAAATTTAAAATAAAATAAACGAGTGAACTTGGTAGTAAATAATAAATATAGATATATAGACTGATTTTTCTGGGTACGATTTTGGAAAAAATGTTTAGAAAGTTTTAATCAAACCTTAACTGGAACGTATATACACAGTTTGACTTTGGGTCAGATCTTTCAAAAGTTTCTGCTATGTTTAAAGAGCGTAAATTAATTTTTTTGAAGTAGCACTTTTGTAGGAAATTACAAATTTGTATAAAATTTAGACATAATTTCATAGCTAACTGATCACCAAGTTTTGAAAAGTATTGATTTTTATATCTATTAATATTTTCTTGTACAAACGAAATATTTATTTGTTTATCACCGAGTTCTACTTTTGTCCTTCGATTTTTCTTCCGCTGTCATATTCTCGTATTATCCATTATTTCATTACTCTTGTACTTCGATTTAAGTAAGATATTCCTGAATGAATGGTTACGTTGTAGAGTTATTAATTCTTATAATATGTCATTGTGTGTTGTTTACTTACTATGCGTAATTTCTGACTTACTATGCGCAATTGCGCGATCTCGGCTGTCCACCACTACACCTGGCGCTTTGCGGACCGTTGGCGGACACGGAGCATGGACGCGTCGCAGATCTGCGTCATCGCCCCGCGAAACCATAGCGCCACCGCTTCGACGTCGACGGGGCCGTCTGTCGTCGACTCCTAGATCCAGGACTGGACTAAGGCAGCTTCCTCGAGTAGTTCCCTGTCGATGCGTTTAAGCGCCCAACGCAGGCCTTCGTTAATCGGGGTTGTGGGATGGCGGCCGCTCGCAGTCTGGGCAGAGACGTTGAACCGGATATACCGATGGTCCGACAGCGTCTCCACCTCTGCGGCGACACGCCAGTGGCGGACTCGGCTGGCGACAGAGGGGCTAGCAAACGAGACGTCCACTATCGATCCACCCCGCTGCCGCACGCACGTGTATTATGAACCCCGATTCAGGACGACCAGACCAGTCGTCACCGGCCACTCTTCTAGCACCTCGCTCCGAAGGTCAGTGACCGGAGATCCCCACGCCGATGACTTGGCGTTGAGATCCCCGAGCACCAGAACGGGACAAGGCTGATAGCGGCCTAAGACGGCGCCAAACTCGACAAGGAAACCCTCAAAGTCGGCGAGACTCTTGTTGGGGGAGAAATACGCCCCTACAATAACGATGCTGCCCGAGACCGCAGCAACTCAGCCACGGCTACGAGACGGGTCGATCAGAGTCTCGCCAATAATGGCCACCAAACCGTCAGCGCATCCCCACCAGTTGTCACGGGCAGGAATGAAGTACGGTTCGGCGACCACAGCCACGTGAATCGACCACTCTGCCATGCTCTGGAGTAGGAGATCCTGAGCTCTGGCACAGTGGTTGATGTTGCCCTGGAGAAAGTGGAATAGTGCCGTTACTGACATTCTATTGCCTCGGCAACGGTCCTGGGCCGGTAGTCGGCCGCGGAGCTGCTAGCCTGCGGGGGCAGCGAGGTTAACCCGGCAGGCTTAGTTTTTTTTTTTTTTTTTTTTTTTTTTTTTTTTTTTTTTTTATATGAGAGGGGGCAAACGAGCATGCGGCTCACCTGATGGTAAGTGACTACCGCCGCCCATGAACAACCGCAACACCAGGGGAATTGCAGATGCGTTGCCGGCCTTTTAAAAAGGAGTAGGCTCTTTTCTTGAAGGTCCCTAAGTCGTATCGGTCCGGAAAAATCCCTGGTGGTAAACTATTCCACAAGGAAGTTGTGCGAGGAAGAAAACATCTTCTAAATCGCACAGTGGTGGACCGCCAATCATCCAGATGGTGTGGATGGTATCGGGAGTTCTGCCGCGATGTGCGTTCGTGAAATTTGGCGGCTGGGATTAATCCGAACAATTCCTCAGAGCACTCCCCATGGTAGATGCGAAAGAAAATGCAAAGAGATGCAACATCTCTTCGCAGTGCCAATGAATCGAGCCGATCGGAAAGGGCTCGGTCGTCGACGATTCGAGCCGCTCTGCGCTGGATGCGGTCAAGTGGAAGGAGCTGGCACTGGGGAGCCCCTGCCCAGAGATGGGAACAGTATTCCATGTGAGGCCGAACCTGCGCCTTGTAAAGTTGCAGGCGGTGTGCCGGCATGAAATACTGTCCCGCTCTGCTGAGCACGCCAAGCTTTTTAGAGGCCAATTTGGCCTTCTCTTCCAAGTGACCACGAAACTGCACGTCACTCGATATGTCGACTCCGAGGATACCGATACTGGCTGAGGCAAGAAGGGGAGTGCCTTGAAACTGAGGAGATACGACAAAGGGGTTCTTTTTAGCGGTAAACGCGCAAACTTGTGTCTTCTGAGGATTAAACTGGACTAGATTTAGTCGCCCCCAATCTGAGACTTTGTCCAGCAAAGACTCGACTTCAGACACAAGTTTGTTCCGGTACTCGGCGACGTTTTCCCGAGAAATATTGGCCCGGCCGGTGTATAGAGCATCACCAGTGCTGTCATCCGCATAGCAATGAATGTTACCAGTTAGCAACATATCATTGATATGCAGAAGAAACAGCGTTGGTGATAGCACACAGCCTTGTGGAACACCAGCGTTAATAGGCTTGTAGTCAGAACATGCACCGTCTACAACGACCTTGATGCTCCGATCTGCAAGAAAGCTGGTGATCCAATTGCACAATTTCTCGGGAAGCCCATAGGAAGGCAGCTTTGAAAGAAGCGCTTTGTGCCAAACCCGATCAAAGGCCTTCGCAATGTCCAGACTAACGGCCAACGCCTCCCCCTTGGACTCTACTGCCTCCGCCCATCTATGGGTCAGGTAGACAAGAAGATCACCAGCTGATCGACACCGACGAAAACCGTATTGGCGGTCACTAATCAGCTGGTGATCCTCAAGGTACCGGATGAGCTGGAAGTTCAAAATGGATTCCATTATTTTGGAGAACAAGGAGGTGATCGCGATAGGCCTATAGTTGGACGGGTCTGAGCGGTCGCCTTTTTTAGGGATCGGGTGGACAAAAGCTGTCTTCCATGAATTCGGGACTACGCCTTGGGAGTAGGAGTACCGGAAAAGACGCGTTAGGACCGGTGCCAACTCCGGAGCACACGTCCTCAGCACAATTGGGGTGATTCCGTCAGGCCCACTCGACTTCTGGATGTCCAGGGAGAGCAGTGCTTTGCGAACCGAGCGCTGTGAGAACAGCACATCCGGCATGGAGCACTCACACCGCGGGATGGTCGGCGGTGTTTTCCCCCCGTCATCAAGAGTCGAGTTGGACGCAAAAAGGGAGCCTAAAAGGTCGGCTTTGTCTTTTGCGTCATGGGCCAGTGAGTCATCCTCCCTGTGCAGAGATGGTAGTGATGGCTTACAGAAATTCCCTTGGACAGCCTTGGCGAGAGACCAGAATGCACGGGTTCCCGAAGGAAGGCGAACTAGTCTCTCGCCAATTCTGCCTATGTGCTCTGACTTTGCCTTGACAATTACTCTTTTGAAGGACCTGGAGGCGAAGTTATACTTCTTTTTAAGTGTGCTGGTGTTTACATCCCGAGTCACCGAAGCTGCAGCCCAGGCTTGATAACACTCCTGCTTACTGCGCAATGCAGTCTTACAGGAGCGACCAAACCAAGGCTGAGATCTGCCTCCGATGGGTACCACAGATGATGGAATAAATAGTTCCATTCCCTGTAGCACCACATCAGTGACAGAGTCAGCAACAGCACTGGGATCATCCGGCGAGAAGCAAACCCGCCCCCATGGGTAGGATGCAAAGAAAGACCGCATTCCGTCCCAATCCGCCGACCTGTAATGCCAAACACGGCGGCAACCTGCAGAACGCAACCGCGAAGGGAGCGTGAGTGGCACCATACTCCGGATCAGACAATGGTCCGAAGAGCCGAGAGGGGCATCGACGGAAACCTGATATCCGTCCGGATGAGAGGTCAGCAGAAGGTCCAACAGGGAAGGTGTATGATCCTCCACATCTGGAATCCGCGTAGGCGAAGTAACCAGTTGTGTCAGACCATATGCCAAGGCAAAGTCATAAACAGATCTCCCCGCATGATCGGTTAAACGTGAACCGAGCCATTCGGCATGGTGGGCGTTAAAATCGCCAAGGATCACGATCTCTGCGGATGGGACCTGTTGTAGCAAGGAATCTGTAGCCATTTGGACGTGGTCGATGAGTCGGTCTGTTTCGGCATTACCGCTATGGGACCTATAGAGGCACCCGTAGACGCGCGGATGGTCGTCGCTGTCTACGCGTAGCCAAAGGATGGACAGGTCCGAACCTTCAAGACTGCCGAGGCGTCGAGAACAGATGTCCTCTCTAACATACACGCAAACTCCAGCCCGAGGCACAAAGGAGTGCTCCAATTTGTACCCCGGGTAGGAGAGATACGAAATATCAGTCGGAGAGGAAACCTGCGTCTCGGTCAAAAAGAGCAAGGCCGGCTTCGCCGTCTCGAGATGGTAGTGGACGGCGTTTAGGTTACAGTGAAGTCCCCTGATGTTGCAGAAATTCACGGATAGCGTGGCAGGGGTCGCCTTGGTATTGTTGCTCAGCTTGCCCCGAGCAGTTTTGTTTTTGAGCGGAATTTTGCTCCCCCCAGAATACGCGGGGCAGCCTGAGCACCCACGCTCAGGATTGGAATAACATGGTCGTGGATGCTCAGCGAGGGATTCTCCAGGGGTACTGGTACCCTCCTGGGTTAGTCTATTGTCTAATTCCGCTACCATGTTGATGGGGGGGGTGGGGGAATTGGGCCTCCGGCCACCTGCACTCACCAGACGAAACGCAGAAGCAGAGCCTCTACTTCACGCCGGTATTCTGTGAGGTCGTGGTACCAACCCGGCTCGAGCCGGCCCATACGTGCAGCAGCAAAAAACTGCTGCAGGGCTCTACCACCGTAAAAAGTTAGTGCTCCTCTTCTTTTCCTTTTTCTTGCTGGCAGGCGTCCCGCAGGCCCCTCGGCCTACTCTGTGCTCCGCTGGCTTTCCCGCAGCAGAACAAAGGCTGCAGTTGAGCGCCGCGGTGCACAGGGCAGCCTTGTGGCCAGGCTGGCCGCAGCGATAACAGAGGTCACTACGGTCAACCTCGGCGGTGCACTTCGCCCGGACGTGCCCTTTTTCCAGGCACCGAAAGCACTGCAAAGCCCGGGGCTGTAAGAGCTTGGTCCTTGCTGCCACCCAGCCTACCAGCAATCTGCCGCTATCGGCGATCTTCTTCGCCGACGCTACAGGGCACCGAACCCAGACCGCGCCGAGTCCGGTGGCGTCAGTGCGTATATCGCCAGCCTGCACCTTGTCCGGCAGACACTCTCCGCTTCTGGCAACGGCCGCCACTACCTCCTCAGAGGTCACGGAGTCGTCCAGAACAGCAATCCGCTCCTCTGCGGTTTTCATTGGTCTGGAGACCCGGACGTCCTCAGGGTTCTCCCTCATCTTGGCGGCCAGTGCCTCCGCCTTTTCAGCACTGCCGTTCACAGTGCCCGCCACCTCGAACAGCCGTGCACCCGTTGCAGCTTGACTGAGGGTGACGGACTGAAGGCCAAGATCAGATAATTTGTCGTAGAGTCTGCGTGCTAGACGATTTTTAATGACTCTCAAAAATAGCATGTAGACGCGGCTCAGAAAGGAAATCGATGTGTATCGCTCAAGAGAGCGTTGTCGCCTTTCTTGGAGACCAAGACCACCGCACTTCTGCTCCACGCCTCCGGTGTATTGCCACCATGAAGGACGGAATTAAAGAGCTTCTGAAGGTCTTCAAGTACCGGTTTTACACCTACTTTCAGCTGCTCCGCTGTAATTCCATCCTCGCCTGGGGCATTGCCGTTTTTAAGGTGCTGGAGAGCCATTCTAATCTCGCTCAGACTGACGTCCGGGATATCATTGGAATAGTGTCAGGAAAAACTTGCTCTTGGATCGTTACACACACTTACGTGTGGCTCTTACGATGACGTGTACAGCTGCTGATAGAACCTCTCAATCTCACTCAAAATATCTGGTTGGTACTTTCTGGCAGAAAGATATCTGGCAAATAATTGATAGAATCAGGCGTTACTTTCCGGAGATCCATTATAATGGGTATTCGCGCCAAACGCTAATGTCAAGAATCGACGCCCAGGGGGCGCGCATAGCGGTAATTTCCTACCGTTTGAAGTACGCGCGAGACCGTATTGGTTGCTTGTGGGGCGGGTCGGAAGTGATTGAATGCAGTGCAGTCACTAGCACGGCGTGAGTCGTCCGGTATAACCTCTATTAGTGTCGGTTTGTTAGCAAATTTATGCAACGACGAGGAATTTGTGGAGTCTAGAAAAATAGGCGCTGGGTCGATTAATTGTTTGGAAGTTAATGTTTAACTGTACCGTCGCGTTAAGTGCCTTTGTGTATTATCTATGTAGTTTTTTTGAGTGCCAGCTAGGTTGACATTGAATTTTAATGCGGGTGTAGTATTTAATCTTATTGCTACGTGAAACGGAAGTGACCTTTGATCCATCGTTCATTAGCACAACTAATGAACGATGGATCAAAGGTCACTGCGTGTGTTACGTTTTTGATTTTACGATGAACGTTGAATTAGTTGAGTTGCAGTTAGTTAAATGTATAAAGTTGATAGACTGAAATAGTGACATGAAGAAAGAAGTTGTCACTTGGTGACGCCTGCTGGAGTGATGCAGCATTGTGGGGCAGCATGGGACCAGGCCGCTGCCCGGTCACCTCAGCTGGGCCAGGTCACATAAATAAACACTACCAAACACCACTTTACATGCACCTACACCTACCTACGGCCTGACCGAGCCTTGGTGCGGTCTTAGCTTCGGATCCAGGTACGTACTATTTATTTACCTAGCCTTATCTCTATTGTGTAGTATGATAGGTCAATTGTCCATAGGCCGTTGGGCCCCACACACGGTATATTTGACCTTTCTTGCTTAATTCCGCGTATATAAAGAAAATGATGTGTCCTGTCCAGTTTTAAGAGGACCTCCCACCCTCTCTCAATCGCGCGCACTATACCCGTCACCGTCAATCACAGCACTACCATCGCCAGCACCACCACACTAGGCACGACACACCACTCTCGAAAACGACACGTGTTTCGCCTCTACATGAGGCATTCTCAGGTGAAGTAGACTCTGCGGAGGCTGGCCGCTAAGTGAGCGGCGACCCGAAACTTCTGCTATTTATACTACTTGCTGACGCAACCGCGCTCCAATTACGTAGAGAGCAATTACGTCATGCGATCAGCATCAGCATTTGGTGATTCTGAGTATAAGGTTCGCAAGCCGCATCGACACACTCCCAATCTTTACAACGTTGTTAACGAGAGAATTGACAACGATAAATCCGACACCTCCTTGGGACAGATGGTTGCCCTCCCGGTGATAGAACAAGTTGCCGTATTCGAGGATTACCGTGTCCTCCCCCTCTCTTTGGATTTTGGATAATCCGATAACATTCCAGTGCAACTTGTCTATCTCTTCTTCCAACTCCAGGATCTTCTCGTCAGTCCTCAGGGTGCATGCGTTATAAGTTGCCAGGTCGAGTCGTCGTAGGTTGCAACCAAACCTCCATCGGAGATTCTGCCCTGCCCCGCCGTTACCATGGTCGCCACCGTAGCCAGGAATAGTGGCGCCGCCGAGAACTGGGTGCCGTTTATTAATGTCATTGCTTATGAGGGGTATATTGAAAAAGTTGCCACGCTTGGCGAGCGGGTCGGTAGCCGCAGTTTTTTATTGCTTTTTGCTGTTCTAAGAAAGATGCTGCTGCCCAACTTCTGCCTCAGTTTCCTACTGTCGCCTTTTAAGACATCCACGGGAAGATATAGGGCAGTGAGTATTCTTACCCGCAACTACACAAACTTGGTTAATAAGTAGTTTTTTATAACCAGAATTATTGTTAACCCCAAAATACATGTCAGACTCTACACTATGCTGCCTCCAAAATAAAATTTATGTCATAATTGTATTTATATTAACTACAGAATAGGTTAGTAATAAAATACGATTAAAAAAGATTTTTTTTATATCAATAATTGTTCCTTCATTGATATTCCAAATACATATTTTCAAACTGTCACACTAGAAATGTGAGTCAAAATTGAATAGAATGTGTAAAATAAAGCGAACGCTTAACGTCGTTACCTTTTGCATTATTCAACGTCGCTGAATAAACTGACGTTTCTTTTTATTATATTACATTACATTATTTAATATTAAATGCCATTTTAAGACTGTTTTTAATATTACAAAGCGAGATTTTACAAGACACAAAATGTAAGGGTATTACATATTCTTGTTCTTAAGTGTGAAGTCCGTTGCTAGGATTGGGCTTCTGTCGCTGTGGGCAGAATTCACAGTATTTGTTACTTAGAGTAATTACATACATACGTAATTTGTTACTCTTGTAGACATGTTGTGTCATTCATTCATTTCTAGTGACCCGATCATTCAAGTATTGATTTGTTTTACGAACCATGTCATTCGGGTAGATCATTCAAATGGACCATTTCGAGTTTCAGTACTCTGTAAACTGTGAGACCCGCTCGATAAATTCGGTCGTCGGACACTACTATACTCTTTGTTCGTAGTTCCAGTCAATACGGACCGTTCAAAAATGTAACTGCAATCATCCATACTTGGATGAGATTCGGGCCAAATGAACGAATCATTTACGACTAACACATGCCTTCATTCTTGACAGGCGGATTTAAGATCGCAATACCAGACGTCTCGTACCTTTGACGTTGCTGTTCGTCCCCGGTTAGAGAATTTAATATTCGGCATAATTTAGATACTCCGCTATATTTGGTAAGTAATAAGATTTTCCTAGCATTTCCCATAGTTACGTCATAATGAAGATGCAATATAGTTGACACCTCTGTAGGGTAAGCTAAGCGTACTTCTGCGGCGCTAAGTGAATCTAGTTCAAATATATAGAGTATATATTATTTGTATGGAAGGAAGTGTGTGAAGTGATATTATGATTTTTTTTTTATAGAATAAGGGTGCCAAATGGGCACACAGTCCAACTAATGTAAATTGTGTATTGTGGTCTACATGTATATCCTCGTATAAGAATCAAAATTTAGATGCATTAACACTCCTGAGGACTAAAATGGAAAGCCTCGTTTTCAAAAACAGATCTCCAGTTCTCTATACTCATCATTCGGAACAGCATTAAACTACTATTTCACGAATATTATTACTATCCCGATTTTTTATAGTTTTAAAGATTTACATATTAATAATGCCTGATTAAGCGGATGTTTATTTACTATGGTCATCTTCAGTGTACCTTAACCAAACGGAAATAAATATTTCATATCATGTCACGCTGGTATTCTATGAGAGCGTGGTCTTTTTCCGTTCGAGCCGATCCCACACAGTGCTACAGCCATAATATAGCTGCAGCGTGGCTATACCCAAGCAGCACAAGCGTTATGAACATCAATGTACCAGCTCACATAGAACTTAAAGTTCTTTTACATGCGTATAAGAGTTTTGAAAAGAGTTTATATCTTTATAAGAGTGGTTTATGAGTTATTATACAGCTCAAGCTGTATGAAGTCAGTATTATGGGATTTAAGTAAGCTTAGGGTTCTTAATCAGAATATGAAATCTCTAGTATACAACTTTTTTTAAGGGATAAGGGTGACAAACGAGCACACAGTCCACAAGATCGCAAGTGGTTGCTGTGGCCCATAGACATCTACATCTATCCTCTATTACAAATCAATATGTAGATGCGGTGTCACCCGTGAGGACTAAGATAGAATGCCTCATTTCCAGTAAAAAGGGCCTCTGGCCACCTGCACTCACCAAACGAAACGCAGAGGTAAACCTCTACTTCACGCTGGTTTTCTGTGAGGTCGTGGTACCACCCGGGTTCGAGCCGGCCCATCCGTGCGATAGCAAAAGCTGCCGCGTGGCTCTACCACTGTTATTGTTATTTTGTAACACTTCAGTCTGATTTCATTATTAAAGCTGTATAGAAGCTGTTTTTTTGCATTCTGTTCCTTGTGTTAGTGTTATTATAGTGTCACTATAATCTTATTACTGGACAATTGTGTGTGCAAACTCTCTTCTAAAACTTATTTTTATGGTCTCATTGTACACTTTTGTAAATAGTAAATAGTTTTATATATTATATAATTGTAAATAGTTTTTAGACTTATGTCTATGAGAGTGATATAAAACTAAAAAAATAAATAACAGCTATAATACAACTTAAATCTGTGTAAGTGACAGAATATCGCCATTTTGCATGAATATGTGGCAAAAAGAAAAAGATTTGGTGCGGTAAAAAGACCATGTTATATCTAAATTAAATTTATCGAACACTATTTCCAAGACAAGGTTTTTTCATCTTTTATACGTATATATAGAGATTACAGACAGATATCAATTACGCTCTGCGCTTGGGCTCTGTTTTAATTTTTGTGTTGCTTGTTGCATCAGACAACAGCTGAGTACACACCCTAGCGTACCAACGCGCTAGGTGTATAGTTGTTTGTCGTAGGCACACACTTTGGTAGCATGGTACACTACTGAGCTTAGCATTAGTAAACAAGATGGTGTCGATTTCGATCGACAAATTCGCTGACTTTTTCAGTTGTGCCTGCCCCGGTATTTGGGTTGTGTTTTTTGCACAGCGCAACACACGTCGCACGAACGAGCCAACGGCTGAGCCCACGCCCCTAGCCGGCCCCCTTCCCTACCATTTCTGGTCCCTGCCGATCGAACTATTGTGCGGATCGATGACCTTATGTCGCCGAGCACCGGACCTACTACCGCTGTGTCCATTGACGCAATTTACGATGCCACGTCTACAGCGCTCTCCGCGGTGTCCACCCACGACCGCTCTCCAGTCTTCTCGGATGCTGAATCAGGCTCCGACAATCGTGTCCCGTCCAAGCCTGAAGACGAAGTTTTCACCCTCCAAGGAAATATCAGAGTGAGAAACCAATTCGCCTTATTTCTGGAACCCGTGAATTCTGGTCTCTCGCCAAGCTTGTCTAAGGGAGCTTCTGTCAGCCAGGACAACTCACTGGCCCATGACGCAAAGGAGAAAGCTGATCTGTTAGTTTCTTTTTTTTGCGACCAAAGCGATATAACTAAATATATATTACGATAGAACTATATAACTCTGGATGAATGGAGAAAAACCGCCGATCATCTGGCAGTGTGGGAACTCCTTTTTTGATATGTGGTTCACACAGCGCCAGTTCCCTGGACGTTAAAATTCTAGTAGTCCTGATGAAATCCCTCCGATTGTGCTGAAGACGTGTGCTCCCGAGTTGGTACCGGTTCTAACGCATCTTTTCCGGAACATTTACTTTCTAAGCATAGTCCTAAAGTCATAAAAAACAGCTTTGATGCATCAGATCCCTAAAAAAGGCAGACCGACTAGGCAGAAAGGCATCCGATCCATCCAACTACAGACGTATCTTTATTATCTCCATGATCTCCAAAATAATGGACATTATTGTAAACAACCAGCTCATGCTGATTAGTGACCGCTAGTACGGTCGTACGTCGAGGCCGCTCAACTGGTGATCTTATGGTTTTCTTGAGTCACAGATTGGCGGAGGCAGTAGAGTCCAAGGAGGAATAGAATAGAATAGAATAGAATGATTTTTATTCAATATGGATTATTACATAATACTTATTGAAAGTCATTATTTTATTTACCACTGGTTCGGAAAATACCTCTGTCCTGGGAAGAACCAGCAAGAAACCCAGCGAGACTTTTTTTTTAAACATAATTTCACTTAACAATAATTTTGTTTATACAATTTTAAATGAATTTTCATAGAACCAGCATGGTGGCGATCACCTTATTCCCAGGGGTTATTTTCATTCATGTATTCCTTGATATTATAATAACCCTTTTTGTACAGTTTTTCTTTAATAAAACTTTTAAACTTGTTTATTGACAAACTTTAAACATGTTCTGGGATTCTGTTGTAAAAGCGTATACATTGCCCCATAAATGAATTACTAATTCTGTGGAGTCTTGTAAGTGGCATTACAAGCTTATGTTTGTTCCTAGTGTTTAAGGTATGAACATCCTTATTCTTATTAAAGCTATTTATGGTTTTATGTACATACATTACATTTTCAAAAATATATTGCGATGTCAAAGTTAATATGTTTATTTCTTTAAATGTTTCTCTAAGGGACTCTTTACAATTTAGATTATAAATCGCCCGTACTCTCTTTTGCAAAACAAATATAGCTTCAATATCAGTCGCATTACCCCGTAGCAAAATTCCATAAGACATTACGCTATGAACGTAACTAAAATACACTAACCTAGCTGTCTCAACATCTGTGAGACTTCTAATCTTTCTTACAGCATATGCTGCAGAACTAAGTCTGCTTGCTAATTTAGATATATGGGGGCCCCATTGAAGTTTCGCGTCAATAGTAATACCGAGAAAAACAGTGGTATCCACAAGACTCAACTCCTCCCCATTTAAGAGCACATTGGTTTTCGAATGTTTTACATTAGGTATTGTAAATTTAATACATTTTGTCTTATTGCCGTTTAAGAGCAAATTGTTGGCGTTAAACCAATGTACTAGTTTCGATAGAGCATTATTTACATCGTCATATTTAATTGACTGCCGTTTCAGTTTGAAAATTAAAGAGTTATCGTCAGCAAATAATACTATATCGTGATTGTCCCCTACAAGATAAGGTAAGTCATTAATATAGATTAAGAACAGGAATGGGCCAAGAATCGAGCCCTGAGGAACGCCCATTATTACTACCGATCCGGAGGAACATTTACCATTAATGACGACTTTTTGAGTTCTGTTACTTAAATATGAAGTAATAAGTTTAAGCGCCAAATTTTTTATACCGTAATGTTGTAGTTTCCTGATTAATGTATCATTATGAACACAATCGAAAGCCTTGGAAAGGTCACAGAAAATACCTAAGGCATCTTGTGAATTCTCCCAGGCATTAAAAATATATTTCATAAGCTCAACACCGGCGTCAGACGTCGAGCGACCCCTTGTAAAACCAAATTGATTTTTATGAAGTAATTTATTTGTATTAAAAAAAATTAACAATTGATCCAAAATTATTTTTTCAAAAATTTTACTGAGAGTTGGTAGTACAGAAATAGGTCTATAATTAGCGGGGTCCAATGTACTACCAGATTTAAATAAAGGTATTACTTTACTATACTTCATTAAATCAGGAAACACACCAGAATCGATACAAGTATTAAAAATAATAGCAAGATGAGGTGCAATTAAATCTATTATGGACGCAATCACTGTAACGGAAATCCCCCACAAATCTGCGGTTTTCTTTACATCAATGGTTTTGAAGTATTTTACAATATTATGCGGTAATACTTTTTCAAATCTAAATTCTTTTAAACAGGTATTAACATTCTGTTTAAGTAATGATTCGGCGACAGTTGGAGAAGTATTCAATGACTCTGTTGTCAAGATAGGAACATCAGTGAAATATTTCTCAAACACCGCTGCAACTTCTTGATTTGATTTAGTTAATTCATTATTAATTTTTAATTGATAGTTTGAGTTACGAGGTTTCTCTTTACCGGTTTCGCTGTTAATTATACTCCACGTCATTTTAATTTTATTCTTAGCTGTCTTAATTTTGTTACTAATATGTAATGATTTGGCTGTGGAGCAAACTCTTTTAAACATTTTAGAATAATTTTTTACATATTCTCTAAAAGCATCGGAAAGATTATACGATCTTTCATGGTAAAGGTCATATAACCTTCGTCTGCTTTTATGAATTCCTACTGTCGCCCACTCATTAAATACCTTGCGACTGTTTCTGGAGAATGTTTTAGAAGTGAAAGTTTTATTAAATTCATTGTTTATAAAGGTAAATAATTCTCTGTATAAATAGTCTGCATTGTTCTTATAAGAAAGGGATGGCCGTGGCCAATAAGTTTGAACATAGTGAAAGCCTTCGATCAGGTTAAAGCATAAAGCGCTTCTTTCGAAGCTTCCTTCTTATGAACTTCTAGTGAAATTGTGAAAGCGGTTCACCAATTTTCTGGTAGATCGGAGTTTCAACGTTGTAGAAGACGGTGCAAGCTCCAATTACAAGGGTATTATTGCTGGTGTTCCACAAGACTGCATGCGTTACGCTGTTTCCCTACGCTGTTTTTCCTGCATATTAATGATATTGTTACGAGCTTGGGGTTCGAGACAATTAAAAACTATCGATTGAATTACCAAAATTGACACATTAATTATAAAACACTAATTACAACTTAAAACCACACTAAAAATAAAACGCAATTGTACTACTGATCATTTTAATTCGCAGTTATTTCGCTTCGAAGTATTCGCTTATATCGCCAATTCAATACTGACTCGGTCGTGGTCTATACCGGCCTTATATAGGGCCTCAGATAGTTTCCAGAACCTTCTATTGTAGAAACATCTAGTATGTTCGAGTAAATATCGGTCCCGAAATTTCTAGAAGGATCTTGACTCTCCTAGTTCTGCTACTCGATACTAGAGGGCGCTAAATAGTGTTGTCATGTACAAGACATTAATAGTGGCCCGCAATTATATGTTGAAAACCAGTAACATTCAGCACTGCACTGGTGATGCTTTTTACAGAGGCCATACCAATATTTCTCAGAAACACATCGTCAAGTACCAGAACATACTTGTTTCTGAAGTCGAGACATTGTTGAACGAAATCTCGGATTAAAGGCGACTAAATATAGTACAGTTCCCCAGAAATCCCCAGAAGACATAACTTTGCGTGTTTACTACTAAAAAGAACCCCTTGCTACAAAATGTCAGTTTCAAATACTCCCTTGGTAGCTTTAGCCAGCATTAAAATCCTCGACGTCGATATATGTTGTGATGTGCAGTTTTGTGATTACGTACTTGTAAGGTAAAGCTAAATTGGCCTCTAAAAAGCTTGGCGTACTTAGCAAAGCGGAACAGTTTTTCTAGCCGGCGTAACTTTGTAACTTAACAAGCCGCAGATTTGGCCTCACATAGTATATTTTTTTCATCTCTAGGCCGAGGCGCCCCAGTGTTCCAGTGCCAGATCCTTCCACTTGCCACATCCAGCGGAGAGCAGCTCAAATCGTTGACAACCGATTTGAAGAAATGTTGCATTCGAATTTCTATCGCATTTACCACGGAGAGTGCACTGAGAAATTGTTCAGATTAATTCCAGCCTCACCACAAATTCTCCGATGCATATCGCGAAAAAACTCATAATACCATCCACATCATTCGGATGCTTGGCGCTCCACTACTGTGCGATACTAGATTTTTTCCTCGCACGACTTTTGACCGCCACTACACGGCACTAGCCGTGTAGTGGTGGTCAAGAATATACACTACCCCATATCTGCCCGTGGGTGTCGTAAAAGGCGACAAAGGGAAACAGACAGGAGATAGGCAGCAGCAGCAAAAAACTGCGGTTGCCAACCCGCTCGCCAAGCGTGGCAACTATGGCAAATACCCCCCAATTATGAAAGTAACAAAGAGACGGCCCCCAGTCCCCGGCGGCCCCGCTATTCCTGGCTACGGTGGCGACCATGGTAACGGCGGGGCAGGGGGTGCTAAGAATCTCCGGTGAAGGTTCGGTTGCCACCTTAGACGACTTGACCTGGCAACGTACAACGCACGCAACCTGAGGACTGACGAGAAGATCGTGGAGCTGGAAGAAGAGATAGACAAGTTGCGCTGGCATGTCATAGTATTATCCGAAGTCCGAAGAGAGGAGGAGGACACGGTGATTCTCGAATCCGGCAATTTGTTCTATCACCGGGATGGCGACCATCTGTCCCAAGGAGGTGTCGGATTTATCGACCACAAGTCTCTCGTTAACAACGTCGTAAAGATCGAGAGTGTGTCGACGAGGGTTGCGTACTCAGAATCACCAAATAGTATTCGCTAAAGGTCATATAGGTTTACGCACTAACCTCGGCACATCCCGATGAGGAGGTGGAGGAAATGTATGAGGATATCTCTAGAGCCATGCATTCCTCCAAATCCCACTATACGGTGTTAATAGGAGACTTCAATGCAAAACTAGGCACAAGAGAGAGAGGGAGCTGAAAGTAGGGAAATTTGAAATAGGGCAACGGAACTCAAGGGGCCAGCAGATGACCGACTTCATGGAGAAATAGGGACTCTTTATGATGAACTCTTTCTTCCAGAAGCGGCCCCACGGGAAGTGGACCCGGTCGAGCCCCGACGGTTCGACAAAAAATGAGATTGAATTCATTATGACGACCAGACGACAACTGTTCAGTGATGTCTCAGTGATCGCGAGGGTGAAAACTGGTAGCGATCACCTAATGGTTAGAGGCACACTGAACCTAAACCTTAAGTTGGAGAGGTCTCGTCTAATGAAGTCAACGCTTCGTCGCCCTTGTGCTCTGTTCCAAAGTCCTGAAACCTTTCAGCTCGAGTTACAAAACCATTTTCAGTGCCTAGAAAACTGCAATGAAGTGGACGATATGAATGTCAAGCTCGTGGAAACTGTCCATGCGGTCGGAGCTAAGTTCTGCAAGACCCGCCGCAGAATAACACAAAAACTCTCCGATCACACTCCTAATCTCATGGCTGTTAGGCGGGAGATGAAGCTACATTCTTCAACAGATTTGACAGCATACAGGCAACTGAACAGACGGATCTCCAAATGTATGCGGCGGGACTTACGCAACTTCAATACATCTTGTATTGAAGAAGCGATCGAGCGGAACTAAGGCTCCAAAGTCTTTGCCAGAGATCTGTCTGCCAGAAATAGCTAACTATCAAAGCTGAGGACCGAGTGTGGCAGCATCGTTTCCGGGGCACCTGAGATTTTGAGTGAGATTGGGAGGTCCTATGGGCAGCTGTACACGTCATCGTCAGAGCCACACGCAAGTGTGAGTAACGAACCAAGAGCGAGTCTTATCCGACACTATTCCGAAGATATGATATCCCGGACGTCAGTCTGAGCGAAATTAGAATGGCTCTCCAGCATCTTAAAAACGGCAAGGCCCTAGGCGATGATGGAATTACAGCGGAGCTTCTGAAAGCGGGTGGAAAACCGGTACTTGAAGTCCTTCAGAGGCTCTTTAATTCAGTCCTTCATGGTGGCATTACACCGGAGGCGTGGAACAGAAGTGCGATGGTCTTGTTCTTCAAGAAAGGTTATAACGCTCTCTTGAAGAACTACAGTCCGATTTCCCTTCTGAGCCACGTCTACGTGCTGTTTTCGAGGGTCATTACGAATCGTCTCGCGCGCAGACTAGACGATTTCCAGCCTCCCGAACAAGCCGGTTTCCGAAAGGGCTTTAGCACCACTATGCCTGATGTATGTGGACTATGAGAAAGCCTCTGATTCCGTTAAAATTTGGGCGGTGCTGCAGTCCAGTTGTTGACGATTATGTTTACCTGGGAGAAATAGTCCGAATAGGTATGTCCAACTTCGACCGAGAGGTCAATCGACGGATTTAACTCGGCTGGGCAGCGTTCGTGAAACTACGACACATCTTCTCGTTAGACATTCCTCGAAACCTTAAAACGAAATTGTACAACCAGTGCGTGTTGCCAGTGATGACTTACGGATCTGAGACGTGGTCCGTCACTGCTGGCCGTATGAGGAAGTTCAAGGTCGCTCAGCGAGCTATGGAGAGGGCTATGCTCGGAGTTTCTCTGCGTGATAAACTTAGAAATGACGATATCCGCAGTATAGCCAGAGTGACCGACATAGCCCAACGGATTAGTAACCTGAAGTGGCAGTGGGCCGGCCATATAGCTCGAAGAACTGACAACCGATGGGGAAGAAAGGTTCTTGAGTGGCAGCCTCGTACGGGTAGGCGAAGTGTAGGGCGACCCCCCACGAGATGGAGTGACGACCTGGTAAGACATGCAGGAAGTCGATGAATGCAAGTGGCTGAGGACATTGCTTTGTGGCATTCCTTGGGGGAGGCCTATGTTCAGCAGTGGACTTATGAAAGTCTGTAATGATGATGATGAATGAGGACTTTTTGTGGAATTGTTTACCACCGGCAATTTTTTCGGACCGATGCGATTTAAGGAAAAAGATTAAGGCTTGAATTCCTTCTACGCTGACGTCAGTCGCGTGTACTAATGTACATTGTGTTCTATATAGCCCCACACTACGACGCTGACGACAGCGACGCGTAATTTGCTACATTAGTACGCACGACCGACGTACGCAACCAACGTCAGCGTAGGAGGAATTCAAGCCTAAAAAACGAGCTTACTTCTTTTATAAAGATCGGCAACGTATCTGCAATTCCTCTAGTGTTGCAATTGTTCATGGCGGCAGTCATTATAAAAGTTAAGAGGTGTGCCGCATCCTTGTTAGCCTCCTCTTCTATAAAAAAAATAATCGCAAATCACCTGCCGATCAAATATGACAAACCTGTTACTAGTAGAAGGTAACTGTTGATTGTAACGATTTGATAAAGAAAAAACAATTATAGTATCAAGTCGAACGTTTAAGTATTTTCTAAATTAAAAAAAAAATATAATAAAATTATTGTATGATTTGATAATCAAAAAAGTATCTATAAGCTGATTTCTGTAATAATCTAGTTTAAATGTATACTAACGTACAAAATGTGTTAAAGTATTTACTTACAATACAGAACCTATTCATTACGACTTAAAAAATTCCAGTGGTGAACATAGGCAATAGTTTCCGCGCCATAGTTTCCATTCTTGCATGCGGGTTGGCAACCGCAGATACAGCTGCTCGTCTACTGTTGAAGTTTCCATCTGTCGCATCTTACGACACCCACGATAAAATAGGGTTGTGGATTTATTTTACCGCGGTATGGTACAAAATCAACAAAACCTATTAACTGCACTTGGAAATACTAAATAATGTATTTATATATATATATATATATATATATATCATCAGATCAATGTTAAATGCATATATATGCATTTGACATTGATCTGAATTGTACGAAGACAAAAAATACGAGTATTATTCCAATTATCAAAAAACAAGCAGCTCTATCGTATTTGGAACTAACGTAACATTTAATGTCAATACTAGGCTCTGAACCTTTTTAATATCGGGTCCTATATGCATAAAGCTTTTATTTTAATAGCCAATTTTGTTGAAAAGGGTCTTATGTAAGTTTTCGAATGATTGGTTTACAGCGTTTGGTCCAACTCAATTTTTGTCGTAATATTCTTGAGTAAGAAAGCTTCGAAACACCGTTATCGCGAGTGCCTCAGATATTTTTCGCATTGTGAGGTGTAAGAGCAATATGCTGTGCCAATTAGATAACTTGTAACACTTTTTTCAGGTATATGTTTATAATGATATTCGTTAACTGAATAAAGGAGGTATATTTTATACGTATGTTATTATAAGTATTTTCACCAATTTTATCGGAAACGGCTGAACCGAATTAAGTAAAATGCTTCCTTTTTATCTGTACATACAAAATAGATTATTATTGAAATTTAAAAAAATACCTTCAGAAGCTATTATTCTGAAGTCGAGGCTTTAGTTCTCCTATACACAATCGTAGCACTTTGACGTTATTATGTGGCAACTATTTTATTATTTTTAATTCTTGAAATCAGGCGGTCTTAATTTTTAATAAAAGTTGAATTAATTGTATATCGTGCTGATCTTCTAAATGCAAGAGAATGTGCGTCTTTATTTTTTACTTGAATATTTTTATTATTAATTTAACGTAAGTTTAATCCTAAGTATTAACTTGTAACCTAAGTTAACTTAAGCGTTTCTTAAAAATCTATCTATCCATCTATCAATTATCATTACAGACTTTCATACGTCCATTTCTCATTTGTTATTATTCAATATTTCATTTATTTTCCATATATCCATTTATTTTGTCAGTCATATACTGAATGCAACATAGATTAAAATAAAATTACTCCAATTTGTAACTAACTCCTAAATCTTTATTTTTAAGCCAAGCATGAATATAACTGGAGCGCAGGTCAACTAGTCTTCAAGGACTTTTTTATGTTAACGAACCGTAGGCTATGTTTGTTGTTCCCTTCGCATTAGTAAACTTTTAGGATACGCCCAATAGACCCATTAAAGAAGACAATAGTATTTATTTGTTTTAATAGAAATACTTGAGCCACCGAATTATGCTTTAAGTTAAAACAATAAATTATTTATATATTATTATTATAACAAACTTGGAAATTAAAATATTACCTTAATAAAAAAAATCGTCCAAATAGTTAGAACCAATTGCAAGAATTATTAGTAAGTAACAAGAATCGCTTATTTAAAGTATGGCATTTTACCAAAGGAATTGCGTATGATGTTACTCGGGTATTGAGGATTATTATTCTGTATTTAAGTGCAGCGTAAAGTTAATAAAAATATCTAATGATTAATTCCGCAGTATCATTTAGATTTAGATTGATTTAACATCAGGTGGACTTTGTTCATTTGTCACCCTTACGTAAATTAAAAAAAAACATTAGAAAAGTTTTTTTTAAAGGATACGGTGACAAACGAGCACACAGTCCACCATATGGTAAATGGTTGATGTGGCCCAGACATCTACATCTATCCTCGTTTGCGAATCAAAATGCAGATGCGTTGTCACCCATGAGGACTAAGATGGAATGCCTTTTATCCAATAAAAAGGGTCTCCGGTTTTTACACTCACCATACGAAACAGAGCAGTTTTAAGCTGCTATTTTACGCTGGTATTCTGTGAGAGCGTGGTCCTTCCCCGGTCGAGCCGACTCATTCGTGCTATAACTATACTACTAATATAGCTGCAGCATGGCTCTACCACGTATAAAGCTGATAAAGAAGTTGGTCAACGATAAATTCCATGTAGTGAAAACCAAAATATTTTGACCTCTGACTGGTCTTGTATATGCGCGATATAAAATGCTAGTGACGATGAGCAATGTTAAAGTCGCCAATAAAATCCATCTGCTTTGCACGACTACATTGCAATGGCATTGATTTTGGAACTGGTGCATTTCCATCAATTTTACTGTTTCCGCGCTGATAAAAAAATATTTTACTTTTTTTCAGAGTGTAAATGTACAATGCTGAACATGGGTGAACTTGCCTTAATAGACACGTTTGGCAGTCTATAGGACAAAGACCACGGTTGGAAATATGGCGCACTTGCAAGAAGGATTGGCTACAGCTTTTTTTTAATAACTTTGTGTTGATATCAGGAAAATGCTATTGCCCATCTCCTGTTTTAATTTCTTTCTGACTTCTCTTACGACACCCACGGGACGATATGGGGTAGTGGATATTCTTACACCTCCATGACACTGTTACTTTGCTAAAAGACCACGCTCTCACAGAATACCAGCGTAGAACGGCGTTTTGACACTGCTGTGTTTCGTATGGTGAGTGTAGAGAACCGGAGACCCATTTTACTGGAAAAGAGGCATTCCATCTTAGTCCTCACGGGTGCCGACGTTTCTGCATATTGATTCTTCATTGAGGATAAATGTAGATGTCTATGGGTCACAGGAACCACTTACCATCAGGTGGACTGTGTGCTCGTTTGTCACCCAATCCTATAAAAAAAATATATTACTTAAAATAACGACAATAACACAGTCACATTTTCAAGTCATGAGTTAACTTTAGAAACATTTCATAACTACTTAGAAGTGTGGTAAGTTTTTATTGCTTAAAAGCCTGTCCGTTTGGTTTACTGTTTAAAAAGCTTTTAAGGTCCTTATATGAATAAGTTTTTGCACATACAAAGTTTGTCGAAACGGGTATTATTTTAACATCTTTTGATATTTTAGATGCAAAGTATTTTTGAGAGTAAAACATATTTTAATACACTATTAAAGCCCGTAATAAAATAGGTTGTGTGGCCCACAAATTTCCCATTATTAATAACCAAAATACTTAGTAGTTTTATGTCATTTTTTATTTCCCTCTGCAACATGGCACTACATTGTCGTTGTGGCGTAATTTTTTTTATAGAATAAGGGTGACAAGCGAGTACACAGTCCACCTGATGGTAAGTGGTTGCTGCGGCTCATAGACGTCTACATCTATCCTCTATTACAAATCAAAATGCAGATGCGTTGTCACCCGTGAGGAATAAGATGGAATGCCTCATTTCCAGTAAAAAGGGGCTCCGGCCACCTGCACTCACCAAGCGAAACGCAGAGGTAAACCTATCATATCATCACGTTCGTGTCGTAAGAGGCGACCCAACTTTCAGAGTAAGGGAATAGACAGTGCAATTGTGCTTGCGACCAGACTCGTGCACTTTAATTATTTCCTGCACAACTGTGACAGAAATTCGATTGAACGACTATATTATTAATAATTTACTTACACTAAGGAACAGCGAGAAACCATACCATTACTGCAAATATAAATATCAAGGCAGAACACAATACGATAATACATAAATAACAATACCCTAATCTAGCAGTAGACTACCGTTTTCGTTACTGTAACAGCCTATCAAAATTCCATTGCTGAACATAGTCCTCCACCATAAATTAGCTCATAGGGGATATATGTGCCATAGTTGGCAAGAGTTAGTACGAGGGTGGATTGAAAAGTACTCGGCCTAACACAGATCCATTCAATTCTAAAAATCAAATCTACACACATTATTTAGTTCAGTTCAGACTAGTTCATTGTGTGAAGTTCGAAACGTGTGCGATAATTAGTTGTGATTTTATAAATTTATTAACAAAGTAATCGGACATAATTTCCGCGAATGGAGCAAATCGAACAGCGTGCCGTCATTAAGTACCTCCATAAGAAGGGGCTATCATCAAAAGCCATCCATGATGACATGGTCAGTACATTAGGCAATTGTGCTCTGTCATATTCATCCGTCAAAAAATGGATAGCAGAATTTAAGCGTGGTAGAGAGAGTGTGAAAGATGAACCCCGCTCTGGAAGGCCTTCGACGTCAACTACTGACGAAAATATTAAAAAAGTACTTGATTTAATAATGGGAGACCGCAGATTAAAAATTAGAGAGATAGCCGAGATTATAGGCATCTCTTATGAACGAACTCAAAACATCATTGTCAACGAGTTGGGTTTCCACAAGGTGTCTGCGAGGTGGGTTCCGCGACTGCTTTCAGTTGAACAAAAAAGGACGCGATTGACTATTTCACGCGACTGTTTGGAGTTATTTGAAGCCGATGCAGATGATTTTTTGAATCGTTTTGTTACTATGGACGAAACATGGGTTCATTACTGTACACCGGAAACAAAACAACAATCAAAACAGTGGAGAAGACCTGGTTCACCACCCCCTAAAAAGGCTAAGTCGATTTTGTCGGCAAATAAGGTGATGGCTTCAGTATTCTGGGACTCGAAAGGTGTGATTATGATTGATTATCTTGAAAGGGGTCAGAATATAAACGCTGATTACTACTGCACCTTACTACGTCGTTTACGAGAGGAAATAAAAGAAAAACGTCGAGGAATGCTCAGAAGAAAAGTCCTGTTTCATCAAGATAACGCCCGTGTTCACACGTCAGTACAGTCAATGGCTGAAATTCACAACTGTGGCTTTGAACTGTTACCGCATCCGCCGTATTCACCTGATCTGGCACCATCAGACTTCTTTCTGTTCCCTAACCTAAAAGAGCACTTGGGAGGTCAAAGATTTTCGACAAACGACGAGGTCAAAGCAGCTGTAGACGCATATTTTGACTCTAAGGAAGAATCATTTTTTTTCAACGGTCTAAATGCTTGGAAGGGGAGGTGGCAAAAGTGTATTGAACTTGATGGTGATTATGTAGAAAAATAAAAATATAACTGATTTAGTATTTGTTTATTTTCTTGGTTTGGCCGAGTACTAGAATAGAATAGAATAGAATAGAATGATTTTTATTCAATATGGATTATTACATAATACTTATTGAAAGTCATTATTTTATTTACCACTGGTTCGGAAAATACCTCTGTCCTGGGAAGAACCAGCAAGAAACCCAGCGGGACTTTTTTTTTAAACATAATTTAACTTAACAATAATTTTGTTTATACAATTTTAAATGAATTTTCATAGAACCAGCATGGTGGCGATCACCTTATTCCCAGGGGTTATTTTCATTCATGTATTCCTTGATATTATAATAACCCTTTTTGTACAGTTTTTCTTTAATAAAACTTTTAAACTTGTTTATTGACAAACTTTAAACATGTTCTGGGATTCTGTTGTAAAAGCGTATACATTGCCCCATAAATGAATTACTAATTCTGTGGAGTCTTGTAAGTGGCATTACAAGCTTATGTTTGTTCCTAGTGTTTAAGGTATGAACATCCTTATTCTTATTAAAGCTATTTATGTTTTTATGTACATACATTACATTTTCATAAATATATTGCGATGCCAAAGTTAATATGTTTATTTCTTTAAATTTTTCTCTAAGGGACTCTTTACAATTTAGATTATAAATCGCCCGTACGGCTCTCTTTTGCAAAACAAATATAGCTTCAATATCAGTCGCATTACCCCATAGCAAAATTCCATAAGACATTACGCTATGAAAGTAACTAAAATACACTAACCTAGCTGTCTCAACATCTGTGAGACTTCTAATCTTTCTTACAGCATATGCTGCAGAACTAAGTCTGCTTGCTAATTTAGATATATGGGGGCCCCATTTAAGTTTCGCGTCAATAGTAATACCGAGAAAAACAGTGGTATCCACAAGACTCAACTCCTCCCCATTTAAGAGCACATTGGTTTTCGAATGTTTTAAAACTTTTCTTACTTTTCAATCCACCCTCTTAGTAGGCGGGTGGGCAACCGCAGCTGTTTTTTTATACTAGTCAGACGTTACTGCCCATCTCCTGGTATATTTCCCTCCGTCGCTTACCGTGAACGATATGGGGTAGAATATATTCTCACACTACCACTACATGGTGCAACAGTAGATTAAACGCTGCAATATATTACAGATGCAGCATAAATGAGTCGGCTCGATCTGTGAAGGATCACGCTCGCACGCAATACCAACGTGAAATAGCAGCATTATGCTGACTGTGTTTCGTATGGCAAATGATGAGAACCGGAGACTGTTTATACTGGTAACATGACATTCTATCTGACTTCTCCGAGGTGAAAACGAAACTTTATAAGGGTCACTGCACATACTTACCAACAGATCGACTGTGCATCCGTTTGGCAAAATTACGTTTATAAAAGTGATATGAGTAGCAAAGTAATTTATTTTATTTTAAATTAAATAAAAATTTTAAATTAATTAGGCTAAAGTTCTTAAAATAATTTTTTATTTCAAGAACTTTAGCTTAAATAATTAATTTAATAAATAAAACAATGCCGTTAAATATCACAGCTGTTAGAGCATGTTTTAAAGTAATTCGAGACGACGAAATTATTTAAACGAATATTAATGCGCCTACAAATAAAAGTTAATCTAATTGACATCTTTAGTTCACAATTTATTTGAGTTAACTAAATCACAAGGTCTCGTATTAGACTGATTTAATAAAATAGTCCCCCTTTATCAGTTCATTGAATCACGACTTTTGATTGTTCTCTTTTGTGTGACCCTGCGAGGAACCCTTCCTTTGATTTTATCTGTTTGTAAAATCATTTATTTTTATATAACATTAGGCTCTCACGTCTGCCAGACAGGGAGAAAGGCAGAGACTTCCGTTAGGCACAGTCCTTATAAGTATGAGGGTAAATATTAAATTGCCCGGGGGTAAAATTTATACTAAGGGTGAAAATACTCTGTTATTTCAATCAGTTTAACTATTAATGGTATTTTCAAATTCTAGTGGTTTTGTGGAAGATGTCATAGAAGAAGAAAAAAATGTTAATGGAGAATTTAACCTAATAAAAATATAATGTTTCTTCGATGAATAAATAGCAATAAAATACTTAATTACCATGTAGAGGCAATATAAGATTATTGGTTATACCATAACGTCCCGTGGGTGTAACAGAGGAATTAGGTAGAGAATTAGGTATTGGGCACCATTGTCTTCATAATAACAAATAAAGAAAAACTGCGGTTGCCAACTTGCCAAACAAGCGTGGCAACATGGCAAATAAACCATATGAAGAAATCTATGCGGTAGGCCAATGTTTAAATGTAGACTTCTGATAGTCTGTAATCGTAACAATATATAGTAACATAATAGGATACAAGATGCCATCATAATTAAAAAAAAACATAAAGCAGTTGTTGGAGTGATACCCACCGGCAAATGACTTCCACCCGAATTACATAATCGCATTGCTGTTCAGGTCCTTATTATATAAGAAATAAAATTTAATGATAAACTCTATAAACAAAAATGATGACTAATTTAATAGGTTTCTTAAAATGATACAGCAGACAAGATATTTTAGTATTTTTGAAAAAGCAGTAGTTTTTGGTGACTACGTGTAGATTGATAACAATAACAATAATCGTCATGAATATTCCGGGCACATTGCCCGGAATATTAATTCAGGTAATATTTTAAAGATTCATTACAGCGCACCTACAGCAACTAGAACGTGATACAATTTCAACCAATTTAATCATGAAGTTTGTTAAGCATGCAATATTTTCTGCCGTTACTGCTATTTGATAAAAGAGAGAGAGAGAGAGAGATTACCAAAATCTCTTTTTCTTTTTCCCCCGGTCACCCCCCCCCCTCTCCCCGGTTCTTCGGTCATCTTTAAGATTAATTCTACCCCTATTGAATTCAGCAAACCACTTAAAACTTGTTGCGCGTGTTAGAACTGACTCCCCTAATGCTGATTGTAACCGTTGTAAACTTGTTAAACCAAATTTAAAATCATAGTGTATCATAGCGCGCAAATTTTCACGGTTAAGATCCACCGTTTATAATGAATAGCGCGGGAAGCGTTGCAGTGCGTTGCAGGAAAATTAATTGAACTTTGTTTTTTTTTTAATACTAAGCTATTGGCTTATGGAGTTCTATTTTTAAATAAATTTGCTTTTTAGAAACATATAACACGGGTGCGTTCCATTTTTAAATTTCGAGCATCGAGCAATCATATATATTTATGTTTGTCTCTTTTTAGTGTCAAATTCACAAAACAATAGAACAAATCACAGCGATACTAAAGAAGTCTCACTTCAAAAACTAAACACAAATACAGCAGTATATTTTTATTAATAAACGGCGCAATAAATTTGTGCTCCAAACGGTTTATCCACCCATTGTACAATTTTTATCACCCTGCTTCAGTTTTGTTAAGTTTTTCATTTAAAAAGTAAACTCAGCTAAATGCATACCCAACGAAATTCTTTTTATTTCCTTTATGAAAAATATGAGATTTAATACGGAACAACAAAGGTCCCTTCACAGACAAATGGTTTTTTTCATAATTTTCTAACCGCTGATTTAAAAATCATTATTAACACAAAATACCAGCATCAAATAGCATGCTGATACGTTTTGTATGGTAATTGTAGAGAACCGGAGACCCTTTTAATTAGTAATGAGGCATTCTGTCTTAGTCCTTAGAAATGACAACGTATCTACATGTTGACACTGAGTTTAGGGTAGATCTAGTTGTTTATATATACATAGGTACTTACCATCAGGTAGACTGTGTGTTAATTTGTTACCCTTATTCTATAAATATAAAACAACATTATTTATTGATTTGTTCATTACTTCTATCAAAACATTATTTATTACATTTGTGTATGACACTAATGAGAGAGAAAATGAAAAAAAAGATTTTAGGTTTTAACTCCGATCCACGAGAGAATGAGGTAGGTATTTGAATATTATACTTATACAAAGGTAAGGTTATGTATTGGGAAGGTTATTCTTAGACAGTCACATTCGAATTAATAACCTAATTTTCTTTCCATTTGCTATCAAAGCAAAAACGTTGGACTGGGGAAAACTCAGTTTGTTACAAGACTAAATGTATAAAACTATAAAGAAAGATCTGCGAAAGTAAAAATTGATTTTCCGACTCTTGACAGCGTCACTTATTTTTTGGGGTTTATTGTGTAATATATTGATATTCGTTATATTTTACACGTGCGGCCATTAACTTTGTATGGACATAACAGACAGCTTATTATATGGGACATAATTGGTGACAAAAACTGGTACCTAAATGATAATAATGTCATCATAGTGACCTCTTCGGCGGAGCAATATCGCTGCATAATCAATTAAAACGTTATGCAAACTATGTAGGTATTGTAAACCAAAAAATATTATTTCATATCAACTGTGAAAAACTATACAGATACTTATAGGAAATGTATTTTTAAATGATTATCAGTTTTGTATCTGTAAACGACGTATTTATGCACGAGCTACCATATAACTATGTACAGAGGAAGCTATTTGTTTTACAATTGTTAATAACCTATAGCGGTATTAGGAAGACGCTGCTGCCCATCCTCTGGTTTGTATCTTTTTGTCGCCACTTAAAACACCCATAAATAGGGTATCCGGTTCTTAACATATGAACATCAGCACTATTATGCTGTTTCATGCTAGTATTGTGTCAGGCCATGGTTCTACCCGAGTCGAACTCACCCATTTGTACTGCAGCCATAATATAGCTTTAGCAAGGCTCTACCACGTTCTTTGTACATTTTTTGCGATAAAAATATGTTCTTTTATATGCCAATTCATTAACATTTTTTAAATAGAAGAGGGGGCAAAGGAGCACACGGCTCGGTGACTACCACCGCCTATAAACAACTGCAACACCAAGGGAATTACAAGTGCTTTGCCGGCCTTTTAGAAAGGAATAAGATCATTTCTTGTTTTATAGCCGCAACACGAATTATTCCACTGGACCAGAGACGGACCAAACGCGTAAACGATACCAGCATAATCGTGATTTTTTTTTTATATTAAATTAATGACTAAAATTTAGGTAATCAATTTAGGCAATGCAAAAGAAAAGACGACGTATTTAAAACGAAATTTTTGCTGAAGCTAAATAATTCCGAAGCATAATTGTTAAAACTAAATCGAGATATACAAAATACTTTACAAAAGGAAAACGGAATAAAGGGAAAGTATAAAGTCTATGGTTTTACGCTTTAAATCATTGTTTTATAGCGACAAAAGAAGGCAATTAAAACGGACGGATCGAAAACAAAAAAGAATATACAATATAAGGACTCTTAAACTGTAAAGGATATTTTCTTCTCAGCGGCAGAAGAACAACAAGACAAAGATATGGATGCTATCACCTAAAGAGTTATAGTTTTGTTTTATGAAAATCTAATTTTTAATAAATAGTATAAGCCGAATTTAAAGTACTAAAAAGAATAAATTGTAAAAACAAAGGTTGTACATGTATTAAAGTTTCGACTTCTGAAGCTACAATGCGGAAATTATTAATTGGAGATTTTTGAAATGATAAAGATGTTATTGTGGAAGAAAGTGTAATATATAAGCAAAAAGATTGTGCGGCGATGGGTTGCTTGTATTTCCTATAGTCATCAATATAATATTTATGTAGGATAACCAAGAGCCGTTATTACTGCTCTTGTAATACAAGATTCTTCAAGCCGTACGTAGATGAAACAATTTTACCATCAGACAAAGTAACTAATTTTCACACTAACTTATTACCATAAATTCATATATACAATACACAATAAAATAGTAATAAATAATATACAAGTGAAGTAAGGCAAGTCATTGGAAAAAAGTCTCATACTAACCGATATTTTTATATTTAATTTCACGACCACATATAACAGTTAGTTGCCATGGGGTAATCTATGTTTCAGAGATCACAAGGAATCTATGAAAGAAAACAGCTGGTTGATGAACAACAGCACAGCAAAATATTACTACAAGACAACAAGCTTCGAGATGCGCGTCTTTGTCACAGTGTCTAGGCGAAAACGACCACAGCCGAGCGTGTTCCTACCGTACTACCATATTATGTCAGAGAAGTCATCCGAGAGGATAGGCTACACCTTGAAGCAAGCTTATAATACGTGGTACAGCCATACTGCAGCTATATTAGTAGTATAGTTGTAGCACGAATGGGTCGGCTCGACCGGGGAAGGACCAAACTCTCACAGAATACCAGCGTAAAATAGCAGCTTAACACTGCTCTGTTTTGTATGGTGAGTGTAGAGAACAGGAGACCATTTTTACTGGATAAGAGGCATTCCATCTTAGTCCTCACGAGTGACAACGCATCTGCATTTTGATTCGCAAGAGAAGATCTCTATGGGCCACAGCAACCACTTACCATCAGGTGGACTGTATGCTCGTTTGTCACTCGATCCTATAAAAAAAACTTCCATAAAAACCTACGACAAGTTGTTGAAAATTATAGTTGAGTATAACACAAGAAAAACAAAAATATCGATGAAAACCCCCGTAAGAGAACATATCCCTAATGTGGAACAGTACACTCCGGGACTTCTGCTGTCTGTACACATGTTCAAAAGGAAGATTCGCGAGCCTATTATAATAATAAAATCACACTAATTTAAATAGGAATATGGCTAAATGCTATCATCTACTTGGTATTCTATAATTAATAAAACTAAATCCTGACGACGAAATTATTTAAACGAATATTAATGCTCCTACAAATAAAATTTTAATCTAATTGACATCCTTAGTTCACCATTTATTTGAGTTAACGAAATCACAAGGTCTCGTATTAGACTGATTTAATAAAATAGTCCCCCTTTATCAGTTCATTGAATCACGACTTTTTATTGTTCTCTTTTGGGTGACCCTGCGAGGAACCCTTCCTTTGATTTCATCTGTTTGTAAAATCATTTATTTTTATATAATATTAGGCTCTCACGTCTGCCAGACAGGGAGAAAGGCAGAGACTTCCGTTAGGCACAGTCCTTATAAGATAAGAGGGTAAATATTAAGTTGCCCGGGGGTAAAATTTATACTAAGGGTGAAAGTACTCTGTTATTTCAATCACGTTGACTATTAATGGTATTTTCAAAATCTAGTGGTTTTGTGGAAGATATAATAGAAGAAGAAAAAAATGTTAATGGTGACTTTAACCTAATAAAAATATAATAGAATAGAATAGAATAGAATGATTTTTATTCAATATGGATTATTACATAATACTTATTGAAAGTCATTATTTTATTTACCACTGGTTCGGAAAATACCTCTGTCCTGGGAAGAACCAGCAAGAAACCCAGCGGGACTTTTTTTAAACATAATTTCACTTAACAATAATTTTGTTTATACAATTTTAAATGAATTTTCATAGAACCAGCATGGTGGCGATCACCTTATTCCCAGGGGTTATTTTCATTAATGTATTCCTTGATATTATAATAACCCTTTTTGTACAGTTTTTGTTTAATAAAACTTTTAAACTTGTTTATTGACAAACTTTAAACATGTTCTGGGATTCTGTTGTAAAAGCGTATACATTGCCCCATAAATGAATTACTAATTCTGTGGAGTCTTGTAAGTGGCATTACAAGCTTATGTTTGTTCCTAGTGTTTAAGGTATGAACATCCTTATTCTTATTAAAGCTATTTATGTTTTTATGTACATACATTACATTTTCATAAATATATTGCGATGCCAAAGTTAATATGTTTATTTCTTTAAATTTTTCTCTAAGGGACTCTTTACAATTTAGATTATAAATCGCCCGTACGGCTCTCTTTTGCAAAACAAATATAGCTTCAATATCAGTCGCATTACCCCATAGCCAAATTCCATAAGACATTACGCTATGAAAGTAACTAAAATACACTAACCTAGCTGTCTCAACATCTGTGAGACTTCTAATCTTTCTTACAGCATATGCTGCAGAACTAAGTCTGCTTGCTAATTTAGATATATGGGGGCCCCATTGAAGTTTCGCATCAATAGTAATACCGAGAAAAACAGTGGTATCCACAAGACTCAACTCCTCCCCATTTAAGAGCACATTGGTTTTTGAATGTTTTACATTAGGAATGGAAATTTAATACATTTTGTCTTATTGCCGTTTAAGAGCAAATTGTTGGCTTTAAACCAATGTACTAGTTTCGATAGAGTATTATTTACATCGTCATATTTAATTGACTGCCGTTTCAGTTTCAAAATTAAAGAGGTATCGTCAGCAAATAATACTATATCGTGATTGTCCCCTACAAGATAAGGTAAGTCATTAATATAGATTAAGAACAGGAATGGGCCAAGAATCGAGCCCTGAGGAACGCCCATTGATACTACCGATCCGGAGAAACATTTACCATTAATGACGACTTTTTGAGTTCTGTTACTTAAATATGAAGTAATAAGTTTAAGCGCCAAATTTTTTACACCGTAATGTTGTAGTTTCCTGATTAATGTATCATGATGAACACAATCGAAAGCCTTGGATAGGTCACAGAAAAAACCTAAGGCATCTTGTGAATTCTCCCAGGCATTAAAAATATATTTCATAAGCTCAACACCGGCGTCAGACGTCGAGCGACCCCTTGTAAAACCAAATTGATTTTTATGAAGTAATTTATTTGTATTAAAAAAAATTTACAATTGATCCAAAATTATTTTTTCAAAAATTTTACTGAGAGTTGGTAGTACAGAAATAGGTCTATAATTAGCGGGGTCCAATGTACTACCAGATTTAAATAAAGGTATTACTTTACTATACTTCATTAAATCAGGAAACACACCAGAATCGATACAAGTATTAAAAATAATAGCAAGATGAGGTGCAATTAAATCTATTATGGACGCAATCACTGTAACGGAAATCCCCCACAAATCTGCGGTTTTCTTTACATCAATGGTTTTGAAGTATTTTACAATATTATGCGGTAATACTTTTTCAAATCTAAATTCTTTTAAACAGGTTATTTTAACATTCTGTTTAAGTAATGATTCGGCGACAGTTGGAGAAGCATTCAATGACTCTGTTGTCAAGATAGGAACATCAGTGAAATATTTCTCCAACACCGCTGCAACTTCTTGATTTGATTTAGTCAATTCATTATTAATTTTTAATTGATAGTTTGAATTACGAGGTTTCTCTTTACCGGTTTCGCTGTTAATTATACTCCACGTCATTTTAATTTTATTCTTAGCTGTCTTAATTTTGTTACTAATATGTAATGATTTGGCTGTGGAGCAAACTCTTTTAAACATTTTAGAATAATTTTTTACATATTCTTTAAAAGCATCGGAAAGATTATACGATCTTTCATGGTAAAGGTCATATAACCTTCGTCTGCTTTTATGAATTCCTACTGTCGCCCACTCATTAAATGCCTTGCGACTGTTTCTGGAGAATGTTTTAGAAGTGAATGTTTTATTAAATTCATTGTTTATAAAGGTAAATAATTCTCTATATAAATAGTCTGCATTGTTCTTATAAGAAAGGGCTGGAAGTATTTTTAACATATTACTTCTAAATCTCTCCAGGCGTTTTGCATTAATAGGAACAAACACAATTTTCTCATTTACCTGTTTTTTGTGCATATAAGGTAACGAAACTAGTTGTCCACAGTGATCTGAACTAAGTTTTTTATTATTTATTTGTTGATTGGTACAACACCTGTAAAAATATTATCAATACAAGTTGCACTACACCCTGCAATACGTGTAGCTTCAAAGAATAAATTATTAAGATTATAGGATTTGAACAAAGAACAGAATTTAATACTGATGGAAGAAGTTTCCAGGAGATTGATATTAAAGTCTCCAAACACTACAAGAGATTTATTCTGTTTATTAAGCTTAACTAAAACTTCTTCCATAATATTTTCAAAAGTATCATAACTTGAACATGGGGGTCTGTAAACACTGACAACAATAAGGTGCTCAAGCTCAACACATGCCATTTCTACAGTACGCTCAACAGAGAGGCTCACAAAGTCTTTACGTTCTTTACATGATAAGGACTTATTAGCTAATATTAAGGAGCCACCACGTAATTTAGTATCTCTATTGAACGAACTGACCACCTGGTGATTACTGAAATTAAATATGGAGTTGTATTCTTTCAACCAATGTTCTGTAATACATAAAATATTTATACTGTTACTATTTAAAAATAAATCAATTTCTAATTCTTTGCCTAACATACCTTGTATATTTTGATGCACCAGGTTGATACAGTTTTTATTATTGTTATTTTGTAAAATTGCATAATTATGTATTGGTAAGTTGCATTCTAAGCTATTTAAATTATCTTTGCTAGAGATTACCTCTATTGTCTTATTATCTAATTTAAATTACTTGGAACTGGTTCCAAATCAAATATAAAATTATTTTGTTGCTCAAAAGAAGCAGGTGTCAAGGTAGCCAAATCATTGGCTGAGTTAAAATATAAATAATAAGATAGCGTATTTGCTACCAGTCTTAAACTATACTTTGATAGGTAATACATATCTCTTGTCAAAAACTTCTTAGTTAAATTATTAATATCAATTAAATGAAATTTATCATTATTATTCTTACAATTAAATGTCAAATTTAAGTTATTGTTACATGTCAAGTTATGCATCATTAAATTTAAATTATGTCTTAGTTTATTTTCCTCTGACCACCCCTCTATGTAAGGCAATGTAAACAAGATAACTTTAACCACATTTATGTTATTGAGATATTTAATATATTTTAATAATCGATTCTTGTTCATATTGCCAAAATAATGTTTCTTCGATGAATAAATAGCAATAAAATACTTAATTACCATGTAGAGGCAATATAAGATTATTGGCTATACCATAACGTCCCGTGGGTGTGACAGAGGAAAAAGGATTATGTAGTGGGCAACATTTTCTTCATAATAACAAATAAAGAAAAACTGCGGTTGCCAACTTGCCTACCAAGCATGGCAATATGGCAAATAAACCCCATGAAGAAATCTATGCGGTAGGCCTATGTTTAAATGTAGACTTCTGATAGTCTGTAACCGTAACAATATGTAGTACATAATAGGATAAAAGATACCATCATAATTAAAAAAAAACATAAAGTGATAAGTAGTGATGGCTCGCGACCATTCTTTTTGGCATTTCTTGGTGGCCTATGCCTGTGGTCAAGGGTGAACTCGTAATGAACTGTAACGACGATGATGATGAATGTTTGTTTGCAATAAAAGAGTTTTGGTCTACATGATCACAATTTGTCACTATTTGGTGACTAGCTTTCTTTTTTAAATATTTTAAATTCGCAAATATTTTTTCAATTAAAATTAATTATTTTGCTTAATAGAAAGTTGTAAATAATGTATCGGTAGAAGTGAAACTTTAAAATGAAACGAAATATAAAACATTTCACAGCAAATGATATATTAAATTTGATAATTTTCAACTACAAGTGCGGAATAAAATATAAGATGAAAGTTTAATTTTATCTATAATATAAAAATGTATGTTTGCTTTTCGTATTTTATGCTCCATTATGTTCACCACAAACTATCCAAAAGCATTCACAGATACTATCACTAATCTCGCAATTTAATTTTAACACAAACCATCGCATGGTAATATGCTCAAAACTTAGAGGCATTTCATAGCACCAATCCACACGAGTCTGTTTTTCGCTTTCGGAGAGTTAATGAGGGATCCATCGAAAACAAAGTTTCCTCACTCAAAGATGTTGATGTAGGATGATATGAATGTTCCGCGAAATAATGCCTACAATTTTTTTGATATCCGTATATTATGTGATTCGTGGGTCTTCTAGCACAAACATTTCAGTAGGCCATACATTCTCTGCCGTTACTGCTGTTTGATAAAAGAGAGAGAGAGAGATTACCAAAAAACCGGGGCCCCCGGTTCTTTAAGATTGATTTTACCCCTACAGAATTCAGCAAACCACTTAATAATTGTTGCGTGTGTTGGAACTGAGTCCCCTAATGCTGATTGTAACCGTTGTATACTTGTCAAACCAAATTAAAATCATAGTGTATCATAGCGCGCAAATTTTCACGGTTAAAATTCACCGTTTATAATGAAAAACGCGGGAAGCGTTGCAGGAAAATAAATTGAAATTTGGTTTTTTTTTTAAATGAGCTATTGGCTTATGGAGTTCTATTTTTAAATAAATTTGCTTTTTAGAAACATATAACACGGGTGCGTTCCATTTTTAAATTTCGAACATCTCAAAACTTATTGAGTGACCTACGTATCTCATTCTCTCGCAGGCTAAATCATATATATTTATGATTGTCTCTTTTTTGTGTCAAATTCACAAAAAAATAGAACAAATCACAGCGATAATAAGAAGTCTCACTTCATAAACTAAACACAAGTACAGCAGTATAATTGCGCAATAAATTTGTGCTCCAAACGGTTTATCCACCCATTATACAATTTTTATCACCCTGCTTCAGTTTTGTTAAGTTTTTCATTTAAAAATAAACTCAGCTAAATGCATACCCAACGAAATTCGTTTTATTTCCTTTATGAAAAATATGAGATTTAATAAGGAACAATAAAGGTCCCTTCACAGACAAATGGTTCTTTTTTTTTTAATTTTCCAACCGCTGATTTAAAATCATTATTAACACAAAATACCAGCATCAAATAGCACGCTGCTACGTTGTGTATGGTAATTGTAGAGAACCGAAGACCCTTTTAATTAGTAATGAGGCATTCTATCTTAGTCCTTAGAAATGACAACGCATCTATATGTTGACACTGAGTTGAGGGTAGATGTAGTTGTTTATATATACATAGGTACTTACCATCAGGTAGACTGTGTGTTAATTTGTTACCCTAAATAAAAAACAACATTATTTATTGATTTGTTCATTGTTTCTATTAAAAACATTATTTATTACATTTGTGTATGGCGCTACTGAGAGAGAAAATGAAAAAAAAAGACATTAGGTTTTAACTCCGATCCACGAGAGAATGAGGTAGGTATTTGAATATTATACTCATACAAAGGTAAGGTTATGTATTGGGCAGGTTATTCTTAGACAGTCACATTCGAATTAATAACCTAATTTTCTTTCCATTTGCTATCAAAGCAAAAACGTTGGACTGGGGAAAACTCAGTTTGTTACAAGACTAAATGTATAAAACTATAAAGAAAGATCTGCGAAAGTAAAAATTGATTTTCCGACTCTTGACTGCGTCACTTATTTTTTGGGGTTTTATTGTGTAATATATTGATATTCGTTATATTTTACACGTGCGGCCATTAACTTTGTATGGACATAACAGACAGCTTCTTATATGGGACATAATCGGTGACAAAAACTGGTACCTAAATGAAAATAATGTCATCATAGTGACCTCTTCGGCGGAGCAATATCGCTGTATGAACAATTAAAACGTTATGCGAACTATGAAGGTATTGTAAACCAAAAAATATTTCATATCAACCGTGAAAAACTATACAAATACTTATATGAAATATATTTTTAAATGATTATCAGTTTTGTATCTGTGTACGACGTATTTATGCACGATATACCATATAACTATGTACAGAGGAAGCTATATGTTTTACAATTGTTAATAACCTATAGCGGTATTAGGAAGACGCTGCTGCCCATCCTCTGGTTTGTATCTCTATGTCGCCACTTAAAACACCCATAAATAGGGTATCCGGTTCTTAATATATGAACATCAGCACTATTATGCTGTTTCATGCTAGTATTGTGTCCATGGTTCTACCCGAGTCGAACTAACCTATTATTTAGCAAGGCTCTACCACAATCTTTGTACATTTTTTGCGATTAAAATATGTTCTTTTATATGCCAATTCATTAACATTTTTTAAATAGAAAAGGGGGCAAAGGAGCACACGGCTCTGGTGACTGCCACCGCCCATAAACAACATTTAGAAAGGAATAAGATCATTTCTTGTTTTATAGCCGCAACACGAGTTATTCCACTGAACCAGAGACGGACCAAACGCGTAAACGATACCAGCATAATCGAGATTTTTTTTATATTAAATTAATGACTAAAATTTAGGTAATCAATTTAGGCAATGCAAAAGAAAGGACGACGAATTTAAAACGAAATTTTTGCTGAAGCTAAATAATTCCGAAACATCATTGTTAAAACTAAATCGAGAAATACAAAATACTTTACAAAAGGAAAACGGAATAAAGGGAAAGTATAAATTCTATGGTGTGACGCTTTAAATAATTGTTTTATAGCGACAAAAGAAGGCAATTAAAACGGACGGATCGAAAACAAAGAAGAATATACAATATAAGGACTCTTAAACTGTAAAGGATATTTTCTTCTCAGCGGCAGAAGAACAACAAGACAAAGATATAGATGCTATCACCTAAAGAGTTATAGTTTTGTTTTATGAAAATCTAATTTTTAATAAATAGTATAAGCCGAATTTAAAGTACTAAAAAGAATAAGTTGTAAAAACGAAGGTTGTACATGTATAAAAGTTTCGACTTCTGAAGCTACAATGCAGAAATTATTAATTGGAGATTTTTGAAATGATAAATATGTTATTGTGGAAGAAAGTGTAATATATAAGCAAAAAGATTGTGCGGCGATGGGTTGCTTGTATCTCCTATAGTCATCAATATATTCATGTAGGATAACCAAGAGCCGTTTTTACTGCTCTTGTAATACAAGATTTTTCAAGCGGTACGTAGATGATACAATTTTACCACCAGGCAAAGTAATGGCGTTTTCACACCAGCTTAACTCCATAAATTCTCAAATACAATACATAAAAAGTAGTAATAAAAATATACAGTTAAGGCAAGTCTTCCGAAGTACTGATAACACCAGTAGTAGTAATCATAATGTGTATTGGAAAAAGTTTCATACTAAGCGATATTTATACGGTTAATCTCGTCACCACATATCACAGTTAGCTAACGTGGGGTAATCTTTGTTTCAGAGATCACAAGGGATCTGTGAAAGAAAAAACCTCGTTTATGAACATCAGCACAACAAACAATTATTGCAACACAACAAGCTTCAAGATCTGCGCCTTCGTCACAGTTTTCAAGCGAAAACGACCACATCCGAGCGTGTTCTTGCCGTACTACCATATTATGTCAGAGAAGTCATCCGAGAGGATTGGCTACACCTTGAAGCAAGCTTCTATAAAAACCTACAACAAGTTGTCGAAAATGATAGTTACGATCCATCAAGTGTAATATCCCTCTACAAGATGCAAAAGTGTACAAGCTTGATTGTGGATGTAGTCTCTCTTACATAGGACAAACAAAATTATCGATTAAACGCTTGTACGAGTAACTGAACATATCCCGAACGTAGAGTAGTAAATCTCCGGGATTTCTGCTGTCTGTACACATGTTCAAAAGGATGATTCGCGAGCCTATTAAAACAATAATTAAAGAATAATAGTACTGAAGCGAAATTAGTAGTTTTTAGAATTTTTGTCTCTCTGTCTGTCTGTGTATTACCGATTTACGCAAAAACTACTCGACCGATTTCCATAAAATTTTATATGTAGATAGTTAGTAATTCGGGGCTACTTTTTTATCCGATTACGAAACTTAAAAAAATGGTTAAGTGTTTTTATTCTTTAGATGTATTTTTCTTTTTTATATGATTATGTTAGTTAATAGGCGAGATGACGGATGTTTTTTTCACATAAATATCATATTTGTAAGTAAAATTAAAATTAGTTTTAACCTTTGCGTAACAATTTGAAACTCCGCTGACGATATACGTTAATTATCAAAAAAGCGTCATCCAACATCAAATGAAAAAAAAAAACCTATAGTTTGCCTTTAGTAACTAATAAATTAAATAACATAAACAACTTACATGTATATGTATAAATAATTAGATTTATAAAATTTTTTAAAAATCCTAACGCTTATTTTTTTTGCTTTTTTCGTTATTTCATTTTAAAAGTAATTTTTAAAAGATTTTTAACAGAATCAACATCACTTTATGCCTTTTTATACCCCAACCTTCTATAACTGATATTACTAGATAGTATAATTTTGACTTTTATATTCTTAACGTAATATAGTGCACTTTACTTTCTGCTAAATAAACTAATGATTCGCGTAGTGTATATATTCTTTGCTAATGATAAGTAAGTGATAAATTTTATTTTAGAATGCTACTGAACACTTATTCGTACAGCATCAAACATTGTCACACTTAAAAATATCTAAACCGGCGGCCATTATCGGGATGATTTACCACAACTACCACGTTTAGCAAAATGGCTAACAACACTGTTACACACAACACGTGTGTATTGTGTGGACAGTATATAGAAGCTATTTAGTTCAATATATTGGATGTCTGTCGGCATAAATTTCATTTTACCAACTTTATATGTTATCACGTTATCTGATGTAAATATCTGATTGAAAATTAAGTGCACTGTGAAATTTTATCTATATTTGATAGAATAGTTTGTGGCATAGTTCCGTTTCTAGTTACTAGGTAGATATAGTCAACAATCGTACAAAAGCAGGTATTATGTAGACATAGATTATTTACTTAGCTGTTTGCACTTTGCACCCTCAATATTTTCTCTGTTTAGCCTGGATATAGACTGGTAGAGAATGCCCTGTTGCATTAAGTCTGCCTTTTTGTACTTGGTGTGTAAATAAGGTATAAATGAATAAATAAATAAATACTACAGCCATGTAGCTTGCCGTGAGATTTTATCATGGCACGGGAGCAAAACATGTACGAGTCCTCTGAGAACAAATTAATCTGTTATAGGAAATTTTAAGTGCTGACTTACCACGAGTCCGGTGAAGTGGTGAAAAATAACTTCGTGGGCAAACCTAAATGCCTGAATAGTTAAAAAAGTCGTGGTAATGTGAAAAGCGTTAATACGCATTGAAGCATTGCGGCACACTCTTTTCTGCCCATAATGTAGGTAATGAGGAACCCTGTGCAAAGTAGTGAGACATATGTAAGCTGCTACTTTAGTTTTTATACCTTTAATGAGACCTATAAATCATTCATTTAAGATTTTTGTGTTTTCGTATTGTCAGACAAATCAAGGTTTTTGTAACAGTCCTGGTTTCATAGCTCACGTGAGATATGTAAATGAACAGGCTATTGTCAAAAATACTTTAAATATCAAAGGTAGCAGATTTTACTTAAACAAAGGTTTATTTTATTTTACTTGTCAAAGGCGGTAATCAAACTCATCCAAACGAAAATTTCATAGTACATAAGCATTATTATATATTTTTACATATAATATGTTAATTAAAAGTTGAAGTGTCGATTTACCACGTTCTCGGCGGTGAAAGAAAACCTGCATATCTGAGAAGTTTCCCAGTTGAGGTGATCGCGCGTTGGCACTTTTTTGGCCAAAAGCTCTGTGGCCTGTGCCCATTAGTGACATGTATGTATGTAGACTGCTACTTTTTTAGGTTTAAAGGGGGAATTGTGTTTTTTTTATTTCATTCATATTTTCGGAGATGCTGAGACACTAGCAAAGATTTGAAAGCATAGAACTAGCGTTTCTTGTAAGCACAATTGTAATTGTAAATGTAAATAAAATGCCACCAACGTATCATAGTAGCACGGTACTAAGACGTCAGTAGCCAAAACTCCACGTATCATAGCGCTATTGCACTACGACATGGAGTTGAGTATGCTTGATGCACTTAAAAGTACTACCAAACACACTCAACTTAATCCGAAAGATAGCCGACGTATCATAACGCTATGCGCTACTAAGACGCCGCCCACAAACGGTAGGGGCGTGCTATGTCCACGGGCAAGTCGTATTGCTACAACAAACCCGCTTACTACCGACACTAAGATGATATGTCTAGGACACATCGGTTAGCGAATCCAAGTTTACCTCGGTCTCAGACACAATGAAGCACACGTCACAATAATAATCCTTTTCAAGTCCCATTTCTATCAATATAATGCTTTTACATATTAGAGCCCTTCCACATATTTGCTTTATTGTATAGACCATACTAATGTATGTCTTATTCATATGGGACTTCAAGTCATAACTCTGCTATCATAATGCTTATGCATCATAGAGACCTTCTATATTAATGCTTTGGTTCGATAGACCTTACTATCATAAGAACCTAATATAGGACTAGTTATTGTGCAACCTTACTACTAGCAGTCGATCAGCCGATCACCCCATATACTCGTATATGTACAACCTTGGTTATGCGTCTCCGGCAACGCCCCCATAAGGGAACATTACAAGAAAACCTTCATCAACTTCCATTTTTTCTACTATATTACAAATGTTATTTATCTTTATTACGACTTGTATTTATATGATTTCATACATTTTGAATATTTTAGCAGAATTTTAATTAATTTAGAGATTTTTAGAGACAATTTGTGCGTTAACTATACTATAATATTCAATATTCCAAATGAACATATTTGAACTTTATACTTAATATTGCATTTTAATTGTTTAAAATATAATTTTTATTACATTTTTAATTAATTTAATTATTATTTATTAATAATAATTATGAAGGGTCACAAAGGGAAAAAGCAAGAAATGATGGATATAAATGATAGAAGGATATCTCATAACTTCCAGGCAAATATTAAAATGATCTGGAAACTCGTAAGCACTGCCAGGGGAAATTCAAAACAGCCTAGAATTAATGCTATACGAGACGAGAATGGCTGCATGCGGAATGATGTAGTTTCGAATTTAAAGAGATGGAAGGAATACTTTGAAAGCGTGTTTAAGAGTGAAGAGTCATCTGAAGTAAGTGAAATAGAAATTCCGGAAGAAGTGAAGAGAGGTAGAGAGATAAGTGTAGATGAAATAATAAAAGCAATGAAAAGCATGAAGGCAGGTGATGGTGATAGAATATCACTCGAAATGCTAAGGGTTGGAGAGGATGAGGTTATAGGCCTGCTGTGCACTTTGTTTAATTTATGTTGGGAATTGAAGCGGGTACCGAAAGACTGGTGCAAAGCCGTTATAGTCCCAATATATAAGGAAAAGGGCTCGCAGCAGGATTGTAAAAACTACCGTGGTATCAGCTTCCTTAGCATCGTGGATAAACTATATGCTAAGGTGTTAATTGAAAGAGTTATGGAAGAAACTGATGGAAAAATTTGGGATGTGCAAGCTAGATTTAGAAAGGGGATGTGGTGTACGGATCAAGTCTTTTTCATGCGCATGAATGCGGAGAAGTTTTTGGCCAAAAACCAGAAAGTCTTTTGTACGTTCATGGACTTGGAAAAGGCTTATGACAGAGTTGACAGGAATGTGGAATGGCAAACACTGAACTCATTTGGGTTGAGCACTGGCTTGATACAGGCATTAAGGTCTCTTTATAGGGACTCTAGTGCTTGTGTCAGGATCAACGGGGTCTACTCGGACTGGTTTGTCATTCATAAAGGTATCAGACAGGGATGTGTGGCTTCCCCGTGGCTGTTTAACCTATTTATAGACAGTTGTTTGCAAACTTTGAAAGTTGAAGAATGTGGGTTGAGAATGAGTGAGTTAACCATCAAATGCCTTTTTTTACGCCGTTGATCAAGTCATATTTGCATCGTCGGCGGCCGAGTTGCAAATGATGGTTACTTTAATAAAATATTATTTGACATCTAATCTAAGCGTACCTTAGTTTCACTATTTCACACGTCACTTCTAGCTACGCTCGATCTGTATAAGGTGCGCGTCCAAGCATTGTTTGCTCCTTGTTTATGTTAGTTTTTTTACAAGTACCCTGTTAATCTACATTGTATTTTGTTTATATTTAGAAATAAAAATTATTTAAAATGTATACTAACGATTTGAACGTGTTTGAGTGAAATGATTTCGATATATTAGTGTACGTCTAGGATAAGATTATTATTTGTTAGCAAGTATTTAAACTTTCTCTTGTAAGTGAATTGTTGTGAATTCTTATGAGAAATAAAGATATCTCAAACCTTAACCGGTCATTGAAAGAAAAAGGTATGAAAGTGAAGGCAAGTAAGACAAGTAAGTGAAATAAGAATAGAAGGGGAGTTGATTGAGCAAGTGGATGAGTATGTATATTTGAGATGTTTATTTAGCAGGGATGGTAGATATGATAAGGATATAGAACGACGAGTGAACGCAGGAAATAGAGTGAATGGGGCTCTACACGCTATTATGAGGAGTCAGAATGTGTCAAGTAAGGCACGTATGGCAATTCATAATACTGTGTTAGTCCCTACTTTAGTGTATGGTAGTGTAAGTTGGGTCTGACAGAAGAAGCATGAGAGTAGAATAAATTCTGTAGAAATGCGGTCCTTAATGAGTACGCTAGGGTTGAATCTGAATGACAGGGTGAGAAATAATGTGATAAGAGAAAAGCGTGGTTTGCAAGATGACGTTGTGACAAGGATTAAGAAAGTAATGCTTCGGTGGTTTGGTCATGTAGAAAGAATGAACGAGGAAAGAGTGACAAAGCAAATTTATGCTGCAGAAGTGAACGGCAGGGTCGCCTTAGGGAAGGGACGCCTTAGACGAAGATTTATTGACCAAATTGGCGAGACATTAAAAATGGGCCAGATTAGGAGTACTCTTAAACTACGAGCGTGTATACGGAGATATATGGATGTAAAGGAGGCGAGAGAAGTGTGTCAGGATCGCGCCAAATGGAAGTCCGTAGTCTCTGCCTACCCCTCTGGTTGACAGGCATGAGTGTTTATTTGTTTGATATTACCTTCTCATAACTTCATACAAAGAGATTTTATAAAAGCATTGCCTACTTCTCTAGTTGAAATACACCTGAATGAAAGTATTACTGTTACAAAATTTCCATAGCTCACCAAAAACCAAAGACGAAATATACACCAGAAGTAGCCACCAACTACTGCATCCAACCTACACGTGAGTAGATAAAAAATACGTTGCGGCCTAAGTAATTGGAAAAAAGAAATTATAACCACGGTTTTTGCATAAAGTGCAGTGTACCAATATGTGGAGATCACATCAAGCATGTTTGAACAAATTGTTATAACTAAATTTTATTTAAAATGTGTCGGTAGAACGTTTGATGGTGTGATTTTAATTAAAAGGAGATATAATATTTTTGCATTTTTTTTCTGACGTTTAAATTTTCTTAGTTATGTCACGTAAGTAAGTACACTAAAGTTGTGTAACAAAACACAGAAGATTTTGATTGAAATAAGTTATTATAGAAATAATAACGATTAGCCTAAAAACATGTCACAAAGCTGTAAAGAAATGTGGTACATATTTTTTTTATTTAGACAGGTTTGGTTTAAGTAAAAACAATAAATATTAGTATTTGATTCAATACTACAATATTTTCCCTACACATGTATAATTATTATTAGAAAGTAAACATTTACTTTTATTTAGCAGTATTGGAATAACTTTATGATATTACACCGGGTCCAGCGGACCCGGTAGTGATTACTTGTACTACAAATTAGGACGCAACTCCCTATGTTTTAAGTAATGAAAATAATCAGGTAACATTTCAGCTTTTAAAGATAACCAAGTTCTTATAACATCCTCAATCTCAACAGTCACAACTTTGATCCACCCTTAAACATGAAATTATGTACGAACATGATAAAGTTACATGATGTGGAAAAACCAAAGAAAATTGTTTTCCTGCTAGACTTTAGCCATCATTCTTACACACGTACATACATAGGTCACGTTTTCGATAAACTAATGTAACAAGCAATAACAGAATGTCGCTCCAATAATCACGCGGTTCATTTCTTTTTGTTTACTAGATCGGTTACGAAACCCTAACCTAAGCTAAAATAAATGTATTGTGATAAAGATATATATTTAGGTTACTTTGATGAAAACAAATAATAGACATGCATTTATTCAGCAATTTAAACTCATACTGTTTTGATATAGAAAACAAAATGGTATGTATAATCATCAAAGATAAAAATAAATAAGAGAATACAGACATAAAATAATCTGATTGCACTCAACATAATGCAATCGGACGATTGCGGTAGCGTGGGTTTTCAGCAATGCACCTTGAGGTTAAGCTCGAGGAGTTAACTGTTTTTGGCGTTTTATATACATATTATTTGAAGTTAATATGCAAATAAATATGCAAGCTCTTGTGTAGTTTCGATCGAGTTATGGCCTGAAGTGCCACAGCCTATCCCTTAAGACCCTGGGCCTCGCCTGTCAGCTTTCCCTCTGTCATGGTGACTCGCTGGTAAATCTCGTTGGTAAAACTATAAAACATGTGTATAAAATATGGCACGTTGCTTCAACAAACTCTTTGTTTTACTCGCCAGTGTATAAGAAACAACAAACCGTGAGTAAAACCGCCGTAATACTTACTGCAGGTACGCCACCGACCAGTTCTATCTACAAATGTATTACATTAACTATAATTTATTTTAAATTTATAACATTTAAATATAACATTTTGGTAAACTAATTTAAATACATGTATTACTATGTTTCCTAGCATGACAAAATGGAGTTACTTTAACTAAACCATGTGTGAATAAGCTTACAACATAATGTAAAAATAAACAAAAAAAAAATAGTTTCTCCTGTGTATCAAATTATCATCGGGTGATTTTTCTTCTGCTCGTTATTTCAGAAGAATGCGTTTGTGTAATTTTTTCTTTCGGTTAAGCAGATGTCAGCTATATTAAATGCACCTTAATGAACTTGAGTAATTTCAAATTCTTTTACAGAATTAATATTTTTGCTTAAATATTATAATTCCTACTACCTAAAGGTAAATAATTAAATTTCTCCATGACTCAAATTGATATATAAGATATTTGTGATCATCTAAAATATTTTAAATAAAGTACCAGCAGATTTTAGCAGACTTTTGTACAAGTCATTTCTTGTAGCTATAAGCTCTCCGGGCTTACTGTTATCAGCAAGGCTTTTGCAATCATTACTGGTTTCAAGAAAGAATTATACAAAATCTCTATTTTCATTTTAACGTTCTTGTCTAATTTTTTATATAATTATCGCACATTTATGGTAACTTATAATTAATAATTATTCATTTTAACTATCCATTTATGTATTGTTCTATTTACTTTTTTCGTCCAATTGCGATAAATATATAAAAATTATATTTTTTTATAAAATATAATATTTGTTGAATGAAATACTATATAAATACAAAATATAGTAAGAAATAATAAAAAATAAAGGCCTATTAAGAAGGAAGCCCCCGGCAAGGGAGACCAAACGACCAAAAGTTAGAGGTAAAGGGAGAGAAATCTGCGTACTGGGACGTCACAGCGGCGTCGAACGGTTCCCGTATTGCATTTTATAACTCGTGATAACTTCCAAATTAAATTTCTGATTCGAATAGATTAAAAGGGATTTTACTACCACATAATTACCCTTGATGATAAATTTATTTATTTTAATAAGCATTAATACTACGATACGAATGTTACCAACTTTTGATTCTACCGGTGATCTAATTAAATTTTAGACCATTAAAGTTACTATTGTAACATCAATGTAATATTTATTGTAATAACCTATATTGCTTGCATATGTCCTCCAGACCGAATTACAGTCATGGCAGCCAGTCTCAACAGGGACTAGCCAACTGCGCAGTACAGAATTATAGTGCCGAACTGTATGCGTGAGCTCAGGTGCACTCTCTATTCTTTCACTCTTATAATCCGATGGGACCGTAATTCGATATGATCGGAGAAAGATCAGACGTAGTACCAGCTTCAAGTGTTTTTTTAAAGCATGAGAGTGAACCACCGCCAAATTTCTGACTCCGGGCTGGGGTGCTACTGAGACTTTCTTGACAGAAAAATTCAATTACTGGTTTTCGCCTCCACCTGACAGTCGAACCCGAGAACTCATGATCATTAATCGCGTTTACGACCCCTAGACAACGAGGCAGTTTGTATAACATAACTAACTTCTAAATTTCTACATAACGCTACAAATAATCTTCTGTGATTTATATTCAGTATGTATTAAGAAAAGCCCAGCTCCAACAAAAGCTTTAAAACTCAACTAACAATAGAATTCCTATTCATTTGAAAATATGATAATTAAGTACTAAATCTTATAAAGGTTCACTTCCCACTGAAAATATTCTTGTCATAAAACTTAATTTTAAAGTAATAAAATATTTGGCTTACTTTGAACCAAAAGTTAAGCTAAAAACTTTGAAATATTGTGTAACTGAGTTGTATGTGTGAGTGGCATGTGTACTTTAAAGTGGAATTTATTCGTACACTCATGCACCTGAACGTAAAAGATAGATTATGTTGTGTAATCGATGCCATGAAGTCGATTGTGTTCAATGAAATATAGAATGTAATACCTTATAGGATGAGCGCCTAGACTGAACACCCTATAAATTGGGATGCATTATAAATTAGGAATTAAGTAGTAAAATTAAAAAGATTATACAACGGACTTCAATATATATAAAATGAGAACCTCATTGATGTTGTCGAAGTCAATTAAATATGCATTATTAAAGATGACTAAAAAACGACTAGGAAAATCTTGATCAAATTTATATGCGCCCACATGATAAGCACCAGCTTTCAAATAAAAAAAAATCGTCAAAATCGGTTCACCGAGAAAAAAGTTCTGACGTAATACACATAAAAATACCGTCGAATAAAATACCTCCTCTTTTTTTAAGTCGGATGATAACGTGCTCGCCTCTTCGATTTAATAGTATGTTTAGATCTTTTTTAAAGGAGAGGGGGCAAAATGCGGCTCACCTGATGGTAAGTGACTACCGCCGCCCATGAACATCTGCAACACCAGGGGAACCAAAGGAATCGCAAATACGTTTCCGGCCTTTTAAAAAGGAGTAGGCTCTTTTTTTTTAAAGTTCCCTTAGTCGTATCGGTCCGGAATAATTGCTGGTGGTAATCGATTTCACAAGGAAGTCGTGCGAGGAAGAAAACATTTTCTAAATCACACAGTAGTGGATGGCCAATCATCCAGATGGTGTGGTATCAGGAGATCTGCCGCGATGTGCCTTCGTGAAATTTGGCGGCTGGCTTTGAATCCGAACAATTCCTCAGAGCACTTCCCGTAGGAAATGCGAAAGAAAATGCAAAGGAATGCAAAATCTCTTCGCAGCATCAATGAATCGAGCCGATCGGAAAGGACTCGGTCGTCGAAGATTCAAGCCACTCTGCGCTGGATGCGGTCAAGTAGAAAGAGCTGGCACTGGGGAGCCCCAGCCCAGAGATGGGAATAGTATTCCATGTGAATCTGAACCTGCGCCTTGTAAAATTACAGGCGTTGTACCGGCATGAAATACTTCCTGCTCTGCTGAGCACGCCAAGTTATGAGATCCAATTTGGTATTTTCTTCCAAGTGATCACGAAACTGCACGTCACTCGATATGTCTACGCCAAGGATTCCGATACTGGCTAAGGCAAACAGGGGAGTGCATTGAAACAGGAGATACAACAAAAAAAAAAACACAAGTGTGAGCGTTTACCGCTATTTTAGCGGTAAACGCTCACAGTTGTGTATTCTGAGGATTAAACTGGACTTGAATTAGTCGCCCCCAATCCGAGAGTTTGTTCAGCAAAGACTCGACTTCAGACATAAGTTTGTTCCGGTACTCGGTGATTTTTCCCAGAAATATTGTCACGGCCGGTGTATAGAATATCACCAGTGCTGGTTCCGCATAACAATGTATGTTACCGGCTTGCAAAATATCATTGGTATGCAGAAGAAACAGCGTTGGTGATAGCACGCAGCCTTGTGGAACACCAGCGTTAATAGGCTTGTAGTCAGAGCATGCACCGTCTACAACAACCTTGATGCTCCGATCTGCAAGAAAGCTGGTGATCCAATTTAACAATTTCCCGGGAAGGCCATAGGAAGGGAGCTTCGAAAGAAGCGCTTTGTGCCAAACCCGATCGAAGGCCTTCGAAATGTCCAAATTAACGGCCAATGCCTCACCTTTTGACTCTGCTGCCTCCGCCCATCTATGAGTCAGGTAGACCAGAAGATCACCAGCTGATCGACTCCGACGAAAACCGTATTGGTGGTCACTAATCAGCTGGTGATCCTCAAGGTACCGCATTAGCTGGCAGTTAATAATGGATTCCATTATTTTGAGAACAAGGAGGTGAGGGCGATATGCCTGTAGTTGGACGGGTCTGAGCGGTCACCATTTTTAGGGAATGTGTTGACAAAAGATGTCTTCCATAATTTCGGGATTACGCCTAGGGAGTAGGAGTACCCGAAAAGGCGTGTTAGAACAGGTGTCAACTCTAGAGCACATGTCCTCAGCACGATGGGGAGATTCCGTCAGACCTACTCAACTTGTGGATGTCCAGGGAGAGGAGTATTTTGCGAACCGAGCGCTGTGAGAATCGCACATCCAGCATGGAGCACTCCACCGCGGAATGGTCGACGGTGTGTTCTCCCCGTCATCAAGGGTCGAGCTGGACGCAAAAAGGGAGCTTAAAAGGTCGGCTTTCTCTTTAGCGGTGTGAGCCAGTGAGTCGTTCTTCCTGTGCAGAGATGGTAGTGATGGCTCACAGAAATTCTCTTGGAGGAGACCAGAATGCACGGGTTCCCGAAGGAAGGCGAACCAGTTTCTCGCCAATTCTGCCTATGCGCTCTGACTTCGCTATGGCCATAACTCTTTTGAAGGACCTTGAGGCGAAGTTTTACTTCTTTATAAGCACGCTGGTGTGTATATCCTGAGCCGCCGAAGCCCCAGCCCAGGCCTGATAATACTCCTGCTTACTGCGTAGTGCAGTCTAACAGGAGCGACAAAACCAAGGCTGAGATCTGCCTCCAATGGGTACCACATATGATGGAATTAATAGTTCCATTCCTTGCAGCACTACATGAGCGACAGAGTCAGCAACAGCATTGGGATCTTCCAGCGAGAGGCAAACCCGCCCCCACGGGTAGGCTGCAAAGAAAGACCGCGTTCCGTCCCAATCCACCGACCTGTAATGCCAAACACGGCGGCAACCTGCAGAACGCAACCGCGAGGGTGCTTGAGTGGCACCACACTCTCCATCAGACAATAGTCCGAAGAGCCGAGAGGGGCATCGACGGAAAACTGATATCCGTCTAGATGAGAGGTTAGCAGAACGTCCAACAGGAAGGTTGTGTGATCATCCACATCTGGAATCCGCGTAGGGAAATAATAATAATAAAATAATAATAATAATCATCGTTGAGCATTTGTAATTAAACATCTTATTTATGTAAAGAAAATTTTTATACGTAGTAGAGCCACTTTGTAGTAACTATTATAATTTCATGATGTGAAGCATTCCATTTTGGCCTCAGAGATGGTAGAAATTTGCTACAGCTGTATCATTGCTGCAGCATCAATAGTTTGGCTTGACCGGGAAAGGATCACACAGAATACCAGCGTTAGGCAGCAGCTTAATTTCGCTGCATTTCGTATTGTGAGTTTAGAGAGTCGCATTTTTCTTAGTAACTAGGTATTTAATCTTAGCCCTCAGTGGTGAAAATAACATACATAAGTTATTATATTGGGATTTCTGACAAGAAGTTCTCAGGAGCAGCCCAGAGTCAAGAATTTGATGTTGTAACACCACCGTGCCTCGGAAAGCACATACGTACGTAACGTTCGTCCTGCGTCTGATCTCTCTCCGGTCGTGTCGGATTACCGTCCCATCGAAATATGAGAGTGAGGGAATAAAAAGTGCACTTACTTGCGCATGCACTCCAGCATATAATCCTGTCCTGTGAAGATGGCAAGTCTCCGTTGAGACTAGCCGCCTTGACTAAAATTTCGTCTGGATGACATTACAATTAAAGGAAGGACATAAAAATTAAAATTAATAATTGACGACAACATAAAGGTTAATGATTTTTTTATTTAATTTTTAGTTGCTGTCTAGAGCGTTTACAAATTTAAATAGATTCTGTACCTTGCATCTAATACTAGTACCTTATATTCACTGAGTTATGCATTCATATATTGATCAAGATCATGATATAACATTTGAATATTTTTTATTGATTATGAATACTTATTATATTTTTGTATTTATGTGGTTTTTGAGTTTTATGCTAAGTAGTCAGAAATTTTTCGACGAATCGACACGTAACGTCGGCGCTGTGACTTGAATCGCTACGGGGAATGCTGCGGACTACGAAACTTGTTTGTCCCGCCTACTCATCTACGACTCGTAGCACATCATAGTTTGTGTAGCTTAGCGTTACTTGCCTCTGCGCGTTTTAGAAATAACTAACTTGAACATAATATTACAGCTGCTACATACATAAAATAAAATGATTTGTTTGGCCTGTCATAAAATTACTCGACCTGAGGAACAGTTGAGTTGCTCTGCGTGCAAGGGATGCTATCACTACAAATGTTACAACAAATCATCCGCATATTACAAGGAAAATTTACCAGCTTTAAAAAGGAATTGGAAATGCCATTTCTGCAATCGGAGCACGCGAGGCAAGGAGGACAATACACCGGTTCGTAGACAACTCTCTCCACTATCCACTACTGCTGCGGATGACACGAACATGTCATGCGGCGAGGTTCTGGGGACCTCCGAGGGGGAGGTACGTGACAGCCAATTAGATAGTAATTCTACTACGACCTCCAACCCTCCCGCTGCGGCAATAACATACGACCAGTTTGGCGCGCTGCTTGATTGTAAGCTATCCAAGTTAAGTATTGATATAAGAGAGGACATTACCCACCTCCGTGAATGCCTCGACGCCTTGAACACCAAACTGGCTGACTATGATCGGCGAATAAAGTCTCTTGAGTCCGTAGAAAAAGAAAATTATATCCTTAAGGCCACCGTTGCCGATCTGCAGTCTCGTTTAAACAGCCAAGAACAGATTGCCTTAGGAAATGAGCTGGAAATATCGGGTCTGGAAGAAACACCAAATGAAAACCCAACTCACTTGGTATTAACTGTCGCCACTAAACTGGGCATTGAGCTTCAGGACATGGACTTAAATTACGCACACCGAGCTGGTCCCAAAAACCAAAACAAAAAGACTAACGTGGGTGGGAACCGCAAACTTCAGCGTTCCTTGGTGGTTGCTTTCACCCGCCGAGCTAAACGTGATGAATTTCTTAAACACGCGAAAGCTAGAAAAAATCTAAAGAGTAAGGAGCGTCTTATTGGTGAAAATCGACGTTTATTTCGTACTGCGAGAGCATTCGCCGTCGAACAAGGTTACAGGTTTTGCTGGCTGCGAAACGGATCCATATTTATTAGGAAAGGGGATTAGTATGGCATATTACCAAAGAGAATTGCGTATGATGTTCCTCGGGTATTGAGGATTATTGTTCTGTATTTATCAGAAGTAGAGAGTTAATAAAAATATCTAATAATTCATGATTAATTTCGCAGTATCATTTAGATGTAGATTGATTTAACATCAGGTTGACTTTGTTCGTTTGTCACCCTTACGTAAATTAAAAAATACATTAGAAAAGCTTTTTTTATAAGATAGGGTGACAAACGAGCACACAGTCCACCTGATGATAAATGGTTGCTGTGGCCCATAGACATCTACATCTATCCTCGTTTGCGAATTAAAATGCAGATGCGTTGTCATCCGTGAGGACTAAGATGGAATGCCTTTTATACAATAAAAAGGGTCTCCGGTTCTTTACGCTCACCGTACGAAACACAGCAGTTTTAAGCTGCTAATTTACGCTGGTATTTTGTGAGAGCGTGGTCCTTCCCCGGTCGAGCCGACCCATTCTTGCTACAACTATACTACTAATATAGCTGCAGCATAGCTCTACCACGTATAAAGCTGATAAAAAAGTTGGTTAACGATAAATTCCATGTATTAAAAACCAAAATATTTTGACCTCTGACTGGTCTTTTATATGCGCGATTTAAATGCTAGTGACTGAATGTAGTGATGTTAGCCTGCAATAAAATCCATCTGCTTTGCACGACTACATTGCAATAGCATTGACTTTGGAACTGGTGCATTTCCATAAATTTTACTGTTTCCGCGCTGATAAAAAATTATTTTACTTTTTTATCAGAGTGTAAATGTACAATGCTGAACATGCGTGGATTTGCCTTAATAGACACGTTTGGCAGTCTATAGGACAAAGTCCACGGTTGGAAATATGGCGCACCTGGAAGAAGGATTGGCTAAAGCTTTTTTTTTATAATTTTGTGTTGATATCAGGAAAATGCTGCTGCCCATCTCCTGTTTCAATTTCTTTCTAACTTCTCTTACGACACCCACGGGACGATATGGGATAGTGTATATTCTTACACCTCCATAACACTATTACTTTGCTATATAATATAATACTTGTACGTGGTAGATCCATGCTGCAGCTTAATTAGTAGCATAGTTGTAGCACAAATGGGTCGGCTCAACCGGGGAAAGAATACGTTCTCACAGAATACCAGCGCAGAACGGCGTTTTGACACTGCTGTGTTTCGTATGGTGAGTGTAAAGAACCGGAGACCCATTTTACTGGAAAAGAGGCATTCCATCTTAGTCCTCACGGGTGCCGACGCTTCTGTATATTGATTCTTCATTGAGGATAAATGTAGATGTCTATGGGTCACAGGAACCACTTACCATCAGGTGGACTGTGTGCTCGTTTGTCAACCAATCCTATAAAAAAAAATTAAAAAAAATTTAATATATTACTTAAAATAACGACAATAACACAGTCACATTTTCAAGTCATGAGTTAACTTAAGAAACATGTCATAACTACTTAGAAGTGTGGTAAGTTTTTATTGCTTAAAAGCCTGTCCGTTTGGTTTACTGTTTAAAAAGCTTTTAAGGTCCTTATATGAATAAGTTTTTGCACATACAAAGTTTGTGGAAACGGGTATTATTTTAACATCTTTTGATATTTTAGATGCTAAGTATTTTTGAGAGTAAAACATATTTTAATACACTATTAAAGCCCATAATAAAATAGGTTGTGTGACCCACAAATTTCCCATTATTAATAACCAAAATACTTAGTAGTTTTATGTTATTTTTATTTCCCTCTGCAACATGTCACTACAACGTCGTTGTGGCGTAATTTTTTTTTATAGGATAAGGGTGACAAGCGAGCACACAGTCCACCTGATGGTAAGTGGTTGCTGCGGCCCATAGACATCTACATCTATCCTCTATTACAAATCAAAATGCAGATGCGTTGTCACCCGTGAGGACTAAGATGGAATACCTCATTTTCAGTAAAAAGGGCCTCCGGCCACCTGCACTCACCAAGCGAAACGCAGAGGTAAACCTATCATATCATCACGTTCGTGTTGTAAGAGGCGAACCAACTTTCAGAGTAAGGGAATAGACAGTACAATTGTGGTTGCGATAAGACTCGTGCACATTAATTATTTCCTGCACACAGTGTTACAGAAATTGGATTGAACGACTATATTATTAATAATTTACTTACACTAAGGAACAGCGAGAAAACATTACTGCAAATATAAATATCAAGGCAGAACACAATACGACAATACATAAATAAAAATACCCTAAGCTAGCAGTAGAATACCGTTTTCGTTACTGTAACAGCCAATCAAAATTCCATTGCTGAACATAGGCCTCCACCATAAATTAGCTCATAGGGAATATATGTGCCATAGTTGGCAACAGCTAGTAACTTAGTAGGCGGGTGGGCAACCGCAGCTGTTTTTTTATACTAGACAGACGTTACTGACCATCTCCTGGTATATTTCCCTCCGTCGCTTACCGCGAACGATATGGGGTAGAGTATATTCTCACACTACCACTACACGGTACAACAGTAGATTAAACTCTGCAATATATTACAGATGCAGCACAAATGAGTCGGCTCGATCCGCGAAGGATCACATTCGCACGCAATACCAATGTGAAATAGCAACATTATGCTGATTGAGTTTCGTATGGCAAATGATGGGAACCGGAGACTGTTTATACTGGTAACATGACATTCTATCTGACTTCTCCGAGGTGATCACGAAACTTTATAAGGGTTACTGCACCTACTTAGCAACAGGTCAACTGTGCATCCGTTAGGCAAAATTACGTTTATAAAAGTGATATAAGTAGCAAAGTAATTTATTTTATTTTAAATTAAATAAAAAAATGTAATTAACTAGTTATGCTAAAGTTCTTAAAATAAATTTTTATGTTAAAAACTTTAGCTTAAATAATTAATTTAATAAATAAAACAATGCCGTTAGAGCATGTTATAAAGAAATTCGAGACGACGAAATTATTTAAACGAATATTAATGCGCCTACAAATAAAATTTAATCTAATTGACATCTTTAGTTCACAATTTATTTGAGTTAACTAAATCACAAGGTCTCGTATTAGACTGATTTAATAAAATAGTCCCCCTTTATCAGTTCATTAAATCACGACTTTTGATTGTTCTCTTTTGTGTGACCCTGCGAAGAACCCTTCCTTTGATTTTATCTGTTTGTAAAATCATTTATTTTTATATAATATTAAGCTCTCACGTCTGCCAGACAGGGAGAAAGGCAGAGACTTCCGTTAGGTACAGTCCTTATAAAATAAAAGGGTAAATATTATGTTGCCCGGGGGTAAAATTTATAGTAAGGGTGAAAATACTCTGTTATTTCAATCACGTTGACTATTAATGGTATTTTCAAAATCTAGTGGTTTTGTGAAAGATATCATAGAAGAAGAAAAAAATGTTAATGGTGACTTTAATCTAATAAAAATATAATGTTTCTTCGATGAATAAATAGCAATAAAATACTTAATTACCATGTAGAGGCAATATAAGATTATTGGTTATACCATAACGTCCCGTGGGTGTGACAGAGGAAAAAGAATTAGGTAGTGGGCAACATTGTCTTCATAATAACAAATAAAGAAAAACTGCGGTTGCCAACTTGCCTACCAAGCGTGGCAACATGGCAAATAAACCCCATGAAGAAATCTATGCGGTAGGCCTATGTTTAAATGTAGACTTCTGATAGTCTGTAACCGTAACAATATGTAGTACATAATAGGATACAAGATACCATCATAATTAAAAAAAACATAAAACAGTTGTTGGAGTGATACCCACCGGCAAATGACTTCCACCCGAATTACATAATCGCATTGCTATTCAGGTACTTATTATATAAGAAATAAAATTTAATGGTACTTTGTTTTTTTTTTAATACTGAGCTATTTGCTTATGGAGTTTTATTTTTAAATAAATTTGCTTTTTAGAAACATATAACACGGGTGCGTTCCATTTTTAAATTTCGAGCATCTCAAAACTTATTGAGTGACCTACGTATCTCATTATCTCGCAGGCTAAATCATATATATTTATGTTTGTCTCTTTTTAGTGTCAAATTCACAAAAAATAGAATAAATCACAGCGATACTAAAGAAGTCTCACTTCAAAAACTAAACACAAGTACAGCAGTATAATTGCGCAATAAATTTTTGCTCCAAACGGTTTATCCACCCATTGTACAATTTTTATCACCCTGCTTCAGTTTTGTTAAGTTTTTCATTTAAAAATAAACTCAGCTAAATGCATACCCAACGAAATTCGTTTTATTTCCTTTATGAAAAATATGAGATTTAATAAGGAACAACAAAGGTCCCTTCACAGACAAATGGGTTTTTTTAATTTTCCAACCGCTGATTTAAAAATCATTATTAACACAAAATACCAGCATCAAATAGCACGCTGCTACGTTTTGTATGGTAATTGTAGAGAACCGGAGACCCTTTTAATTAGTAATGAGGCATTCTATCTCAGTCCTTAGAAATGACAACGCATCTACATGTTGACACTGAGTTGAGGGTAGATGTATACATATAATACATAAACACTCACGCCTGTCACCCAGAGGGGTAGGCAGAGACTACAGACTTCCATTTGGCGCGATCCTGACACACCTCTCTCGCCTCTTTTACATCCATATATCTACACATACACGCTCGTCGATTAAGGGTACTCCTAATCTGGCCCATTTTCAATGTATCGCCGATTTGGTCGATAAACCTTCGTCTAGGACGTCCCTTCCCGACCCTGCCGTTCACTTCCGCAACATAAATTTGTTTTGTCACTCTTTCCTCGTTCATTCTTTCTACATGACCAAACCACCGAAGCATTCCTTTCTTAATCCTTATCACAACGTCATCTTGCAAACCACACTTTTCTCTTATCACACTATTTCTCACCCTGTCATTCAGATTCAGCCCTAGCATACTCCTTAAGGAACGCATTTCTACAGCATTTATTCTACTCTCATGCTTCTTCTGCCAGACCCAACTTTCACTACCATACATTAAAGTAGGGACTAACACAGCATTATGAATTGCCATAAGTGCCTTAGTTGACACATTCTGACTCCTCATAATAGCGTGTAGAGCCCCATTCACTCTATTTCCTGCGTTCACTCGTCGTTCCTTATCATATCTACCATCCCTGCTAAATAAACATCCCAAATATACAAATTCATCCACTTGCTCAATCAACTCCCCTTCTATTCTTATTTCACATAAAGTTCTACTTTCTTCTCTTTCAAAAACCATCACTTTCGTCTTACTTGCGTTCACTTTCATACCCCTTTCTTTCAATGACCAATTCATTAAAGTAACCATCATTTGCAACTCGGCCGCCGACGATGCAAATATGACTTGATCATCGGCGTACAAAAGGCATTTGACGGTTGACTCACCCATTCTCAACCCACATTCTTCAACTTTCAAAGTTTGCAAACAACTGTCCATAAATAGGTTAAATAGCCACGGGGAAGCCACGCATCCCTGTCTGACCTTTATGAATGCCAAACCAGTCCGAGTAGACCCCGTGAATCCTGACACAAGCACTGGTGTCCCTAAAAAGAGATCTTAATGCCTGTATCAAGCCAGCGCTCAACCCAAATGAGTTCAGTGTTTGCCATAACACATTCCTGTCCATTCTGTCATAAGCCTTTTCCAAGTCCATGAACGCACAAAAAACTTTCTGGTTTTTAGCCAAAAACTTCTCCGCTATCATGCGCATGGAAAAGACTTGATCCGTACACCCCATCCCCTTTCTAAATCCAGCTTGCACATCCCAAAGTTTTCCATCAGTTTCTTCCATAACTCTTTCAATTAACACCTCAGCATACAGTTTACCCACAATGCTAAGCAGGCTGATACCACGGTAGTTTTTACAGTCCTGCTGCGACCCCTTTCCCTTATATATTGGGACTATGACGGCTTTGCACCAGTCTTCCGGTACCCGTTTCAGTTCCCAACATAAATTAAACAAGGTGTGCAGCAGGTCTGCAACCACACCCCCAACAGCCCTTAGCATTTCGAGTGATACTCTATCATATCCGGCTGCCTTACCTGCTTTCATACTTTTCATTGCTTTCATTATTTCATCTACACTCACTTATCTCCCTACCTCTCTCCACTTCTTCCGGAATTTCTATTTCACTTATTTCAGACGACTCTTCACTCTTAAACACGCTTTCAAAGTATTCCTTCCATCTCTTTAAATTCGAAACTTCATCATTCAGCATGCAGTATTTATGTATACATAGGTAGTTACCATCAGGTAGACTGTGTGTTAATTTGTTACCCTTATTCTATAAATAAAAAACAACATTATTTATTGATTTGTTTATTACTTCTATTAAAACATAATTTATTACATTTGTGTATGGCGCTACTGGAGAGAAAATGAAAAAAAAAAGACATTAGGTATTAACTCCGATCCAAGAGAGAATGAGGTAGGTATTTGAATATTATACTCATACAAAGGTAAGGTTATGTATTGGGAAGGTTATTCTTAGACAGTCACGTTCGAATTAATAACCTAATTTTCTTTCCATTTGTTATCAAATTTTATACATTTAGTCTTGTAACAAACTCAGTTTGTTACAAGACTAAATGTATAAAACTATAAAGGACGATCTGCGGAAGTAAAAATTGTTTTTCCGACTCTTGACTGCGTCACTTATTTTTTGGGATTTTATTGTGTAATATATTGATATTCGTTATATTTTACACGTGCGGCCATTAACTTTGTATGGACCTAACAGACAGCTTATTATATGGGACATAATCGGTGACAAAAACTGGTACCTAAATGAAAATAATGTCATCATAGTGACCTCTTCGGCAGAGCAATATCGCTGCATAATCAATTAAAACGTTATGCGAACTATGTAGGTATTGTAAACCAAAAAATATTATTTCATATCAACTGTGAAAAACTATACAGATACTTATATGAAATGTATTTTTAAATGATTATCAGTTTTGTATCTGTGTAAGACGTATTTATGCATGACATACCATATAACTATGTAGAGAGGAAGCTATTTGTTTTACAAATGTTAATAACCTATAGCGGTATTAGGAAGACGCTGCTGCCCATCCCCTGTCGCCACTTAAAACACCCATAAATAGGGTCTCCGGTTCTTAACATATGAACATCAGCACTATTATGCTGTTTCATGCTAGTATTGTGTCAGGCCATGGTTCTACCCGAGTCGAACTAACCCATTTGTACTGCAGCCATAATATAGCTGCAGCAAGGCTCTAGCACGTTATTTGTACATTTTTTGCGATTAAAATATGTTCTTTTATATGCCAATTCATTAACATTTTTAAATAGAAGAGGGGGCAAAGGAGCACACGGCTTTGGTGACTACCACCGCCCATAAACAACATTTAGAAAGGAATAAGATCATTTCTTCTTTTATAGCCGCAACACGAGTTATTCCACTGAACCAGAGACGGACCAAACGCGTAAACGATACCAGCATAATCGAGATTTTTTTTATATTAAATTAATGACTAAAATTTAGGTAATCAATTTAAGCAATGCAAAAGAAAGGACGACGAATTTAAAACGAAATTTTTGCTGAAGCTAAATAATTCCGAAACATCATTGTTAAAACTAAATCGAGAAATACAAAATACTTTACTAAAGGAAAACGGAATAAAGGGAATGTATAAATTCTATGGTTTTACGCTTTAAATCATTGTTTAATAGCGACAAAAGAAGGCAATTAAAACTGACAGACATTTCGAAAACAAAGAAGAATATACAATATAAGGACCCTTAAACTGTAAAGGATATTTTATTCTCAGCGGCAGAAGAACAACAAGACAAATATATAGATGCTATCACCTAAAGAATTTTTTTATGAAAATCTAATTTTTAATATATAGTGTAAGCCGAATTTAAAGTACTAAAAATAATAAGTTGTAAAAACAAAGGTTGTACATGTATTAAAGTTTCGGCTTCTGAAGCTACAATGCAGAAATTATTAATTGGAGATTTTTGAAATGATAAAGATGTTATTGTGGAAGAAAGTGTAATATATAAGCAAAAAGATTGTGCGGCGATGGGTTGCTTGTATCTCCTATAGTCATCAATATATTCATGTAGGATAATCAAGAGCCGTTCTTACTGCTCTTGTAATACAAGATTTTTCAAGCGGTACGTAGATGATACAATTTTACCACCAGGCGAAGTAATGGCGTTTTCACACCAGCTTAACTCCATAAATTCTCAAATACAATACATAAAAAGTAGTAATAAAAATATACAATTAAGGCAAGTCTTCCGAAGTACTGATAACACCAGTAGTAGTAGTCATAATGTGTAATGGAAAAAGTTTCATACTAAGCGATATTTATATGGTTAATCTTATCACTACATATCACAGTTAGCTAACGTGGGGTAATCTTTGTTTCAGAGATCACAAGGGATCTGTGAAAGAAAACACCTCGTTTATGAACATCAGCACAACAAACAATTATTGCAACACAACAAGCTTCGAGATCTGCGCCTTCGTCACAGTTTTCAAGCCGGAGTTGGCTCCGGTTCTAACGCGTCTTTTCCGGTACTCCTACTCCCTAGGCGTAGTCCCGAAATCATGGAAGACAGCTTTTGTCCACCCGATCCCTAAAAAAGGCGACCGCTCAGACCCGTCCAACTACAGGCCTATCGCCATCACCCCCTTGTTCTCCAAAATAATGGAATCCGTTATAAACTGCCCCCTCATGCGGTACCTTGAGGATCACCAGCTGATTAGTGACCACCAGTACGGTTTTCGTCGGGGTCGATCAGATGGTGATCTTCTGGTCTACTTAACTCATAGATGGGCGGAGGCAGTAGAGTCCAAGGGGGAGGCATTGGCCGTTAGTTTGGACATTGCGAAGGCCTTCGATCGGGTTTGGCACAAAGCGCTTCTTTCGAAGCTCCCTTCCTATGGGCTTCCCGAGAAATTATGCAATTGGATCACCAGCTTTCTTGCAGATCGGAGCATCAAGGTCGTTGTAGACGGTGCATGCTCCGACTACAAGCCTATTAACGCTGGTGTTCCACAAGGCTGCGTGCTATCACCAACGCTGTTTCTTCTGCATATCAATGATATGTTGCAAGCCGGTAGCATTCATTGCTATGCAGATGACAGCACTGGTGATGCTCTATACACCGGCCGTGCCAATATTTCTCGGGAAAACGTCACCGAGTACCGGAACAAACTTGTGTCTGAAGTCGAGTCTTTGCTGGACAAAGTCTCGGATTGGGGGCGACTAAATCTAGTCCAGTTTAATCCTCAGAAGACACAAGTTTGCGCGTTTACCGCTAAAAAGAACCCCTTTGTCGTATCTCCTCAGTTTCAAAGTACTCCCCTTGTTGCCTCAGCCAGTATCGGAATCCTCGGCGTCGACATATCGAGTAACGTGCAGTTTTGTGGTCACTTGGAAGAGAAGGCCAAATTGGCCTCTAAAAAGCTTGGCGTGCTCAGTAGAGCGGGACAGTATTTCATGCCGGCTCAACGTCTGCAACTTTACAAGGCGCAGGTTCGGCCTCACATGGAATACTGTTCCCATCTCTGGGCTGGGGCTCCCCAGTGCCAGCTCCTTCCACTTGACCGCATCCAGCGCAGAGCGGCTCGAATCGTCGACGACCGAGTCCTTTCCGATCGGCTCGACTCATTGGCACTGCGAAGAGATGTTGCATCTCTTAGCATTTTCTTTCGAATTTACCATGGGGAGTGCTCTGAGGAATTGTTCGGATTAATCCCAGCCACCAAATTTCACGAACGCACATCGCGGCAGATCTCCCGATACCATCCACACCATCTGGATGATTGGCGGTCCACCACTGTGCGATTTAGAAGATGTTTTCTTCCTCGCACAACTTCCTTGTGGAATAGTTTACCACCAGCGATTTTTCCTTTTAAAAGGCCGGCAACGCATCTGCAATTCCCCTGGTGTTGCGGTTGTTCATGGGCGGCGGTAGTCACTTACCATCAGGTGAGCCGCATGCTCGTTTGACCCCTCTCCTATAAAAAAAAAAAGCGAAAACGACCACATCCGAGCGTGTTCTTGCCGTACTACCATATTATGTCAGAGAAGTCATCCGAGAGGATTGGCTACACCTTGAAGCAAGCTTCCATAAAAACCTACAACAAGTTGTCGAAAATCATAGTTATTACGATCCATCAAAGGTAATATCCCTATACAAGATGCAAAAGTGTACAAAGCTTGATTGTGGATGTAGTCTCTCTTACATAGGACAAACAAAATTATCGATTAAAACGCATGTAACTGAACATATCCCGAACGTAGAGCAGTAAATCTCCGGGACTTTTGCCTGTCTGTACACATGTTCAAAAGGATGATTCGCGAGCCTATTAAAACAATAATTAAAGAATAATAGTACTGAAGCGAAATTGGTAGTTTTTAGAATTTTTGTCTGTCTGTCTGTTTGTGTATTACCGATTTACGCAAAAACTACTCGACCGATTTCCATTAAATTTTATATGTAGGTAGTTAGTAATTCGGGGCTACTTTTTATTCGATTACGGAACTTAAAAAAGATGGTTAAGTATTCTTTAGATGTATTTTTCTTTTTTATATGATTATGTTAGTTAATAGGCGAGTAGACGGATGTATTTTTCACAAAAATATCATATTTGTAAGTAAAATTAAAATTAGTTTTAACCTTTGCTTAACAATTTGAAACTCCGCTGGCGATATACGTTAATTATCAAAAAAGCGTCATCCAACATCAAATGAAAAAAAAACCTATAGTTTGCCTTTGGTAACTAATAAATTAAATAACATAAACAAATTACATGTATATGTATAAATAATTAGATTTATAAAATTATTTAAAAATCCTAACGCTTATTTTTTTGGTTTTTTCGTTATTTCATTTTAAAAGTAATTTTTAAAATATTTTTAACAGAATCAACATCACTTTATGCCTTTTTGCATCCCTACCTTCTATAGCTGATATTACTAGATAGTATAGTTTTGACTTTCATATTTTCAACGTTATATAGTGCACTTTACTTTCTGCTAAATAAACTAATGATTCGCGTAGTGTATATATTCTTTGCTAATGATAAGTAAGTGATAAATTCAATTTTAGAATGCTACTGAACATTTAATCGTACAGCATCAAACATTGTCACACTTAAAAATATCTAAACCGGTGGCCATTATCGTTGATTGATTGATCGGTGATTTATCACAACTACCACGTTTAGCAAAATGGCTAACAACACTGTTACACACAACACGTGTGTATTGTGTGGACAGTATATAGAAGCTATTTAGTTCAATACATTGGATGTCTGTCGGCATAAGTTTCATTTTACCAAATTTATATGTTATCACGCTATCTGATGTAAATATTTGATTGAAAATTAAGTGCACTGTGAAATTTTATCTATATTTGATGGAATAGTTCGTGGCATCGTTGCGTTTCTAGTTACTAGGTAGATAACAAGTCAACAATCGTACAAAAGCAGGTATTATGTAGACATAGATTATTTACTTAGCTGTTTGCACTTTGCACCCTCAATATTTTCTCTGCTTAGCCTGGATGTAGACTGGTAGAGAATGCCCTGTTGCATTAAGTCTGCCTTTTTGTACTTGGTGTGCAAATAAAGTATAAATGAATAAATAAATAAATACTACAGCCATGTAGCTCGCCGTGAGATTTTATCATGGCACGGGAGCAAAACATGTACGAGTCCTCTGAGAACAAATTAATCTGTTATAGGAAATTTTAAGTGCTGACTTACCACGAGTCCGGTGAAGTGGTGAAAAATATTTTCGTGGGCAAACCTAAATGTCTGAGTAGTTAAAAAAATCGTGGGAATGTGAAAACCGTTAATACGCATTGAAGCATTGCGGTACACTCTTTTCTGCCCATAAAACACTGTAGGTAATGAGGAGCCCTGTGCAAAGTAGTGAGACATATGTAAGCTGCTACTTTAGTTTTAATACCTTTGAGACCTATAAATCATTCATTTAAGATTTTTGTATTTTTGTGTTTTCGTATTGTCAGACAAATCAAGGTTTTTGTAACAGTCCTGGTTTCATAGCTCACGTGAGATACGTAAATGAACAGGCTATTCTCAAAAATACTTTAAATATCAAAGATAGCAGATTTTACTTAAACAAAGGTTTATTTTATTTTACTTGTCAAAGGCAGTAATCAAACTGATCCAAACGAAAATTTCATAGTACATAAGCCAACAGTACCAACAGATCCCGCTCACCTACTAGAGGTAGAAGCGATTTCCGCTTCTACCTCTAGTAGGTGAGCGTGATCTGTTGGTACGCTGGATGGGGTACACTGGCTCTCTAGACTGTCGGCTAGGCATTCGGCTTATTCGAGATCGTCTAAGGCGAGATCGGGGTGGTCGAGCCTCACGAGAGGCGGCATGGGAGCAATTTGCTCTGCTTTTATGGCTTTAGTCAGCCTCCAAAAGGCATCTTGAGATGATTCTAATCCCTCTTATAGGTTATCTCATTTATCGTTTCTAAATTCGACAACGCGTTGTTTAATCTCGTTTTGCAGAGAACGTAGGCGGATTTTGTTATCTTTCGTGCGATAATGGTCATATGTTTTTAGCGCGGTGTTTTTCGCTCTAATCAGCCGTCGAACGTCTGCCGGAAGCTTTGTGTACCGATCGCTCGACACACGAACCTTACGGGAGCACTCTTCGACAGCTGATGTGAGGTGAGTCGATAGGGCGCTAATCGCCCTATTGGCTTCCTCCGGCGGGTCTATCTTGTCCGGTATGGAGTCTAAATGCTGGGAGTTCGCAGACTCAAGTTTGACCATGAGCTTACGCCAGTCGACGATGGTTTTGGTCTGAGGGACCTCACCAGCCGATCGGCCCAGTTCTAATACGACCGGCCTATGTTCCGAGCATAATTCGACAAAAGTTTCGATTGAGTTAATATTAAGCTGGATGTCTGTTAGAATAACTACGTCAAGGACGTTCGGTTGGTGACTATTCACAAATGGGTAGTGAGTTGGGCTCTCAGGAGCGATAACGTCGAAGTTAAGTCTCTCCGTGAGGCCGCATAATATGTTTCCGTTTGGATTGTTTAGGTTAGAGTTCCAACTAACGTGTTTACTGTTTAGGTCTCCCGCGATTACTACGCTGGGGCCTAGATTTAGTAAAGCCAAGATGTCGGCTAATAAGAGTTTCTGCTATGGCTGATATGCCGAGGAAATTATGACGGGCGGATGGCCCGTAAGTGCTATTCTACAAACCGATGCTTCTAAGTTAGCAAGCGGTGGAGTGTCTATCGGTATACAGTGCAAGGACCTTTTGTAGTAGATCAAGGTACCGCCTTTAGGTCCGGTCAGCCTATCATTTCTTACTAAGGTATAATTAGCTATTTTGGGATCGCGCACGCTAGGTTTCAAGAAGGTCGCCTGCACTAGCATGATGTCGACATCATGATCGCGTAAAAAGTACCCGATTTCTTCCTTTTGATCTCTAATGCCGTTTGCGTTAAAGAAAGCGACAGTCAGTGAGCTAGGTTTAGTTCTACCTGTATGTTGTACTGCCATTTTGGTTTAAAAGGATTATTATTTAGGCGCATTGGAATAAACCGATCGCGTCGATGAGATTAATATGCTCAATGGTGGCGTTGAGCTTATCTTGAGCGGATTTGGCCTCGCGTAGTTTGCGGGCCAGGGAAGTTACTTCAGCAACATTTATGTTGCTGATGAAGCTGCAGACTAGCTAGAAGTCGGCAGCGAAGGTATTTCTTCTGCATACCAATGATATGTTGCAAGCTGGTAACATTCATTGTTATGCGGATCACAGCACTGGTGATGTTCTATACACCGGCCGTGACAATATTTCTCGGAAAAACGTCACCGAGTACCGGAACAAACTTGTGTCTGAAGTCGAGTCTTTGCTGAACAAAGTCTCGGATTGGGGGCGACTAAATTAAATCCAGTTTAATCCTCAGAATACACAAGTGTGCGCGTTTACCGCTAAAAGAACACTTTGTCGTATCTCCTCAGTTTCAATGCACTCCCCTGGTTGCCTCAGCCAGTATCGGAATCCTTGGTGTAGACATATCGAGTGCCGTGCAGTTTCGTGATCACTTGGAAGATAATACCAAATTGACATCTCAAAACTTGGCGTGCTCAGCAGAGCGGGACAGTATTTCATGCCGGCACAACGCCTGTAATTTTACAAGGCGCAGGTTCGTCTTCACATGGAATACTATTCCCATCTCTGGGCTGGGGCTACCCATTGCCAGCTCTTTCCACTTGACCGCATCCAGCGCAGAGTGGCTTGAATCTTCGATGACCGAGTCCTTTCCGATCGGCTCGATTCATTGGCGCTGCGAAGAGATTTTGCATCCCTTTGCATTTTCTATCGCATTTACCACGTGAAGTGCTCTGAGGAATTGTTCGGATTCAAAGCCAGCCGCCAAATTTCACGAACGCACATTGCGGCAGAACTCCCGATACCATCCACACTATCTGGATGATTGGCCGTCCACTACTGTGTGATTTAGAAGATGTTTTCTTCCTCGCACAACTTCCTTGTGAAATCCATTACCACCAGCGATTTTTCCGGACCGATATGACTAAGGGACCTTTAAAAAAAAAGATCCTACTCCTTTTTAAAAGGCCGGAAACGTATCTGCGATTCCCTTGGTTCCCCTGGTTTTGCAGATGTTCATGAGCGGCGGTAGTCACTTACCATCAGGTGAGCCGCATTTTGCCCCCTCTCCTTTAAAAAAAGATCTAAACATACTATTAAATCGAAGAGGCGAGCACGTTATTATCCGACTTAAAAAAAGAGGAAATACTTTATTCGATGGTATTTTTTATGTGTGTTACGTCAGAACTTTTTTCTCGGTGAACTGATTTTGACGATTTTTTTTACTTGAAAGCTGGTGCTCCTCATGTGGGCGCAAATAAATTTGATCAAGATTTTCCTAGTCGTTTTTGAGTCATCTTTAATAATGCATATTTAATTAACTTCGACAACATCGGTGATGTTCTCATTTTATTTATATTGAAGTCGGTTGTATAATCTTTTTAATTTTACTACTTAATTCATAAATATAAGGCATCCCAATTTATAGGGTGTTCAGCTAGGTGCTCATCCTATTAGTTATTATCTTCTATATTTCATTAAACACAATCGACTTCATGGCATGGATTACACAACATAATCTATCTTTTACGTTCACATGCATGAGTGTACGAATAAATTCCACTTTAAAGTACACATGCAACTCACACATACAACTCAATTATACAATATTTCAAAGTTTTTAGTTTAACTTCAGGTTCAAAGTAAGCCAAATATTTTATTACTTTAAAATTAACTTTTATGACAAGAATATTTTCAGTGGAATTACCTTAATTATCATATTTTCAAATGAATAGGAATTCTATTGTTAGTTGAGTTTTAAAGCTTTTGTTAGAACTGGGCTTTTCTTAATACATACTGAACATAAATCACAGAAAATAATTTGTAGCGTTATGTAGAAATTTAGGAGTTAGTTATGTTATGCAAACTTCCTCGTTGTCTAGGGGTCGTAAACATGATTATTGATCATGAGTTCTCGGGTTCGAATGCCAAGTGGAAACGAAAATCAATAATTTGGTTTTTCTCTCAAGAAAGTCTTAGTAGCACCCCAGGCCGGAGTCAGAAATTTGGCGGTGGTTCACCCTCGTGGCTTGAAAAAGCACGTGAAGTTGGTACTACGTCTGATCTTTCTACGATGATATCGATTTATGGTCGCATCGGATTATAAGAGTGAAAGAATAGAGAGTGCACCTGTGCTCACGCATACAGTTCGGCACTATAATTCTGTACTGCGCAGTTGGCTAGTCCCTGTTGAGACTGGCTGCCATGACCGTAATTCAGTCTGGAGGACACATGCAAGCAATATAGGTTTTTACAATAAATATCACATTTATGTTACAATAGTGACTTTAATGGTCGAAAATTTAATTAGATCACCGGCAGAATCAAAAGTTGGTAACATTCGTATCGTAGTATTAATGCTTATTAAAATAAATAGTTTTATCATCAAGGGTAATTATGTGGTAGTAAAGTCCCTTTTAATTTATTCGAATCGGAAATTTAATTTGGAAGTTATCACGAGTTAAAAAATGCAATACGCGAACCGTTCGAAGCCGCTGTGACGTCTCATTGCGTAGATTTCTCTCCCTTTACCCCTAACTTTTGGTCGTTTGGTCTCCCTTGCCGGGGGCTTCCTTCTTAATGGGCCTTTATTTATTATTTTTTCTTACTATATTTTGTACTTATATAGTATTTCTTTCAACAAATATTATATTTTATCAAAATTATAATTTTTATATATTTATCGCAATTGGACGAAAAAATTGAATAGAACAATACATAAATGGATAGTTAAAATGAATAATTATTAATTGTATGTTGCCATAAATGTGCGATAATTATATAAAAAAATTAGACAAGAAGGTTAAAATGAAAATAGAGATTTTGTATAATTCTTTCTTAAAACCGGTAATGATTGCAAAAGCCTTGCTGACAACAGTAAGCCCGGAGAGCTTATAGCTACAAGAAATGACTTGTATAAATGTCTGCTAAAATCTGCTGGTACTTACTTTATTTAAAATATTTTAGATGATCACAAATATCTTACCTAAATTTGAGTCACGGAGAAATTTAATTATTTACCTTTAGGTAGTTGGAATTATAATATTTAAGCAAAAATATTAATTCTGTAAAAGAATTTGAAATCACTCTAGTTTATTAAGGTGCATTTAATATAGCTGACATCTGCTTAACCGAAAAAAAAATTATACAAGCGCATTCTTCTGAAATAACGAGCAGAAGAAAAATCACCGGATGATAAGTCAACCATTTTTTTTTGTTTATTTTTCACATTATGATGTAAACTTATTCACTCATGGTTTAGTTAAAGTAACTCCATTTTGTCATGCTAGGAAATATAGTAATACATGTATTTAAATTAGTTTACCAAAATGTTATATTTAAATGTTATAAATGTAAAATAAATTAAAGTTAATGTAATACATTTGTACATAGAACTGGTCGGTGGCGTACGAGTACCTGCGGTAAGTATTACGGCGGTTTTACTCACGGTTTGTTGTTTCTTATACACTGGCGAGTAAAACAAAGAGTTTGTTGAAGCAACGTGCCATATTTTATACACATGTTTTATAGTTTTACCTACGAGATTTACCAGCGAGTCACCATGACAGAGGGAAAGCTCGCCTGTCGGCCAGAGTCTTAAGGGATAGGCTGTGGCACTTCAGGCCATAACTCAATCGAAACTACACAAGAGCTTGCATATTTATTTGCATATTGACTTCAAATAATATGTATATAAAACGCCAAAAACAGTTAACTCCTCGAGCTTAACCTCAAGGTGCATTGCTGAAAACCCACGCTACCGCAATCGTCCGATTGCATTATGTTGAGCCAGTGCCCTTTTCAGCATCACGTCCCTCGTGCAATCAGATTATTTTATGTCTGTATTCTCTTATTTATTTTTATCTTTGATGATTATACATACCATTTTGTTTCCTATATCAAAACAGTATGAGTTTAAATTGCTGAATAAATGCATGTCTATTATTTGTTTTCATCAAAGTAACCTAAATATATATCTTTATCACAATAAATTTATTTTAGCTTAGGTTAGGATTTCGTAACCGATCTAGTAAACAAAAAGAATAAAATTAAAATTAAAATTAAAAACACACCTTCCAACGTTCTACCGACACATTTTAAATGAAATTTAGTTATAACAATTTGTTCAAACATGATTGATGTGTTCTCCACATATTGGTACACTGCACTTTATGCAAAAACCGTGGTTATAACTTCTTTTTTCCAATTACTTAGGCCGCAACGTACTTTTCATCTACTCACGTGTAGGTTGGATACAGCAGTTGGTGGCTACTTCTGGTGTATATTTCGTATTTGGTTTTTGGTGAACTATGGAAATTTTGTAACAATAATACTTTCATTCAGGTGTATTTCAACCTGAGAAGTAGGCAATGTTTTTATAAAATCTCTTTTATACAAAGAGATTTTATAAAAACATTGCCTACTTCTCTAGTTGAAATACACCTGAATGAAAGTATTACTCTCTGTAAAAGTATTAGTCTTTATAAAATCTCTTTTATACAAAGAGATTTTATAAAAACATTGTGTTTTGCGGTGGCGTCGGTCTAGCTAGACAGAATTCTTGTAAACGACACGTGTACCGCACACCTGCGGCATTGCACCTGCGTTGCCACCCGTCCTGCTTGTATAAAACGGACGGAGCGGCCGCCGTTAAGACAGTCTTGGCTCTGACGTAGAACGGTGCGCTTGTCATATTGCGTTACTTGTTTATCCTCGACTCGTTGGATAACTAATTCGTGTAAACGAATTAATTATTATTTCTAACTACAAAATCAGTCTCTGTACTATACCCACTATACTTCCTACAAATACAAAAATATTATACCTCCTTTTAATTAAAATCACACTATCCAACTTTCTACCGACACATTTTAAATAAAATTTAGTTATAACAATTTGTTCAAACATGCTTGATGTGTTCTCCACATATTGGTACACTGCACTTTATGCAAAAACCGTGGTTATAATTTCTTTTTTCCAATTACTTAGGCCGCAACGTACTTTTCATCTACTCACGTATAGGTTGGATGCAGCAGTTGGTGGCTACTTCTGGTGTATATTTCGTATTTGGTTTTTGGTGAACTATGGAAATATACAAAGAGATTTTATAAAAACATTGCCTACTTCTCTAGTTGAAATACACCTCGTTTTTACTCGTTGGATAATTAATTCATCAAAATATCTTACCTAAATTTGAGTCACGGAGAAATTTAATTATTTACCTTTAGGTAGTTGGAATTATAATATTTAAGCAAAAATATTAATTCTGTAAAAGAATTTGAAATCACTCTAGTTTATTAAGGTGCATTTAATATAGCTGACATCTGCTTAACCGAAAAAAAAATTATACAAGCGCATTCTTCTGAAATAACGAGCAGAAGAAAAATCACCGGATGATAAGTCAACCATTTTTTTTTGTTTATTTTTCACATTATGATGTAAACTTATTCACTCATGGTTTAGTTAAAGTAACTCCATTTTGTCATGCTAGGAAATATAGTAATACATGTATTTAAATTAGTTTACCAAAATGTTATATTTAAATGTTATAAATGTAAAATAAATTAAAGTTAATGTAATACATTTGTACATAGAACTGGTCGGTGGCGTACGAGTACCTGCGGTAAGTATTACGGCGGTTTTACTCACGGTTTGTTGTTTCTTATACACTGGCGAGTAAAACAAAGAGTTTGTTGAAGCAACGTGCCATATTTTATACACATGTTTTATAGTTTTACCTACGAGATTTACCAGCGAGTCACCATGACAGAGGGAAAGCTCGCCTGTCGGCCAGAGTCTTAAGGGATAGGCTGTGGCACTTCAGGCCATAACTCAATCGAAACTACACAAGAGCTTGCATATTTATTTGCATATTGACTTCAAATAATATGTATATAAAACGCCAAAAACAGTTAACTCCTCGAGCTTAACCTCAAGGTGCATTGCTGAAAACCCACGCTACCGCAATCGTCCGATTGCATTATGTTGAGCCAGTGCCCTTTTCAGCATCACGTCCCTCGTGCAATCAGATTATTTTATGTCTGTATTCTCTTATTTATTTTTATCTTTGATGATTATACATACCATTTTGTTTCCTATATCAAAACAGTATGAGTTTAAATTGCTGAATAAATGCATGTCTATTATTTGTTTTCATCAAAGTAACCTAAATATATATCTTTATCACAATAAATTTATTTTAGCTTAGGTTAGGATTTCGTAACCGATCTAGTAAACAAAAAGAATAAAATTAAAATTAAAATTAAAAACACACCTTCCAACGTTCTACCGACACATTTTAAATGAAATTTAGTTATAACAATTTGTTCAAACATGATTGATGTGTTCTCCACATATTGGTACACTGCACTTTATGCAAAAACCGTGGTTATAACTTCTTTTTTCCAATTACTTAGGCCGCAACGTACTTTTCATCTACTCACGTGTAGGTTGGATACAGCAGTTGGTGGCTACTTCTGGTGTATATTTCGTATTTGGTTTTTGGTGAACTATGAAAATTTTGTAACAATAATACTTTCATTCAGGTGTATTTCAACCTGAGAAGTAGGCAATGTTTTTATAAAATCTCTTTTATACAAAGAGATTTTATAAAAACATTGCCTACTTCTCTAGTTGAAATACACCTGAATGAAAGTATTACTCTCTGTAAAAGTATTAGTCTTTATAAAATCTCTTTTATACAAAGAGATTTTATAAAAACATTGTGTTTTGCGGTGGCGTCGGTCTAGCTAGACAGAATTCTTGTAAACGACACGTGTACCGCACACCTGCGGCATTGCACCTGCGTTGCCACCCGTCCTGCTTGTATAAAACGGACGGAGCGGCCGCCGTTAAGACAGTCTTGGCTCTGACGTAGAACGGTGCGCTTGTCATATTGCGTTACTTGTTTATCCTCGACTCGTTGGATAACTAATTCGTGTAAACGAATTAATTATTATTTCTAACTACAAAATCAGTCTCTGTACTATACCCACTATACTTCCTACAAATACAAAAATATTATACCTCCTTTTAATTAAAATCACACTATCCAACGTTCTACCGACACATTTTAAATAAAATTTAGTTATAACAATTTGTTCAAACATGCTTGATGTGTTCTCCACATATTGGTACACTGCACTTTATGCAAAAACCGTGGTTATAATTTCTTTTTTCCAATTACTTAGGCCGCAACGTACTTTTCATCTACTCACGTATAGGTTGGATGCAGCAGTTGGTGGCTACTTCTGGTGTATATTTCGTATTTGGTTTTTGGTGAACTATGGAAATATACAAAGAGATTTTATAAAAACATTGCCTACTTCTCTAGTTGAAATACACCTCGTTTTTACTCGTTGGATAATTAATTCGTTTACACGAATTAATTATCCAACGAGTAGAGGATAAACAAGTAACGCAATACGACAAGCGCACCGTTCTACGTCAGAGCCAAGACTGTCTTAACGGCGGCCGCTCCGTCCGTTTTATACAAGCAGGACGGGTGGCAACGCAGGTGCAATGCCGCAGGTGTGCGGTACACGTGTCGTTTACAAGAATTCTGTCTAGCTAGACCGACTCCACTGCACCTACAACGGTGCAGGTGCCGCCATATTTTTTTTCTGACGTTTAATTTTTCTTAGTTATGTCACGTAAGTAAGTACACTATAGTTGTGTAACAAAACACAGAACATTTTGATTGAAATAAGTGATTATAGAAATAATAACGATTAGCCTAAAAACATGTCACAAAGCTGTGAAGAAATGTGGTATATATTTTTTTATTTAGACAGGTTTGGTTGAAGTAAAAACAATAAATATTAGTATTTGATTCAATACTATATTTTCCTTACACATGTATTATAATTATTATTGGAAAGTAAAGATTTACGTTTATTTAGCAGTATTGGAATAACTTTATAATATTACACCGGGTCCAGCGGACCCGGTAGCGATTACTTGTGCTAGAAATTAGGACGCGACTCCATATGTTTTAAGTAATGAATATAATCAGGTAACATTTCAGATTATAAAGATAACAAAGTTCTTATAACATCCTCAATCTCAACAGTCACAAGTTTGATCTACCCTTAAACATGAAATTATGTACGAACATGATAAATTTACATGATGTGGAAAAACCAAAGAAAATTGTTTTCCTGCTAGACATTAGCCATCATTCTTACACACGTACATACATAGGTCACGTTTTCGATAAACTAATGTAACAAGCAATAACAGAATGTCGCTCCAATAATCACGCGGTTCATTTCTTTTTGTTTACTAGATCGGTTACGAAATCCTAACCTAAGCTAAAATAAATTTGTTGTGATAAAGATATATATATAGGTTACTTTGATGAAAACAAATAATAGACATGCATTTATTCAGCAATTTAAACTCATACTGTTTTGATATAGGAAACAAAATGGTATGTATAATCATCAAAGATAAAAATAAATAAGAGAATACAGACATAAAATAATCTGATTGCACGAGGGACGTGATGCTGAAAAGGGCACTGGCTCAACATAATGAATTCGGACGATTGCGGTAGCGTAGGTTTTCAGCAACGCACCTTGAGGTTAAGCTCGAGGAGTTAACTGTTTTTGGCGTTTTATATACATATTATTTGAAGTCAATATGCAAATAAATATGCAAGCTCTTGTGTAGTTTCGATTGAGTTATGGCTTGAAGTGTCACAGCCTATCCCTTAAGACCCTGGCCGACAGGCGAGCTTTCCCTCTGTCATGGTGACTCGCTGGTAAATCTCGTTGGTAAAACTATAAAACATGTGTATAAAATATGGCACGTTGCTTCAACAAACTCTTTGTTTTACTCGCCAGTGTATAAAAAACAGCAAACCGTGAGTAAAACCGCCGTAATACTTACCGCAGGTAGGCCACCGACCAGTTCTATGTACAAATGTATTACATTAACTATAATTTTGTGCCGTGTAGTGGCGGTTAAGAATATCCACTATCCCATATCTTCCCGTGGGTGTCGTAAAAGGCGACAAAGGGAAACAGGCAGGAGATGGGCAGCAGCATCTTCCTGGTAACGGCAAAATACAATAAAAAACTGCGGTTGCCAACCCGCTCGCCAAGCGAGGCAACTATGGCAATATACACCCCCCATGATGAGAGTTACGAAGAGACGGCCCCCAGTCCCCGGCGGCCCCGCTATTCCTGGCTACGGTGGCGACAATGGTAACGGCGGGGCAGGGGGTGCTAAGAATCTCCGGTGGAGGTTCGGTTGCCACCTATAACGACTCGACCTGGCAACATACAACGGACGCACCCTGAGGACTGACGAGAAGATTGTGGAGCTGAAAGAAGAGATAGACAAGTCACGCTGGCATATTATAGGATTATCCGAAGTTCGAAGATAAGGGGGAGGACAAGGTAATCCTCGAATCCGGCAACTTGCTCTATTACCGGGAGGGCGACCATCTGTCCCAAGGAGGTGTCGGATTTATCGTCCACAAGTCTCTCGTTAACAACGTTGTAAAGATTGAGAGTGTGTCTACGAGGATTGCGTACCTTATACTCAGAATCACCAAACGGTATTCGCTGAAGGTCATACAGGTTTACGCACCAACCTCGGCACACCCCGATCAGGAGGTGGAGGAAATGTATGAGGATATCTCTAGAGCCATGCATTCCTCCAAAACCCAATATACGGTATTAATGGGAGACTTCAATGCAAAACTAGGCACAAGAGAGAACAGTGAGCTGAAAGTGGGGAAATTTGGAATAGGGCAACGGAATCCAAGGGGCCAGCAGCTGGCCGACTTCATGGGGAAAGAGGGACTCTTTATGATGAACTCTTTCTTCCAGAAGCGGCCCCACAGGAAGTGGACCTGGTCGAGCCCAGACGGTTCGACAAAAAATGAGATTGACTTCATTATGACGACCAGACGACAACTGTTCAGTGATGTCTCAGTGATCGCGAGGGTGAAAACAGGCAGCAATCACCGAATCGTCAGAGGCACACTGAACCTAAACGTTAAGTTGGAGAGGTCTCGTCTAATGAAGTCAACGCTCCGTCCCCCTCGTGCTCTAATCCAAAATCCCGAAACCTTTCAGCTCGAGTTACAAAACCGTTTTCAGTGCCTAGAAGACTGCAATGAAGTGAACGATTTGAATGACAAGCTCGTGGAAACTGTCCATGCGGTCGGAGCTAAGTTCTGCAAGACCCGCCGCAGAAGAACACAAAAACTCTCCGATCACACTCTTAATCTCATGGCTGTTAGACGGGAGATAAAGCTACATTCTTCAACAGATTTGACAGCATACAGGCATCTGAACAGACAGATCTCCAAATGCATTCGGCGGGACTTACGCAACTTCAATACAGCTCTTATTGAAGAAGCGATCGAGCGGAACCAAGGCTCCAAAGTCTTTGCCAGAGATCTGTCTGCCAGAAAGAGCCAACTGTCAAAGCTGAAGACCGAATGTGGCAGCATCGTTTCCGGGGCACCTGAGATTTTGAGTGAGATTGAGAGGTTCTATGGGCAGCTGTACACGTCATCGTTGGAGCCACACGCAAGTGTGAGTAGCGATCCAAGAGCGAGTCTTATCCAACATTATTCCGATGATATCCCGGACGTCAGTCTGAGCGAGATTAGAATGGCTCTCCAGCACCTTAAAAACGGCAAGGCCCCAGGCGAGGATGGAATTACAGCGGAGCTTCTGAAAGCGGGTTGAAGACCGGTACTTGAAGTCCTTCAGAAGCTCTTTAATTCCGTTCTCCATGGTGGCATTACACCGGAGGCGTGGAGCAGAATTGCGGTGGTCTTGTTCTTCAAGAAAGGCGACAACGCTCTCTTGAAGAACTACAGACCGATTTACCTTCTGAGCTGCGTCTACGTGCTGTTTTCGAGAGTCATTACGAATCGTCTCGCGCGTAGACTTGACGACTTCCAGCCTCCCGAACAAGCCGGTTTCCGAAAAGACTTTAGCACCATAGAGCACATACATATCCTTCAACAAATTGTACAGAAGTCCGAGAAGTACAATTTGCCACTATGTCTGGCGTATGTGGACTATGAAAAAGCCTTTGATTCCGTCGAAATTTGGGCGGTGCTGCAGTCCCTTCAGCGATGCCAAGTTGACTGTCGGTATATCGAAGTGTTGAAGTGCTTGTACAGTAGGGCTACGATGGCTATCTGAGTACAGAACTAGAGTGCGAAACCTATCCAATTGCAGAGAGGTGTAAGACAGGGTGACGTCATATCCCCGAAACTCTTTACTGCTGCATTGGAAGATGTTTTTAAGCTTCTGGACTGGAAAGGATATGGTATCAACATCAATGGCGAGTACATCACTCACCTTCGATTTGCCGACGATATAGTCCTTATGGCAGAATCACTGGAGGACCTAAGCACTATGCTCAATGACCTCTATAGTGTTTCCCAACGGATAGGTCTTAAGATGAACATGGACAAAACAAATATCATGTTTAATGTCCATGTCACACCTATGCCGGTGGTTGTTGGGAACACTAAGTTCGAAGTTGTTGACGAGTATGTTACCTGGGACAAATAGTCCGACTAGGTAAGTCCAACTTCGACCGAGAGGTCAATCGACGGATTCAACTCGGTTGGGCAGCGTTCGGGAAATTACGGCACATCTTCTCGTCAGGTATACCTCAAAACTTGAAAACGAGACTGTACACTAAGTGCGTGTTGCCAGTGATGACATACGGAACTGAGACGTGGTCCTTTACTGCTGGCTGGATGAGGAAGCTCAAGGTCGCTCAGCGAGCTATGGAGAGGGCTATGCTCGGAGTTTCTCTGCGTGATAAACTCAGAAATGAGGATATCCGCAGTAGAACCAGAGTGACTGACATAGCCCAACGGATTATTAAGCTGAAGTGGCAATAGGCCGGCCATATAGCTCGAAGAACCGACAACCGATGGGGAAGAAAGGTTCTCGAGTGGCAGCCTCGTACCGGCAGGCGAAGTGTAGGGCGTGCGCCCACTAGATGGACTGACGACCTGGTAAGATATGTAGGAAGTCGATGGATGCAGGTGGCTCAGGACCGTGCTTTGTGGCATTCGTTGAGGGAGGCCGCTTCTAAAAGAAAGAGTTCATCATAAAGAGTCCCTCTTTCTCCATGAAGTCAGCCAACTGCTGGCCCCTTGGGTTCCGTTGCCCTATTCCAAATTTCCCTACTTTCAGCTCACCGTTCTCTCTTGTGCCTAGTTTTGCATTGAAGTCTCCCATTAACACCGTATATTGGGTTTTGGAGGAATGCATGGCTCTAGAGATATCCTCATACATTTCCTCCACCTCCTGATCGGGGTGTGCTGAGGTTGGTGCGTAAACCTGTATGACCTTCAGCGAATACCGTTTGGTGATTCTGAGTATAAGGTACACAACCCTCGTCGACACACTCTCAATCTTTACAACGTTGTTAACGAGAGACTTGTGGACGATAAATCCGACACCTCCTTGGGACAGATGGTCGCCCTCCCGGTAATAGAGCAAGTTGCCGGATTCGAGGATTACCGTGTCCTCCCCCTCTCTTCGGACTTCGGATAATCCTATAATATGCCAGCGTAACTTGTCTATCTCTTCTTCCAGCTCCACAATCTTCTCGTCAGTCCTCAGGGTGCGTGCGTTGTATGTTGCCAGGTCGAGTCGTCGTAGGTGGCAACCGAACCTCCACCGGAGATTCTTAGCACCCCCTGCCCCGCCGTTACCATGGTCGCCACCGTAGCCAGGAATAGCGGGGCCGCCGGGGACTGGGGGCCGTTTATTATTGTCATTGCTCATGGGGGGTATATTGCCATAGTTGCCACGCTTGGCGAGCGGGTTGGCAACCGCAGTTTTTTTTATTGTTATTTTGACTAATATCAGGAAGATGCTGCTGCCCATCTCCTGCCTGTTTCCCTTTGTCGCCTTTTACGACACCCACGGGAAGATATGGGGTAGTGGATATTCTTAACCGCCACTACACGGTATTATAATTTTGATAAAATATAATATTTGTTGAATATAATACTATAGAAATATAAAATATAGTAAGAAATAATTAATAAAAACTCATTCATACAGGAGCCCCCGGCAAGGGAGACCAACGACTAAAAGTTAGGGGGAAAGGGAGAGAAATCTACGTACTGGGACGTCACAACGGCGTCGAACGGTTCGCGCATTGCATTTTTTAACTCGTACGATACGAATGTTACCATGTTTGATTCTATCGGCGATCTAATTAAATTTTATAACATAAAGTAAGTATTGTAATGTAAATGTGATATTTATTGTAAAAACCTATATTGCTTGCATATTTCCTACAGACCGAATTACGGTCATGGCAGCCAGTCTCAACAGCGACTAGCCAACTGCGCAGTACACAATTATAGTGCCGAACTGTATGCGTGAGCACAGGTGCACTCTCTATTCTTTCACTCTTATAATCCGATGCGACCATAATTCGATATCATCGGAGAAAGATCAGACGTAGTACCAACTTCACGTGCTTTTTCAAGCCACGAGGGTGAACCACCGCCAAATTTCTGACTCCGGCCTGGGGTGCTACTAAGACTTTCTTGAGAGAAAAACCAAATTATTGATTTTCGTTTCCACTTGGCATTCGAACCCGAGAACTCATGATCAATAATCATGTTTACGACCCCTAGACAACGAGGAAGTTTGCATAACATAACTAACTCCTAAATTTCTACATAACGCAACAAATTATTTTCTGTGATTTATGTTCAGTATGTATTAAGAAAAGCCCAGTTCTAACAAAAGCTTTAAAACTCAACTAACAATAGAAATCCTATTCATTTGAAAATATGATAATTAAGGTTCACTTTCCACTGAAAATATTCTTGTCATAAAACTTAATTTCAAAGTAATAAAATATTTGGCTTACTTTGAACCTAAAGTTAAATTGAAAACTTTGAAATATTGTATAATTGAGTTCATGTGTACTTTAAAGTGGAATTTATTTGTACACTCATGTACCTGAACGTAAAAGATTTGTTCAATGAAATATAGAAGGTAATACCTAATAGGATGAGCGCCTAGACTGAACACCCTATAAATTGGGATGCCTTATAAATTAAGAATTAAGTAGTAAAATTAAAAAGATTATACAACCGACTTCGGTATAAATAAAATGAGAACATCATCGATGTTGTCGAAGTCAATTAAATATGCATTATTAAAGATGACTCAAAAACGACTAGGAAAATCTTGATCAAATTTATATTCCAACGGCCCAATTTCCCCCCCCCCCTCACCAACATGGTAGCGGAATTACACGTTAGACTACCCGAGGAGGGTACCAGCACCTCTGGAGAATCCTTCGCTGAGCATCACGACCATGTTATTCCACTCCTGAGCGTGGTTGCTCAGGCCGCCCCGTGTACTGGGGCGGGGGGGGGGGCAAAGTTCCGTTCAAAAACATATCTGCTCGGGGCAAACTGAGCAACAAGACCACGGCGACCCCTGCCACGCTATCCGTGAATTTCTGCAACATCAGGGGACCACACTCGAACCTAAACGCCGTTCACTAAAATCTTGAGACGGCGAAGCCGGCCTTGCTCTTTCTGACCGAGACGCAGGTTTCCTCTCCGGCTGATATTTCGTATCTGTCCTACGCGGGGTACAAATTGGAGCACTCCTTTGTGCCTCGGGCTGGAGTTTACGTATCTTGAAGGTTCGGACCTGTCCAACCTATGGCTACGCGTAGACAGCGACGACTATCTGCGCGTCTACGGGTGCCTCTATAGGTCCCATAGCGGTAATGGCGAAACAGATCGACTCATTGACCACGTCCAAATGGCTACAGATTCTTTGCTACGACAGGTCCCATCCGCAGAGATCGTGTTCCTTGGCGATTTTAACGCTTACCACGCCGAATGGCTCAGTTCACGTTTAACCAATCATGCGGGGAGATCTCTATCTGTATCTGATCGAATGAAACTGTATGAGGCTATATAATTGTATAAATACTTTAAATGAGGCCTGCAATAATTACCAACTAAATAGAATAGAATAGAATATTTTTTTTATTCAATATACATTTCATGTGTAATTCTTATTGAAAGTCATTTTTTACTTTACCACTGGTTCGAAAAAACCCCTCTGTCCTGGGAAGAACCAGCAAGAAACCCAGCGGGACTTTTTTTTTAAATAAATTTTACAATATAAATGATTACGAACTATTTACAAAATTTATTTTAGAAACTGCTTGGAAGCGACCACCTCATTCCCAGGGGTTATTATCAACCATGTATTCATTTATACTATAATAACCCTTTTTATACAGTTTCAGCTTAATAAAACATTTAATCTTGGTAATAGAGAGAACCTGTACACTTTCCGGGACCTTGTTGTTATAGCGTATACATTGCCCCAAGAATGAATTACTGACTCTGTGGAGTCGAGAAACTGGCATCACTAGCTTGTGTTTGTTCCTAGTATTACAGAATGTATATCACTTTTTTTACTAAAACTATCTTTGTTTTTGTGAACATACATTAAATTTTCGTAAATATACTGAGAGGCCAAAGTTAAAATATTTATTTCTTTAAATTTATCTCTAAGAGACTCTCTCGGTTTTAGATTGTAAATAGCTCTAATGGCCCTTTTCTGTAGAACAAAAATAGTTTCTGAATCAGCCGCATTTCCCGATAGCAAAATCCCATAAGACATTATGCTATGGAAATAACTAAAATAAACTAATCTAGCTCTCTCGACACTAGTGAGACCTCTAATCTTTTTTACAGCATAGGCTGCAGAACTTAGTCTGCTTGCTAATTTGGATATATGGGGGCCCCACTGGAGCTTTGCGTCAAGAGTGATGCTAAGAAAAACAGTGGATATAACAGGGCTCAATTCCTCCCCATTTAAAAATACATTGGTATTCAGATTTTTAAAATTCGTTGTTGTAAATTTAACACAATTAGTTTTATTTCCGTTCAAATGCAGATTATTAACGTTAAACCAATGCACTAATTTTGATATAGCATTATTCACTTCGTCACATTTAAATGATTGACGTTTAAGTTTAAAAATCAAGGAAGTATCATTAGCAAATAATACTATATCATGACTATCCCCTACAAGGTGAGGTAAGTCATTAATATACACCAGAAACAGGAATGGGCCGAGAATCGAGCCCTGAGGAACACCCATTAGTACAGGTGACCCGGAAGAACTTTTACCATTGATAATAATCTTCTGTTTTCAATTACTTAAATATGACATAATAAGTTTAAGCGCTGTGTTCTTGACACCATAGTACTGTAGCTTCCTGATTAATGTCTCATGGTGAACACAGTCGAAGGCCTTGGAAAGGTCACAAAATATACCCAAAGCATCCTCTGAATTCTCCCATGCACAAAAAATATGTTTAATAAGCTCAACTCCAGCGTCAGTTGTCGAGCGACCCCTTGTAAAACCGAATTGATTTTTATGTAGCAATTTATTAATATTAAATCTGATCTAAAATAATTTTTTCAAAAATTTTACTTAATGTTGGTAGTACAGAAATTGGTCTAAAATTGGCGGGGTCTAATGTACTACCAGATTTAAATATAGGTATGACTTTACTATGTTTCATTAAATCAGGAAACACACCAGATTCGACGCTTATATTAAATATAGTGGCTAGATAAGGTGCTAACATATTTATTATAGATAAAATAACTTTAACGGAAATCCCCCATAAGTCTGCCGTTTTCTTAACATCAATAGTTTTAAAATATTTAACGATATCTTTTGGCAACACTCTATGGAATTTAAAAGTATTTGAACAAGCCTTTACATTTTGTTTGAGCAATGATTCGACGACAGTAGGAGAAGAATTTAATGATTTTGTTGTCAAAAAAGGAACATCAGTAAAATTTTTCTCAAAAGCCATAGCAACTTCTTGATCAGATCGCGTTAAATTATTGTTAATATTCAATTGAAAATCCGAGTTGCGCGGTTTGACCTTGCCCGTTTCACTATTTATTATTCTCCAGGTCATTTTAATTTTGTCGCATGCAGTTTTAATTTTGTTGCTTAAATATAAAGCCTTAGCAGTGGAGCACACTTTTTTAAATATTTTAGAATATGTTTATACATAATCTCTAAATATAACACTACTTTCATATGATCTTTCATCATAAAGCTCGTATAACCTTCGCCTACTTTTATAAATTCCTACTGTCGCCCATTCATTAAATGATTTGCGACTGTTAAAAGAGAAAGTTTTAGAAGTAAATATTCTACTATATTCACAACTTATAATTTCAAATAATGTAGCATACAAATAATTAGCACTATTTTTAAACGAAAGTGATGGAAGTCTTTTTATTATATTACTTCTAAACCTCTCCAAGCGATGTTCATTTATTGGAACAAACACAACTTTCTTATTTTTCTGTTTTTTGTGTATGTAAGGTAGTGATACTAAGTGTCCACAGTGATCCGAACTTAAATTTTGAATAATTGATTTATGCAAGGGCTTAACATCTGTAAAAATGTTATCTATACAGGTTGCACTAGGCCCAGCAATACGTGTTGGTTCTAAGAATAAATTTACAAGATTATACGATTTAAACAATGAGCGAAACTTAATACTAATGGAAGAAGTTTCAAGGAGATTGATATTAAAGTCTCCACACATTACAACAGACTTGTTCTGTTTTCTAAGTTTGAGTAAAACTTCTTCCACAATCCTTTCAAAATGTTCATAAGTAGCACATGGGGGTCTGTAAACACTTACAACAATGAGGTGCTCGAGCTCGACACAAGCCATTTCTACAGTTCGTTCAACAGAGAGGCTCACAATATCCTTACGTTCTTTATATAATAATGATTTATCTGCTAATATTAAGGAGCCACCACGTAAACTTTTTTCTCTGTTGAAGGAACTGACCACCTGGTGATTTCTGAAATTAAACATGAAATTATAATCTTTTAGCCAATGTTCAGTAATACAAAGGATGTGTATATTGTTACTATTTAAAAACAATTCAACTTCCAATTCTTTGCCCAACATGCCTTGTATATTTTGATGCACCAGGTGTAAACAACTTTTATTACTTATTTGTGGGCTGTATTCAAAATTAATTAAACTCTTATTATTGCTAGAGATTGCCTCTATTGTCACATTCACTAATTTAAATTAGTTGGAACTGATTCCAAATTAAATGTCAAATGATTATGCTCAATAAAAGCAGTCTTGGTAGCCAAAAACTTGGCTGGGTTAAAAAGCAAATACTCGTAATAAGATAGCACATTTGCTATCAGTCTTTAATTATATTTGGATAGGTAATACCTATCTTTTGTCCAAAACTTTTTTATTAAATTATTTATGTCAATTACATGAAATTTATGATTATTATCATTACAATTATATGTCAAATTTAAATTATTATTACATATTAAATTATGCATTTGTATATTTAAATTATGTCTTAAATTATTTTCCTATGGCAATCCCTGTATATAAGGCAGTGTGAACAAGACAATTTTGTGTACATTTAAGTTATTAAGTTGTTCAATATATCTTAATAACTGTTTGTTGTTGACACTGCCTCTTCTACCAACAAAAATTATTATTGTACTATTTGGGCAAAATTTAGTAACAATAATTTTATTTAGGATGTCACTAAAAGATGCTCCAGACATGCAGCAATTTGTAACTTTTTGTCCCTTTAAAGAGTTATTTAAAGTTATGCCTAGATTTTTTCCCATATCATCGCTATAAACAATTATATTATTTTTAGTAATATTTGAGTTATTTATTATTTTAGTATCCTCTGCTATGGCACTGTCATAAAGTTTTGGTGGTGATATAATATTATCAGCACACACTGACTTTGAAGAATCTGGCATTGAGCGCTGACACTCACATTGGTATTTAACTAAGGAGTCAAACCGCTCCTCATTATATTTACAAGTCTTTACCAGATTATCCATAGCCAATATGTGTTCTTTTATTTCATTTTGGGCTGATTTATATTTATTGGACACAGTTTGAAGGGAGTTCATAAGTGATAATATTTCTGATTTAAGGCACTCTACTTCAGTCTCATAACATTTTTTTATGTTATCCACCTCAATTGAATACAACTTAAGTTCATATAACAATGCTTGCTTTTCTTTACATACATTAACATAATTTTTGGTATTAATCTTATTTCTTATTAATTTTTGTACTTTCCTTATGTATTTATTAACTTTTATATACTTCTTCAATTTGGTTTTACTGCAATTAATTCTTACTGTGTTTCCTGAAGTGGAAGAGTCGTCACCAGTCAAGTCTATTGTTGCAGATTGCTGTAACATTCTTGAAGTATCACATTGCACAAGCTCAGAGAACAGGCTTTGAGTCTGGGAGGCTTTAAGGTTATCTATATATGTTTCAAATTGTGTTACTTGCTCATTAGCCTCATTCAACTGAAACTTCAATGCAGCAATTAACCTGAGAGCTTCCTCATATTCCTTGCTGCATTGGTCAAACTCATTAACCGTTCCCTGTAGCTGATTTCTTTCTTTCATAACACTTGTGTATTCTGTATGTAAGTTAACCATATCACATTTCAATTGTGTATTTTTGGCAATTATGCTAACTATTTCTCTTTCATTATCATCCCTTTCCTTAAGCAACAGTTCACACTGCTCCCTGGACGCCTTAAGTTCTTGGAGCGCAAGCTGGAGTTGGTTCTCCATCTGGCGCGTCTTGGCGTTGCGAGGATTCATTTAATACTATTTATTATAAATAATAAAAGAAAACAAAGATCGAAAACAGAAGGAGCAGAGTAAGCTAATGTAAAGTTGTTGTTTTTTTTTTCTATTTACAAGTCTCAAATCAAATTATCGTTAAAACAATTCGAAAAGAAACCCGCAAAGAATGAAATAACCCGAGTAATAGAATAAATCTTTAATTTATAAAAGGAATGATATGAAATAAGGATTACAATAATTTTTAAAACAATGTTCGTTACCAGTCACTTTTTGTTCCAACACCAAATTGTTGTTATAATATTTATGTACCAACTTTCTTAAATATTAAATACAAAGCGGCAGTAATTATAAGCTATAACATAAAATTGAGGTGGATATTGTGAATTTACAATATTTAAATTATTAAAATTTATCGGGACCAATTACTTTTACAACTTATTACCAGGGTTGCCACAGCAAAAAAAAATAAAATAAAAAAAAATAAAAAAAAATATAAGTGAAAGTAGCAAGTCAGAAAGTTCTACCCTGTCTATCGCGCATAGTAGAAAGTAAACCTATAGAAGTAATTACAGTTTACAATAACATTACAAGATTTTTCTAATCCAAGTGCATTTTATAAGGTGGTCGACTTTTACTCATTAACTTCTTAATTTATGACTTTGCTTTGGCATATGGTCTGACACAACTGGTTACTTCGCCTACGCGGATTCCAGATGGGGTTGAGGGACATACACCTTCCCTGTTGGACCTTCTGCTGACCTCTCATCCGGACGGATATCAGGTTTCCGTCGATGCCCCTCTCGGCACTTCGGACCATTGTCTGATCCGGAGTGTGGTGCCACTCACGCTCCCCTCGCGTTTGCGTTCTGCGGGTTGCCCCCGTGTTTGGCATTACAGGTCGGCGGATTGGGACGGAATGTGGTCTTTCTTTGCATCCTACCCACAGGGGCGGGTTTGCTTCTTGCCGGATGATCCCAGCGCTGTTGCTGACTCTGTCACTGATGTGGTGCTACAGGGAATGGAACTATTTATTCCATCATCTGTGGTACCCATCGGAGGCAGATCTCAGCCTTGGTTTGGACGCTCCTGTAAGACTGCATTACGCAGTAAGCAGGAGTGTTATCAAGCCTGGGCTGCGGCTTCGGCGACTCGGGATGTAAACACCAGCACACTTAAAAAGAAGTATAACTTCGCCTCCAGGTCCTTCAAAAGAGTTATTGCCAAAGCAAAGTCAGAGCACATAGGCAGAATTGACAAGAAACTAGTTCGCCTTCCTTCGGAAACCCGTGCATTCTGGTGTCCCGCCAAGGCTGTCCAAGTATCCTTTCTCGTATTTCCTCAGTTTCAAGGCACTCCCCTTCTTGCCTCAGCCAGTATCGGAATCCTCGGAGTCGACATATCAAGTGACGTGCAGTTTCGTGGTCACTTGGAAGAGAAGGCCAAATTGGCCTCTAAAAAGCTTGGCGTGCTCAGCAGAGCGGGACAGTATTTCATGCCGGCACACCGGCTGCAACTTTACAAGGCGCAGGTTCGGCCTTCCTTGTGGAATCGATTACCATCAGCGATTTTTCCAGATCGATATTACTTAGGGACCTTCAAGAAAAGAGCGTACTCCTTTTTAAAAGGCCGGCAACGCATCTGCAATTCCCTCCCAGGTGTTGCAGTTGTTCATGGGCGGCGGTAGTCACTTACCATCAGGTAAGCCGCATGCTCGTTTGCCCCCTCTCCTATAAAAAAAAAAGAGTGCATCCCGTCTCAATCCACCGACCTGTAATTCCAAACACGGCGGCAAACTGCAGAACGCAACCGCGAGGGGAGCTTGAGTGGCACCACACTCCGCATCAGAAAATGGTCTGAAGAGCCGAGAGGGGCATCGACGGAAAACTGATATCCATCCGGATGAGAGGTTAGCAGAAGGTCCAACAGGGAGGGTGTGTGATCTTCCACATCTTGAATCCGCGTAGGGAAATGATAATAATAATAATAATAATAATACCTAAAAGCCTACAACGCAGTTTAGATATTTTGCAAGTACCCCAACACATACTGTACACACCGCAGAAAGCTGTCATTCTCAACACCTGCCGACTCACACGCAAATTCCTCACCACTTCATCCGTCACCTCCGCTTACTCCATCACCTAGCACCTGCTCACGCTTGGCTTCGGCCCGTGTGATTAGGTTTTAAGCTACCTCTGTAATAGGGAGAATATAGATGAATAATAATAATATAATTATTATAATAATCCATCGTTGAGCATTTGTAATTAACCATGTTATTTGTGTAAAGAAACGTCAAAAATTATATTTATTATATGTAGTAGAGCCACTTTGTAGTAACCATTATAATTACATGATGTAAAGCATTCCATTTTGGCCTCAGAGATGGTAGAAATTCGCTACAGCTGTATCATTGCTGCAGCGTGAATAGGTCGGCTTGACCGGGGAAGGATCACACTTCTGTGTGCCAGCGTAAGGCAGCAGCTTAATTTCGCTGTATTTCGTATTGTGAGTTTATAGTCGCATTTTTCCTGGTAACTAGGTATTTAATCTTAGCCCTCAGTGGTTAAAATGTATCTGCATTGCAATGTACGATAAATATACGTTTATAGGCAGCATTTACTTACCATCAGGAGGGTTGTGTTCTATCTTGTTACTCGAACTACTATTTAAAAAATTACTATTTAAATTAACACTTGATTTAAAGATTGAAAGAAAAATCAAGAAAGTAAATAATTTATGTAGTTCTGATTTTAATGTTATGCTTACTAGCTGTTTAGTAACATGATGTTAAATTTCCGATGCATATAGAGCAAGGGAAACTGAAGAGTACGAGGAATTTGAAACAAATGGACAGTGGGATTTATAGCTACACTGCAGAATAATTAATTCCGGCTTTATGACTTGTTTAGGAGATGGGAGGGTTTAGTCTTTTATTTCAGAACAGTTGTATTATTATGTATTTTAGTTTTTTAATTATTGAAAGCTTGTAACAGGCCTCTGCTGGATATTAAACCTTGCTAAAACTACATATTTGGGAGGTTACAGAGGGAAACTTAATACTGATAATTACATAATATGAAATTATTATTATTAAATCATAATATGTAATAATAATATCCTCCTGACTGAAGTTGAGCCAAGCCAACCAATGTCAACCAAGACTAGACATATGCGTTTCTTTTGGTGCGCTCGTGTGTGTGTTAGCACAGGTGTTTTTATCCATCTCTCTCATAGTCCGTTGGGACGGCAATCTAATACGACCGGAGAGAGATCAGGCGCAGGATAGCAGGAAGTGCTTTACGTGCTTTCCAAGTCAAGAGGGTGAAGTCGTGGGTTCGAATCTGCAATTCAACTACTGTCGTGAACGACTCCTAACACAAGCATTTTCAGCTTACCAAGAGTGGCTAAAGGGAATGTTAGTAATGCTTTTTTTCACTACGTATCAGTATATGCCCTCAAGTTGTTTTATTCCGTAGCAAAGTAAACAGTAAAGTAAAAATGGGTCAGTATGGAAAAGTATTTTATACCTTGATATATATATTTTTGAGACGTGTTACACAAATAAATATAACAAAAAATTTCAAATAAAAAAGTAAGTAGGTTAGGTTATACATATGACATATTTCTGTTTCTGCATGTCACTAACTTCGGAATTTGTCAAAATACGACCTTAAATAAGCAGAATAAGCAAAAACCTTGAAATAAAGGAAAATTATCGTAAAGCGTATTTGATCGTAAAGTTTCTGCTGAAGTAAGTACAAGGGAAAATGTTGTAACACTTCTTACCAAACGCGAATATCGTTTTCCCAATAAACTTTTTTCTTTCTCTCTCTCTCTGTGTCTCCCTCACACACACTTTTTAAACAAACAACTTAACTATCAAACGTCTCAGGTGTTACGCCGCAAGCATCTCCATTTTTATTCTTAATCGAAAAGAGGTATGGTATATATGTATATTTACCATCATTTTCATTATACGTGTACTTCGTTGGATTTAGAATGTACTCTCAGGCTGTAAGTGTTTTACGAAAGTTCTCATTTAATATGGTTTATTAATTTATATTGTACTAAGTGAAAAAAGCACACTAATATTAGGAGGAAACACTAATAAATATTAATGATGCTTTTATTAATCTTTGCGATACGTATTAATACATATTAATGACTGGCTCTTTGGTCTAGTGGTTGTTAACGCGACGAATGATCTAGAGGTCCCGAGTTAGAATCCCTTGGTTCAAAACCAATCATTGGGATTTCTGACAAGAAATTCTCAGGAGCAGCCAGAGTCAAGAATTTGATGTTGTAACACCGCTGTGCTTCGGAAAGCACATACGTACGTGACGTTGGTCCTACGTCTGATCTCTCTCCGGTCGTGTCGGATTACCGTCCCATCGAAATATGAGAGTGAGGGAATAAAAAGTGCACTTACTTGCGCATGCACTCCAGCAATATAATCCTGTCCTGCGAAGATGGCAAGTCTCCGTTGACACTGGCCGCCTTGACTAAAATTTCGTCTGGAGGACAAATTTACTTAAGTTTTATTTTTATTTAAGTTTACAAATTTAAGTAGATCCTGTACTTTGCATCTAATACCTTATATTGACTAAGTTATGCATTCATATATTGATCAAGATCATGATATAGCATTTGAATATTTTTTATTGATTATGAATACTTATTATATTTTTGTATTTATGTAGTTTTTGCGTTTTATGCGAAGTAGTCAGAAATTTGATTTGGCTAGGCAATAGAAAATATTATAGTTTATAAATATATTACAAAAAATATATATTTAGCAACTATATTGTGTAAATATTGGAACATAGGGAAATTTGCAAAGATCTGTTAGTCTCTACCTTAATGTATGGCCGTGAAAGTTGGATGTCGCAAAAGAAGCAAGATTATAAAATTAATGCGTAGGGTGACGGAATAGTGTGGTTTGTAGAAAAATGTTGTGACCAGCATGTGTTTGTAATGTATAATTTTACTTTGAATAAAAATCCGGCTATGTGTCTTGCTCGTTCTTTCCAGGATAAAGATTTTTTCCGAATCAGTGGAAAAATAAAAAAGGTTATTAAAAGAATTACTTTTAGTCTTTATTGAATATAAAAATATGCTAATCTTTTCTGTTCTATTCAAATAGATACTACAGGATTATCTCGTTTATCAGGCAGTTCAACATTTCCTAATCCGATTCCAAAACAATTTGTGTTGATAAGAAGGCTTTCCAATTCGTTCAAAGTACTTTCTTAGCTAAAATTTGCTAATTCCTTTACTTTATTTATTGCGAAATTTAACATTTATAACTTTATACATTTATATTCCATTTGAATTGTCAGTATTAAATTGAATAATCCTTAAAACAAACTTTCTTGCGATATAATTCTATTAGTGAAGAAACTAGATCACATTGGATTTCTAGCTTAAGTTTATAAGAGAGGTTGGTTTATAATTAATTTGATTTTTTATTTATTTGTAAGAAGATGATTTGAATTTTAATATCCTTATATAATTTTGTCTTTTGACTATATCTTGTGTTATAGATATAAAGCCTTCTAGGCTTTCGCAAGAACTGGAGCTGATTTAATCTCAGAGTAAGAATTACGGTCAACGGATATGTCAGACGCACAGATGTCAGACATACAGACTTTATGAATTTATTAGAATTTCTGAAAGGTCAGTTTGTAGTATAGTCGACTGTTGAAATTGGCGGTGTAACAATATCCACTACTCGTACTCCCTATCGTCCCGTGGGTGTCGTAAGGAGCCAGGAGTCTGGCAGAAACGTTTTCATAATAACAATTTTACAGCTCCGTGGCGCAATTAAGCAATGAGTTGATGCGCTGGGGAACGCGGGTTCGAATACCGCACAAACCAAATATTGTTGTATCATCATCATCATCATGACAGCCCATCACAAGTCCATTGCTGAACATAGGCTTTCCTCCACGGTCATGAGCCACAATCCCACGGTCCCGAGCCATCTGCATCCATCGACTTTCTGCATGTCTTACCAGGTCGTTATTCCATGTAGTAGCAGACGCCCTACACGTCGTCTGCCGGTACGAGGCCGCCACTTGAGAACTTTTTTCCGCATCAGTTGTCGGTTCTTCGAGCTATATGGCCAGCCCGTAGCCACTTCAGCTTACTTATCCGTTGGGCGAAATCGGCCACTCTGGTTCTACTTCAGATATCCTCATTTCTAAGCCTATCACGCAAAGAAACCCCGAATATAGCCGTCTTCATCGCACGCTGAGTAAAATTGAGCTTCCTCATACGACCAGAAGTGAAGGACAACGTCTCAGTTCCTTAAGTCATCAATGGCAACACGCGCTGGTATTACAGTCTCGTTTTTAAGTTTTGAGGTATATCTGACGAGAAGATGTGCTGTAATTTCCCGAAAGCTACCCAGCCGAGTTGAATCTGTCGATTGACCTCTCGGACGAAGTCGGACTTACATAGTCAGACTATTTGTCCCAGGTAAACACACTTTTCAACGACTTCAAGCTTATTGCTCCCAACAACTACCGGCATGGTGTCATCTATGCCAGATGTGACATGGACGTCACACATGATGAAACTTGAACAGTTGGCTATTTTTGCCAGACAGATCTTTGGCAAAGATTTTGGTTCCGCTCGATTGCTTCTTTAATATGAGCAGTATTAAAGAAGTGGCGTAAGTCACGCTGCACGCAATTTGAGATCTGTATGTTCAGTTGCCTGTGTCCTGTCAAATCTAACAAAACCTGCAGTTTCATTTCCTGTCTAACAGCCATGAGACAGACCGAATAGACAGTTAACACGAGCTTGTGATTCATATCGTTCATCGTCAATCTTCTCAGCACTGAAAATATTTTTACAACGCGAGCTCAAAGGTTTCGGACGTTGGATTAGAGCACGAGGGGTATGGAGCGTTGACTTCATTAGACGACACCTCTCCAACTTAACGTTTAGGTTCAGTGTGCTTCTAACCATTCGGTGATCGCTACTAGTTTTTACCCTTGCGATCACTAAAATATCACTGAATAGTTGCCGTCTAGTCGTTATAATGAAGTTTATCTCATTTTTTGTCGAACCGTCGGGGATTGACCAGCTCCACTTCCTGTGGAGCCGCTTCTGAAAGAAAGAGTTCATTATAAATCTTTCTTCGTGAAGTCGGCCAGCTGCTGGCTTTTTGGATTCCGTTACCCTATTCCAAATTTCCCTACCCTCAGCTCCCCGTTCTCTCTTGAGCCTAGTTTTGCGTTGAAGTCTCCCATTAACATCGTATTGTGGGTTTCGGAGGAATGCATGGCTTTAGAGATATAAATTCCTCCACCTCCTTATCGGAATGTGCCGAGGTAAGTGCGTAAACCTGTATAACCTACACAGAATACCGTTTCGTGATTCTGAGTATAAGGTACGCAACCCTCGTCGACACACTCACAAGCTTTACAACGTTCATAACGAGAGACGTGTGGACGATAAATCCGATACCTTCTTGGAACAGATGGTCGTCCTTTCGGTGAGAGAACAAGTTACCGGATTCGAGTATAACTGTGGCCTTCCCCTCTATTCGGACCTCAGACAATCCTATAATATCCCAGCGCAACTTTTCTGTCTCTTCTTCTAGCTCCAGAATCTTCTCATTAGTTCTGAGGTTGCGTGCGTTGTATGTTGCCAGGACGACTCACCTTATGTGGCAATCAAACCACCACCGGAGATTCTTTGCACTTCCTGCCCTGCCGTGACCATGGTTGCCACCGTAGCCAGGAATAGCACACCAATGAAATTTCTTACTTTATCATCAACATTTCTTTGAACAGCTCTGGGCAAGATGATGATTGATTGATTGTTGTAGCTATACTATGATTGTAGCACGTAGGCACGACCTAAGTAGGACCACGCTCTCACAGAATATCAGCGTAAAATAGCAACTTAATGTTGATGTCCTTAATATGGTGAGTGTACAGACCTTTTTACGAGGCATACCGTCTTACTACTCAGGTGTGACAACGAATCTGCGTATATTTTAATCGAGGATAAATGTAAATGTTTATAGTGGATACAGTGTCACTTACCATCAGGTGGACTGTGCGCTCGTATGCATTTGTCACCCTTATTCTATAAAAATATTATTTTTTCGTAGAGGACACATTAAATTTAAAGTAGTGGTCTACCACTGCACTCTGTTGCTGACACGCATGCTTTTCTACAGAAAGTTGAGCAAGGTAAACCTTATATTCCTGTGTAAACAGTTCAAGAAAGAGTAATCAAATATGCATGAAGTTCTTTTACTAAGTACAGATTATTAAAGTACTCATATTTAAGAGCTTTTTGCTTGTAAGAAGTTGAAGTAATGGATATTTTTTTACAAAAAACAAAATATTACGGCCGGTTGAACTGTCTACTAAAACTTTAATGTGATTTGCGGCAATCCTGACGCTACATAACTTTGTCCCCAGCGTGTAAAGTGCTTTATTTTTTGTTACCTGCTATTAATAATTTTATAGTGAATTCCTGTTTTAGAGAAACACCTGAGCTATGGGGAAGGGGGAGGCGCGCTTGTCCTTGACGGCTCTGTAGCGTACTGGCTAAGCATTTGTCGCGGACTTGCAGAACCGTGCGTGTTCGAATGCCGCAAGATACAAGTGTTTGTATCGCCTTCATACAACTTTTTTTTAATTATGTTGTTTTTTCTGTTTTTTGTAGTAAAAACTTTAGTACAGTTGAATAAAGAATAATTAATCGTATAATTCGAGTCGAGTTTAGGCTATCTGGCGTTTATTTTACTTACCATCTTTAGAGTGAATCAATTTTTGATCAATAAAATAAATTTATCTTTAGAATGGAGACCATAGCGCGATTAAAAAACTATTATACGCGATAGATATATTCTTTAGCCATTCATGTCATTTGTAATTAAGAAATTGGAGTCTGCATAATAATATGTAATGTAATATAATATGTATAATAAAATATGAAATTATTTTCAAACTTGGTAACAATATTATAATATATAATCCCTACAATTTATCCTACTCCTGATTCTCTACATGTGTCTGATTCTCTCGAAGTTTAATTTTCTCAAGAGCCGTGGTAGCTCAAATGGTTAGCGCTCGCTGTAAGTTTCACAGTACGCGAGCAACCTGAGTTCGATCCGCGCCGGCACAAATGAAATTGGTAATTGAAATTTTAAGTGCTGATTTACCACGTGCTCGGCGGTGAAGGAAAACAGCGTGAGGAAACCTGCATGTCTGAGAATGAGAAAAAAATTTCGAAGGTATGAAGTTCGCCAACACGCATTGGGGTAGCGTGGCGGACATTTCCTTGCCCCAAAACCCTCTCTGAAACGAGTAGAGCCCTGTGCCCAGCTGTGGGACGTATATAGGCTGTAACTTTAACTTTAAAATTTCTACTGCGTGTGAACTGCACACATGTTTTTTTTTTTGTTATTTATTAATGCACATGTGTGCAGTCTAAGATCAATGTCTGAAATAATGGCAAATATCCCCTCTATGAAATAATTTACTATTAGCAGTCGTTATAAATCTTTATTACAACTTTTATTGAATGACAATTAGTCACTATGTATCTGAAGGGTATTTATTTCTGAAGCGGCTTATCTTTAATAAATTGCTGCTTTGTTTTATGGTGTAAATATGTATATATATATATATATATATATATATACATATTTACACCATAAAATATGTTTGTGCAGTGTAAAGTTCAATGTAGGCGCCGTGCGCGAGAGATTTCGCTTAATCCATTCTACGATCCAAGCAGCATGCAAGCTGTATACGAGCTGTATTGGAGTTCTTTTTTATACTAGGGGCTGCATTTACTGGCTGTACAATGGCTGTATAAGCGCTTATACAGCTCTTATAAGTAAAACATTGGCACAAATTATACAGCTTTATGCGTTAGTAGCGCTGTACAGTAGCTATACAAGTATAAAAGGGGCTGTATAAATGCTGTTATTTGGTGTACAAGGAAGCTATTACACTACAAATATTATCTTATAAGTATCTTTTAAAGATAAACGTTCTAAATTGGTGTTCGAACGGTATCACATATGAATTTATGACAAACATAACTTAATAGGTTTATTTATATACTTTATTGAATGATCGCGACATTTAGTAAGTAAAAGATTATATTACATATTAATATTACTTGGATTGGAATTGAGTTTTGATGGTGATAACTGGTGAATAAAAAGTGCAAAATAAGAGTAGATGAAAAGTACGTTGCGGCCTAAGTAATTGGAAAAAGAAATTATAACCACGGTTTTTGCATAAACTAAATTTTATAACTAAATTTTATTTAAAATGTGTCGGTAGAACGTTGGATGGTGTGATTTTAATTAAAAAGTTATAATATTTTTGTATTTTTTTTCTGACGTTTAATTTTTCTTAGTTATGTCACGTAAGTAAGTAGGTACACTATAGTTGTGTAACAAAACACAGAATATTTTGATTGAAATAAGTTATCATAGAAATAATAACGATTAGCCTAAAAACATGTCACAAAGCTGTGAAGAAATGTGGTATATATTTTTTTTATTTAGACAGGTTTGGTTTAAGTAAAAACAATAAATATTAGTATTTGATTCAATACTATATTTTCCCTACACATGTATAATTATTATTAGAAAGTAAACATTTATTTAGCAGTATTGGAATAACTTTATGATATTACACCGGGTCCAGCGGACCCGGTAGCGATTACTTGTACTACAAATTAGGACGCGACTCCATATCTTTTAAGTAATGAATATAATCAGGTAACATTTCAGATTTTAAAGATAACCAAGTTCTTATAATATCCTCAATCTCAACAGTCACAAGTTTGATCTACCCTTAAACATGAAATTATGTACGAACATGATAAATTTACATGATGTGGAAAAACCAAAGAAAATTGTTTTCCTGCTAGACTTTAGCCATCATTCTTACACACGTACATACATAGGTCACTTTTTCGATAAACTAATGTAACAAGCAATAACAGAATGTCGCTCCAATAATCACGCGGTTCATTTCTTTTTGTTTACTAGATCGGTTACGAAACCCTAACCTAAGCTAAAATAAATTTATTGTGATAAAGATATATATTTAGGTTACTTTGACGAAAACAAATAATAGACATGAATTTATTCAGAAATTTAAACTCATACTGTTTTGATATAGGAAACAAAATGGTATGTATAATCATCAAAGATAAAAATAAATAAGAGAATACAGATATAAAATAATCTGATTGCACGAGGGACGTGATGCTGAAAAGGGCACTGGCTCAACATAATGCAATCGGACGATTGCGGTAGCGTGGGTTTTCAGCAATGCACCTTGAGGTTAAGCTCGAGGAGTTAACTGTTTTTGGCATTTTATATACATATTATTTGAAGTCAATATGCAAATAAATATGCAAGCTCTTGTGTAGTTTCGATTGAGTTATGGCCTGAAGTGCCACAGCCTATCCCTTAAGACCCTGGCCGACAGGCGAGCTTTCCCTCTGTCATGGTGACTCGTTGGTAAATCTCGTTGGTAAAACTATAAAACATGTGTATAAAATATGGCACGTTGCTTCAACAAACTCTTTGTTTTACTCGCCAGTGTATAAGAAACAACACACCGTGAGTAAAACCGCCGTAATACTTAACGCAGGTACGCCACCGACTAGTTCTATGTACAAATGTATTACATTAACTATAATTTATTTTAAATTTATAACATTTAAATATAACATTTTGGTAAACTAATTTAAATACATGTATTACTGTTTCCTAGCATGACAAAATGGATTTACTTTAACTAAACCATGTGTGAATAAGTTTGCAACATAATGTGAAAAATAAACAACAAAAATGGTTTCTCCTGTGTATCAACTTATCATCCGGTGATTTTTCTTCTGCTCGTTATTTCAGAAGAATGCGCTTGTATAAATTTTTCTTTCGGTTAAGCAGATGTCAGCTATATTAAATGCAACTTAATGAACTTGAGTGATTTCAAATTCTTTTACAGAATTAATATTTTTGCTTAAATATTATAATTCCAACTACCTAAAGGTAAATAATTAAATTTCTCCATGACTCAAATTTAGCTAAGATATTTGTGATCATCTAAAATATTTAAATAAAGTACCAGCAGATTTTAGCAGACTTTTGTACAAGTCATTTCTTGTAGCTATAAGCTCTCCGGGCTTACTGTTGTCGGCAAGGCTTTTGCAATCATTACCGGTTTTAAAAAAGAATTATACAAAATCTCTATTTTCATTTTAACGTTCTTGTCTAATTTTTATATAATTATCGCACATTTATGGTAACATACAATTAATAATTATTCATTTTAACTATCCATTTATGTATTGTTCTATTTACTTTTTTCGTCCAATTGCGATAAATATATAAAAGTTATAATTTTGATAAAATATAATATTTGTTGAATATAATACTATATAAATACAAAATATAGTAAGAAATAATAAATAAAGGCTCATTCACACGGGAGCCCCCGGCAAGGGAGACCAACGACTAAAAGTTTGGAAGAAAGGGAGAGAAATCTGCGCACTGGGACGTCACAGCGGCATCGAACGGTTCGCGCATTGCATTTTTTAACTCGTGATAACTTCTAAATTAAATTCCCGATTCGAATAAATTAAAAGGGACTTTACTACTACATAAATACCCTTGATGATATAACTATATGTTTGAATAAGCATTAATACTACGATACGAATGTTACCAACTTTGATTCTACCGGCGATCGAATTAAATTTTAGAACATAAAAGTAAGTATTGTAATGTAAATGTGATATTTATTGTAAAAACCTATATTGCTTGCATATTTCCTACAGACCGACTTACGGTCATGGCAGCCAGTCTCAACAGCGACTAGCCAACTGCGCAGTACAGAATTATAGTGCCGGACTGTATGCGTGAGCACATGTGCACTCTCTATTCTTTCACTCTTATAATCCTATGAGACTATAATTCGATATCATCGGCGAAAGATCAGACGTAGTACCAACTCCACGTGCTTTTTCAAGCCACGAGGGTGAACCACCGCCAAATTTCTGACTCCGGGCTGGGGTGCTACTGAGACTTTCTTGAGAGAAAAACCAAATTATTGATTTTCGCTTCCACTTGGCATTCGAACCCGAGAACTCATGATCAATAATCATGTTTACGACTCCTAGACAACGAGGCAGTTTGCATAACATAACTAACTCCTAAATTTCTACATAACGCTACAAATTATCTTCTGTGATTTATGTTCAGTATGTATTAAGAAAAGCCCAGTTCTAACAAAAGCTTTAAAACTCAACTAACAATGGAATTCCTATTCATTTGAAAATATGATAATTAAGTCTTAAATCTTATAAAGGTTCACTTTCCACTGAAAATATTCTTGTCATAAAACTTAATTTCAAAGTAATAAAATATTGGGCTTACTTTGAACCTAAAGTTAAATTGAAAATTTTGAAATATTGTATAATGGAGTTCATGTGTACTTTAAAGTGGAATTTATTTGTACACTCGTGTACCTGAACGAAAAAGATAGATTATGTTGTGTAATCCATGCCATGAAGTCGATTGTGTTCAATGAAATATAGAAGGTAATACCTAATAGGATGAGCGCCTAGACTGAACACCCTATAAATTGGGATGCCTTATAAATTAAGAATTAAGTAGTAAAATTAAAAAGATTATACAACCGACTTCAATATAAACAAAATGAGAACATCATCGATGTTGTCGAAGTCAATTAAATATGCATTATTAAAGATGACTCAAAAATGACTAGGAAAATCTTAATCAACATGGTAGTGGAATTACACGTTAGACTACCCCAGGAGGGTACCAGCACCCCTGGAGAATCCCACGCTGAGCATCACGACCATGTTATTCCACTCCTGAGCGTTGGTGCTCAGGCTGTCCCGCGTATTTGGGGGGAGGGGGGGACGAAATTCCGCTCAAAAACGTAACTGCTCGGGGCAAACTGCGCAACAAGACTACGCCGTCCACTACCATCTCGAGACGGCGAAGCCGGCCTTGCTCTTTCTGACCGAGACGCAGGTTTCCTCTCCGGCTGATATTTCGAATCTCTCCTACCCGGGGTACAAATTGGAGCACTCCTTTGTGCCTCGGGCTGGAGTTTACGTGTATGTTAGAGAAGACATCTGTTCTCGACGCCTCGGCAGTCTTGAAGGTTCGGACCTGTCCATCCTATGGCTACGCGTAGACAGCGACGACAATCCGCGCGTCTACGGGTGCCTCTATAGGTCCCATAGCGGTAATGCCGAAACAGACCGATTCATTGACCACGTCCAAATGGCTACAGATTCTTTGCTACAACAGGTCCCATCCGCAGAGATAGTGATCCTTGGCGATTTAAACGCCCACCACGCCGAATGGCTCGGTTCACGTTTATCCGATCATGCGGGGAGATCTGTTTATAACTTTGCTTGGGCATATGGTCTGACACAACTGGTTACTTCGCCTACACGGATTCCAGATGTGGAGGATCATACACCTTCCCTGTTGGACCTTCTGCTGTCCTCTCATCTGGACGGATATCAGGTTTCCGTCGATTCTCGGCTCTTCGGACCATTGTATGATCCGGAGTGTGGTGCCACTCACGCTCCCCTCGCGGTTGCGTTCTGCAGGTTGCCGCTGTGTTTGGCATTACAGCTCGGCGGATTGGGACGAAATGCGATCTTTCTTTGCATCCTACCCATGGGGGCGAGTTTTCTTCTCGCCGGATGATCCCAGCGCTGTTGCTGACTCTGTTACTGATGTGGTGCTACAGGGAATGGAACTATTTATTCCATCACCTGTAGAACCCATCGGAGGCAGATCTTAGCCTTGGTTTGTTCGCTCCTATAAGACTGCATTACGCAGTAAGCAGGAGTGTTATCAAGCCTGGGCTGCGGCTTCGGCGACTCGGGATGTAAACACCAGCACACTTAAAAAGAAGTATAACTTCGCCTCCAGGTCCTTCAAAAGAGTTATTGCCAAAGCAAAGTCAGAGCATATAGGCAGAATTGGCAAGAAACTAGTTCGCCTTCCTTTGGAAACCCGTGCATTCTGGTCTCCCGCCAAAGTTGTCCAATTATCCTTTGTCGTATCTCCTCAATTTCAAGTCACTCGCCTTCTTGCCTCAGCCAGTATTCGAATCCTCGGAGTCGACATATCAAGTGACGTGCAGTTTCGTGGTCACTTCGAAGAGAAGGCCAAATTGGCCTCTAAAAAGCTTGGCGCGCTCAGCAGAGCGGGACAGTATTTCATGCCGGCACACCGCCTGCAACTTTACAAGGCGCAGTTTCGGCCTCAATTGGAATACTGTTCCCATCTCTGGGCAGGGGCTCCCCAGTGCCAGCTCCTTCCACTTGACCGCATCCAGCGCAGAGCGGCTCGAATTGTCGACGACCGAGTCCTTTCCGATCGGCTCGATTCATTGGCACTGCGAATAGATGTTGCATCCCTTTGCATTTTCTTTCGCATCTACAACGGCGAGTGCTCTGAGGAATTGTTCAGATTAATCCCAGCCGCCAAATTTCACGAACGCACATCGCGGCAGAACTCCCGATACCATCCACACCGTCTGGATGATTGGCGGTCCACCACTGTGCGATTTAGAAGATGTTTTCTTCCTCGCACGACTTCCTTGTGGAATCGATTACCATCAGCGATTTTTCCGAACCGATACGACTTAGGGACCTTCAAGAATAGAGAGTACTCCTTTTTAAAAGGCCGCAACGCATCTGCGATTCCCTCCCTGGTGTTGCAGCTGTTCATGGGCAGCGGTAGTCACTTACCATCAGGTGAGCCGCATACTCGTTTGCCCCCTCTTCTATTTTAATTAAACGCGCAAACTTGTGTATTCTGATTAATAAACTGGACTTGATTTAGTCGCCCCCAATCCGAGACTTTGTTCAGCAAAGACTGGACTTCAGACACAAGTATGTTCCGGTACTCGGTGACGTTTTTCCGAGAAATATTGGCACGGCCGCTGTATAGAACATCACCAGTGCTGTAGTCCGCATAGCAATAAATGTTACTGGCTTGCAACATATCATTGATATGCAGAAAAAACAGCGTTGGTGATAGCACGCAGCCTTGTGGAACACCAGCGTTAATAGGCTTGTAGTCAGAGCATGCACGGTCTACAATAACCTTGATGCTCCGATCTGCAAGAAAGCTAATGATCCAATTGCAAAATTTCTCGGGAAGCCCATATGAAGAGAGCTTCGAAAGTAGCGCTTTGTGTCAAACCCGATCGAAGGCCTTCGAAATGTCCAAACTAACGGCCAAAGCCAGCTCTTTGGACTCTGCCCATCTATGAGTCAGGTAGACCAGAAGATCACCAGCGGATCGACCCCGACGTAAACCGTATTGGCGGTCACTAATCAGCTGGAGATCCTCAAGGTACCGCATGAGCTGGCAGTTAATAATGGATTCCATTATTTTGGAGTACAAGGAGGTGATGGTGATAGGCCTGTAATTGGACGGACCTGAGCGGTCACCATTTTTAGGGATCAGGTGGACAAAAGATGTCTTCCATAATTTCGGGACTACGCCTAGGGAGTAGGAGTACCGGAAAAGACGCGTTAGAACCGGTGTCAACTCTGGAGCACACATCCTCAGCACAATTGGGGGGATTTCGTCAGACCTACTCGACTTGTGGATGTCCAGAGAGAGAAGTACTTTACGAAACGCTGCGCGAAAAGCGCTGTGAGAACCGCACATCCGGCATGGAGCACTCAAACCGCGGGATGGTCAACGTTGTGTTCCACCCGTCAACAAGGGTCGAGTTGGACGCAAAAAAGGAGCCTAAAAGTTCGGCTTTCTGTTTAGCAGCGTGGGCCAGTCAGTCGCCCTCCCTGTTCAGAGATGGTAGTGATGGCTCACAGAAATTTTCTTGGACAGCCTTGGCGGGAGACCAGAATGCACGGGTTTCCGAAGGAAGGCGAACTAGTTTCTTGCCAATTGTGCCTATGTGCTCTGACTTTGCCATGACAATAACTCTTATGAAGGACCTCGAGGCGAAGTTATACTTATACTTATAGTCTTTATAAGCACGCTGGTGTGTACATCCCGAGCCGCCGAAGCCCCAGCCCAGGCTTGATAATACTCCTGCTTACAGCGTACCGCAGTCTTACAGGAGCGACCAAACTAAGGCTAAGATCTGCCTCTGAATGGTACCACATATGATGGAATAAATAGTTCCATTCCCTGCAGCACTACATCAGCGACAGAGTCAGCTACAGCGCTGGGATCTTCCGGCGAGAAGCAAACCCACCCCCATGGGTAGGATGCAAAGAAAGAGTGCATCCCGTCTCAATTCACTGACCTGTAATGCCAAACACGGCGGCAAACTGCAGAACGCAACCGCGAGAGGAGCTTGAGTGGCACCACACTCCGCATCAGACAATGGTCTGAAGAGCCGAGAGGGGCATCGACGGAAAACTGATATATCCGTCCGGATGAGAGGTTAGCAGAAGGTCCAACAGGGAGGGTGTGTGATCTTCCACATCTTGAATCTGCGTAGGGAAATAATAATAATAATAATAATAATAATAATATAATTATTATAATAATTCATCGTTGAGCATTTGTAATTAACCATGTTATTTGTCTAAAGAAACGTCAAAAATTATATTTATTATATGTAGTAGAGCCACTTTGTAGTAACTATTATAATAACATGATGTGAAGCATTCCATTTTGGCCTCAGAGATGATAGAAATTCGCTACGTATCATTGCTGCAGCATGAATAGGTCGGCTTGACCGGGGAAGGATCACACTTCTGTGTGCCAGCGTAAGGCAGCAGCTTAATTTCGCTGTATTTCGTATTGTGAGTTTATAGTCGCATTTTTCCTGGTAACTAGGTATTTAATCTTAGCCCTCAGTGGTGAAAATGTATCTGCATTGCAATGTATGATAAATATACGTTTATAGGCAGCATTTACTTACCATCAGGAGGGTTATGTTTTATTTTGTTACTCGAACTACTATTTAAAAAATTACTATTTAAATTAACACTTGACAAAAGTAAATAATTTATGTAGTAGTTCTGATTTTAATATTATGCTTACTAGCTGTTTAGTAACATGATGTTAAATTTCCGATGCAGATAGAGCAAGGGAAACTGAAGAGTACGAGGAATTTGAAACAAATGGACAGTGGAATTTATAGCTACAATGCAGTATAATTAATTCCGGCTTTATGACTTGTTTAGAAGATGGGAGGGTTTAGCCTTTCATTTCAGAACAGTTGTATTATTATGTATTTTATTTTTTTAATTATTCAAAGCTTGTAACAGGCCTCTGCTGGTTATTAAACCTTGCTAAAACTATTTGGGAGGTTACAGAGGGAAACTTAATACTGATAATTACATAATATGAAATAATTATTATTAAATCATAATATGTAATAATAATATCCTCCTGACTGAAGTAAGGCCAAGCCAACCAATGTCAACCAAGACTAGACATATGCGTTTCTTTTGGTGCGCGCGTGTGTGTGTTAGCACAGGTGTATCTTATCCATCTCTCTCATAGTCCGTTGGGACGGCGATCTATTACGACCAGAGAGATATCAGGCGCAGGATAGCAGGAAGTACTTTACATGCTTTCCAAGTCAAGAGGGTGAAGTCGTGGGTTCGAATCCGCAATTCAACTACTGTCGTGAACGACTCCTAACACAAGCATTTTCAGCTTACCAAGAGTAGCTAAAGAGAATGTTAGTAATGCTTTTTTTCACTACGTATCAGTATATGCACTCAGGTTGTTTTATTCCGTAGCCAAGTAAACAGTAAAGTAAAAATGGGTCAGTATGGAAAAGTATTTTATTTATTTATTTATTTTTTTATAGGAGAGGGGGCAAACGAGCATGCGGCTCAACTGATGGTAAGTGACTACCGCCGCCCATGAACAACTGCAACACCAGGGAGGGAATTGCATATGCGTTGCTGGCCTTTTAAAAGAGAGTACGCTCTTTTCTTGAAGGTCCCTAAGTCGTATCGGTCCGGAAACATCGCTGATGGTAATCGATTCCACAAGGAAGTCGTGTGAGGAAGAAACCATCTTCTAAATCGCACAGTGGTGGACCGCCAATCATCCAGATGGTGTGGATGGTATCGTGAGTTCTGCCGCGATGTGCGTTCGTGAAATTTGGTGGCTGGAATTAATCCGATCAATTACTCAGAGCACTCCCCATGGTAGATGCGAAAGAAAATGCAAAGGGATGCAACATCTCTTCGCAGTGCCAATGAATCGAGCCGATCGAAAATGACTCGGTCATCGACGATTCGAGCCGCTCTGCGCTGGATGCGGTCAAGTGGAAGGAGCTGGCACTGGGGAGCCCCTGCCCAGAGATGAGGACAGTATACCATGTGAGGTCGAACCTGCGCCTTGTAAAGTTGCAGGCGGTGTGCCGGCATGAAATATTGTCCCGCTCTGCTGAGCACGCCAAGCTTTTTAGAGGCCAATTTGGCCTTGTCTTCCAAGTGACCACAAAACTGCAGGTCACTCGATATGTCGACTCCGAGGATACCGATACTGGCTGAGGCAAGAAGGGGAGTGCCTTTAAACTGTGGAGATACGACAAAGGGGTTCTTTTTAGCGGTAAACGCGCAAACTTGTGTCTTCTGAGGATTAAACTGGAGTAGATTTAGTCGCCCCCAATCCGAGACTTTGTTCAGCAAAGACTCGACTTCAGACACAAATTTGTTCCGGTACTCGGCGACGTTTTTCCGAGAAATATTGGCACGGCCGGTGTATAGAGCATCACCAGTGATGTCATCCGCATAGCAATGAATGTTACCAGTTAGCAACATATCATTGATATGCAGAAGAAACAGCGTTAGTGATAGCACACAGCCTTGTGGAATACCAGCGTCGATAGGCTTGTAGTCAGAACAATCACCGTCTACAACGACCTTGATGCTCTGATCTGCAAGGAAGCTGGTGATCCAATTGCACAATTTCTCGGGAAACCCATAGGAAGGGGGCTTCGAAAGAAGCGCTTTGTGCCAAACCCGATCGAAGGCCTTCGCAATGTCCAGACTAACGGCAAACGCCACCCCCTTGGACTCTACTGCCTCAGGTCATGGGTCAGTTAGACCAGAAGATCACCAGCTGATCGACCCCGACGAAAACCGTATTGGCGGTCACTAATCAGCTGGTGATCCTCAAGGTAGCGGATGAGCTGGCAGTTAATAATGGATTCCATTATTTTGGAGAACAAGGAGGTGATCGCGATAGGCCTATAGTTGGACGGGTCTGAGCGGTCGCCTTTTTATGGATTGGGTGGACAAAAGCTGTCTCCCATGAGTTCGGGACTACGCATTGGGAGTAGGAGTACCGGAAAACAAGCGTTAGGTCCGGTGCTAACTCCGGAGCACACGTCCTCAGCACAATTGGGGGGATTCCGTCAGGCCCACTCGACTTCTGGATGTCCAGGGAGAGAAGTGCTTTGCGAACCGAGCGCTGTGAGAACAGCACATCCGGCATGGAGCACTCACACCGCGGGGTGGTCGGCGGTGTTTTCTCCCCGTCATCAAGAGTCGAGTTGGATGCAAAGAGGGAGCCTAAAAGGTCGGCTTTGTCGTTTGCGTTTTGGGCCTGTGCAGTGCAGAGATGGTAGTGATGGCTTACAGAAATTCCATTGGACCGCCTTGGCGAGTGACCAGTATGCACGGGTTCCCGAAGGAGGGCGAACTAGTTTCTCGCCAATTCTGCCTATGTGCTCTGACTTTTCCTTGGCAATAACTCTTTTTAAGGACCTAGAGGCGAAGTTATACTTCTTTTTAAGTGTGCTGGTGTTTAAATCCCGAGTCACCGAAGCCACAGCCCAGGCTTGATAACACTCCTGCTTACTGCGTAATGCAGTCTTACAGGAGCGACCAAACCAAGGCTGAGATCTGCCTCCGATGGGTACTACAAATGAAGGAATAAATAGTTCCATTCCCTGTAGCACCACATCAGTGACAGAGTCAGCAACAGTGCTGGGATCATCCGGCGAGAAGCAAACCTACCCCCATGGGTAGGAAGCAAAGAAAGACCGCATTCCGTCCCAATTCGCCGACCTGTAATGCCAAACACGGCGGCAACCTGCAAAACGCAACCGCGAGGGGAGCGTGAGTGGCACCACACTCCGGATCAGACAATGGTCCGAAAAGCCGAGAGTGGCATCGACGGAAACCTGATATCGGTCCGGGTGAGAGGTCAGCAGAAGGTCCAACAGGAAAGGTGTATGATCCTCCACATCTGGAATCCGCATAGGAGAAGTAACCAGTTGTGTCAGACTATATGCCAAGGCGAAGTCATAAACAGATCTCCCCGCATGATCGGTTAAATGTTAACCGAGTCATTCGGCGTGGTGGGCGTTAAAATCGCAAAGGATCACGATCTCTGCGGATGGGACCTGTTGTAGCAAGGAATCTGTAGCCATTTGGACGTGTTCGATGAGTCGGTCTGTTTCGGCATTACCGCTAGAGAGGCACCCGTAGACGCGCGGATGGTCGTCGCTGTCTACGCGTTACCAAAGGATGGACAGGTCCGAACCTTCAAGACTGCCGAGGCGTCGACAACAGATGTCTTCTCTGAGATACACGCAAACTCCAGCCCGAGGCACAAAGGAGTGCTCCAATTTGTACCCCGGGTAGGAGAGATACGAAATATCAGCTGGAGAGGAAGCCTGCGTCTCGGTCAGAAAGAGCAAGGCCGGTTTCGCCGTCTCGAGATGGTAGTGGACGGCGTTTAGGTTAGAGTGAAGACCCCTGATGTTGCAGAAATTCACGGATAGCGTGGCAGGGGTCGCCTTCGTATTGTTGCTCAGTTTGCCCCGAAGCAGTTATGTTTTGAGTGGAATTTTGCCCCCCCCCCCCAGAATACGCGGGGCAGTCTGAGCACCCACGCTCGGGATTGGAATAACATGGTCGTGGATGCTCAGCGAGGGATTCTCCAGGGGTACTGGGTACCCTCCTGGGGTAGTCTATCGTGTAATTCCGCTACCATGTTGATGGGGGGGGGAATTGGGCTTCCGGCCACCTGCACTCACCAGACGAAATGCAGAAGCAGAGCTTCTACTTCACGCCGGTATTTTGTGAGGTCGTGGTACCAACCCGGCTCGAGCCGGCCAATACGTGCAACAGCAAAAACTGCTGCGTGGCTCCACCACCGTTAATTTTATACCTTGATATATATATTTTTGAGACGTGTTACACAAATAAATATAACAAACATTTTTAAATAAAAAAGTAAGTAGGTTAGGTTATACATATGACATATTTCTGTTTCTGCCTGTCACTAAATTCGGAATTTATCAAATTACGACCTTAAATAAGCGGAATAAGCAAAAACCTTGAAATTAAGGAAAATTATCGTAAAGCGTATTTGATCGTAAAGTTTCTGCTAAAGTAAGTACAAGGAAAAATGTTGTAACAATTCTTACCAAACGAGAATATCGTTTTCCCAAAAAACTTTTTTCTTTCTCTCTCTCTCTCTCTCTGTGTCTCCCTCACACACACTTTTTAAATAAACAACTTAATTATCAAACGTCTCAGGTGTTACGCCGCAAGCATCTCCATTTTTATTCTTAATCGAAAAGAGGTATGGTTTTATGTATATTTACCATCATTTTCATTATACGTGTACTTTGTTTTACGAAAGTTCCGCAGGAATATTTTATTTGTAATAACTTGAAATGAATATAATATGTATGTGCACTAAAATGTAAAATAGGAAATTTGGCAGCAAATATCAAATTTAGCGAAGACTGTGGTGCTACGACATAAAGACTTATTTCGTGGAAAGAAACCTTTAATATGATGTCAATATTAAATATTAGAGTAAAAATATAGTATAAAATATACCTACTATAGAAGCTCATGAGCTAAGTGTTTCTTATGATGGGCTATAGTGCGTGTGTGAGTAAGTGAATAAACGATACCCACAAATACCTACAAATAGACTTGTAACTTAAATGCGTTGTATATGAAATATATCTAAGAAATATAACTAAAATGACTGCTTTCGGCTCTCATTTAATATGGTTTATTAATTTATATTGCACTAAGTGAAAAAAGCACACTAATATTAGGAGGAAACACTAATAAATATTAATGATGCTTTTATTAATCTTTGCGATACGTATTAATACATATTAATGACTGGCTATTTGGTCTAGTGGTTGTTAACGCGACAAATGATCTTGAGGTCCCGAGTTAGAATCCCTTGGTTCAAAACCAATTATTGGGATTTCTGACAAGAAATTCTCAGGAGCAGCCCAGAGTCAAGAATTTGATGTTGTAAAACCGCCGTGCCTCGGAAAGCACATACGTACGTGACGTTGGTCCTGCGTCTGATCTCTCTCCGGTCGTGTCGGATTACCGTCCCATCGAAATATGAGAGTGAGGGAATGAAAAGTGCACTTACTTGCGCATGCACTCCAGCAAAATAATCCTGTCCTGCGAAGATGGCAAGTCTCCGTTGACACTGGCCGCCTTGACTAAAATTTCGTCTGGAGGACAAATTTACTAAAGTTTTATTTTTATTTAAGTTTACAAACTTAAGTAGATCCTGTACTTTGCATCTAATACCTTATATTGACTAAGTTATGCATTCATATATTGATCAAAATCATGATATAGCATTTGAATATTTTTTATTGATTATGAATAATTATTATATTTTTGTATTTATGTAGTTTTTGCGTTTTATGCTAAGTAGTCAGAAATTTGATTTGGCTAGGCAATAGAAAATATTATAGTTTATAAATATATTACAAAAAATATATTAAGCAACTATATTGTGTAAATATTGGAACATAGGTAAATTTGCAAAGATCTGTTAGTCTCTACCTTAATGTATGGCCGTGAAAGTTGGATGTGGCAAAAGAAGCAAGATTATAAAATTAATGCGTAGGGTTTTTTTTAGAGGATAAGGGAGACAAACAAGCACACAGTCCACCCGATGGTAAGTGGTTGCTGCGGCCCATAGACATCTACATCTATCCTCTATTACAAATCAAAATGCAGATGCGTTGTCACCCGTGAGGACTAAGATGGAATGCCTCATTTCCAGTAAAAAGGGCCTCCGGCCACCTGCAGTCACCAAGCGAAACGCAGAGGTAAATCTCTACTTCACGCCAGTATTCTGTGAGGTCTTGGTACCACCCCGGTTCGAGCCGGCCCATCCGTGCGACAGCAAAAGCTGCCGCGTGGCTCTACCACTGTTTAAAGGGTGACGTAATAGCGTAGTTTGTAGGAAAATGTTGTGACCAGCATGTGTTTTTAATGTATAATTTTACTTGGAAAAAAATCAGGCTATGTGTCTTGCTCGTTCTTCCTAGGATAAAGATTTTTTCCGAATCAGTGGAAAAATAAAAATGGTTATCAAAAGAATTACTTTTAGTCTTTATTGAATATAAAAATATGCTTATCTTTTCTGTTCTATTCAAATAAATACTACAGGATTATCTCGTTTATCAGGCAGTTCAACATTTCCTAATCCGATTCCAAAACAATTTGTGTTGATAAGAAGGCTTTCCAATTCGTTCAAAGTACTTTCTTAGCTAAAATTTGCTAATTCCTTTACTTTATTCATTTAGAAATTAAACATTTACAACTTTCTACATTTATATTCCATTTGAATTGTCAGTATTGAATTGAATAATCCTTAAAACAAACTTTCTTGCGATATAATTCCATTAGTGAAGAAACTAGATCACATTGGATTTCTAGCTTAAGTTTATAAGAGAGGTTGGTTTATAATTAATTTGATTTTATATTTTATCGTAGGAAGATGATTTGAATTTTAATATCTTTATATAATTTTGTCTTTTGACTATATCTTGTGTTATATATATATATATATATATATTTATAAAGCCTTCTAGGCTTTGGCAAAAACTGGAGTTGATTTAATCTCAGAGTAAGAATTACGGTCAACGGATATGTCAGACGCACAGATGTCAGACATACAGACTTATTGAATTTATTAGAATTTCTGAAAGGTCAGCTTGTAGTATAGTTGACTGTTGAAATTGGCGGTGTAACAATATCCACTACTCGTACTCCCTATCGTCCCGTGGGTGACGTAAGGAGCTAGGAGTCTGGCAGAAACGTTTTCATAATAACAATTTTATGGCTCCGTGGCGCAGTTTAGCAATGAGTTGATGCGCTGGGGAACGTGGGTTCGAATCCCGCACAAACCAAATATTGTTATATCATCATCATCATCATGACAGCCCTTCACAAGTCCATTGCTGAATATAGGCTTCCCCCCACGGTCATGAGCCACAATCCTACGGTCCTGAGCCATCTGCATCCATGGACTTTCTGCATGTCTTACCAGGTCGTCACTCCATCTAGTGGGAGACGCCCTACACTTCGTCAAACGGTACAAGGCCACCACTCAAGAACTTTTTTCTGCATCAGTTGTCGGTTCTTCGAGCTATTTGGCCAGCCCGTAGCCATTTCAGCTTACTAATCCGTTGGGCTAAATCAGCCACTCTGGTTCTACTTCATATATCCTCATTTCTAAGCCTATCACGCAAAAAAACTCCGAGTATAGCCGTCTTCATCGCACGCTGAGTAAAATTGAGCTTCCTGATACGACCAGCACTGAAGGACAACGTCTCAGTTCCTTAAGTCATCAATGGCAACACGCGCTGGTATTACAGTCTCGTTTTTAGTTTTGAGGTATACCTGACGAGAAGATGTGCCGTGATTTCCCGAACGCTACCCAGCCGAGTTGAATCTGTCGATTGACCTCTCGGACGAAGTTGGACTTACATAGTCAGACTAGACCAGGTAAACACACTTTTCAACGGCTTCAAGCTTAGTGCTCCCAACAACTACCGGCATGGTGTCACCTATGCCAGATGTGACATGGACGTCACACGTGTTGAAACTGAAAACGTTTTCCAATGCAGCGGTGAAGAGTTTCGGGAATATAACTTCACCGTGTCTTACAACTATCTGCAGTTGGATAGGTTTCGTACTCTGGTTCTATACTCGGATAGCCATCGTAGCCCTTCTGTACAAACACTTCAGCACTTTGATATACCGATAGTCAACTTGGCACCCCTGAAGGGACTGCAGCACAGTCTTACTTTCGACGAAATCAAAGGCTTTCTCATAGTCCACATACGCAAGACAAAGTGGCAGATTGAACTCTTCGGTCTTCTGTACAAGGGTATGTATGTGGTCTATGGTGCCAAAGCCTTATCGGAAACCGGCTTGTTCGAGAGGCTGGAAGTAGTCGAGTCTGCGTGCGAGATGATTCGTAATGACTCTTTAAAACAGCACGGCTCACAAGAGAAATCGGTCTTAAGTTCTTCAAGAGAGCGTTCTCAAATTTTTTGAAGAACAAGACCACTGCACTTCTGCTCCACGCCTCCGAAGTATTGCCACCATGCAAAACGTAATTAAACAGCTTCTGAACGACTAAAAGTACCGGTTTTCCATCCGTTATCAGAAGCTCCGATGTAATTTCATCCTCGCCCGGGGTTTTTAAAGTACTAAAGAGCCATTCTAGTCTCACTCAGACTTACGTCCGGGTATCATTGGAATAGTGTTGTACAAGACTTGCTTTTAGATCTTTACGCACACAAGCGTGTGGCTCCAACAATGACGTGTACAGCTGTCCATAGGACCTCTCAATCTCACTCAAAATGTGAGGTGTCCCGGAAATGATGCTGCCACATTCTGACTTTATCTTGGACAGTTGGCTCTTTTTGGCAGACAGATCTTTGGCAAAGATTTTGGAGCCATGGTTCCCCTCGATCGCTTCTTTAATATGAGCAGTATTAAAGAAGTTGTGTAAGTCACGCTGCACGCATTTTGAGCTCTGTATGTTCAGTTGCCTGTGTGCTGTCAAATCTAACAAAACCTGCAGTTTCATTTCCTGTCTAACAGCCATTAGACAGACCGAATAGACAGTTTACACGAGCTTGTGATTCATATCGTCCATCGTCAATCTTCTAAGCACTGAAAATATTTTTGTAACGCTAGCTCAAAGGTTTCGGACGTTGTATTGGAGCACGAGGGGTATGGAGCGTTGACTTCATTAGACGACACCTCTCCAACTTAACGTTTAGGTTCAGTGTGCTTCTAACCATTCGGTGATCGCTACTAGATTTTACCCTAGCGATCACTAAAATATCACTGAATAGAACCGTCGGGGATAGACCAGCTCCACTTCCTGAGGAGCCGCTTCTGAAAGAAAGAGTTCATCATAAAAAGTCATCACCTTTCTTCGTGAAGTCGGCCAGCTGCTGGCTTTTTGGATTCCGTTACCCTATTCCAAATTTGCCTACCCTCAGCTCACCGTTCTCTCTTGAGCCTAGTTTTGCGTTGAAGTCTCCCATTAACATCGTATTGTGGGTTTTGGAGGAATGAATGGCTTTAGAGATATAAATTCCTCCACCTCCTTATCGGAATGTGCCGAGGTAAGTGCGTAAACCTGTATAACCTACACAGAATACCGTTTCGTGATTCTGAGTATAAGATACACAACCCTCGTCGACATACTCACAAGCTTTACAACGTTCATAACGAGAGACGTGTGGATGATAAACCCGACACTTTCTTGGAACAGATGGTCGTCCTTTCGGTGAGAGAACAAGTTACCGGATTCGAGTATAACTGTGGCCTTCCCCTCTATTCGGACCTCAGACAATTCTATAATATCCCAGCGCAACTTTTCTATCTCTTCTTCTAGCTCCAGAATCTTCTTATGAGTTTTGAGGTTGCGTGCGTTGTATGTTGCCAGGTCGACTCACCTTATGTGGCAATCAAACCTCCACCGGAGATTCTTAGCACCTCCTGCCCCGCCGTGAACATGGTTGCCACCGTAGCCAGGAATAGCGCATCAATGAAATTTCTAACTTTATCATCAACATTTCTTTGAACAGCTCTAGACCTAGATGAAGACCGAAATATAAGTTTCCTACTCCTGCCACTTGCCCGACTGTCATGATTTTGCATGGTTGTTGTAGCTATACTATGATTGTAGCGCGTCGGCACGACCTAGGTAGAACCACGCTCTCACAGAATATCAGCGTAAAATAGCAACTTAATTTTGATGTCCTTAATATGGTGAGTGTACAGACCTTTTTACGAGGCATACCGTCTTACTCCTCAGGTGTGACAACGAATCTGCGTATATTTTAATCAAGGATAAATGTAAATGTTTATAGTGGATACAGTGTCACTTATCGTCAGGTGGACTGTGCGCTCGTATGCATTTGTCACCCTTATTCTATAAAAATATTATTTATTCGTAGAGGACACATTAAATTTAAAGTAGTGGTCTACCACTGCACTCTGTTGCTGACACGCATGCTTTTCTAGAGAAAGTTGAGCAAGGTAAAACTCATATTCCTGTGTAAACAGTTCAGGAAAGAGTAATCAAATATTCATGAAGTTCTTTTACTAAGTACAGATTATTAAAGTACTCATATTTAAGAGCTTTTTGCTTGTAAGAAGTTGAAGTAATGGATATTTTTTTACAAAAAACAAATTATTACGACCCGTTAAACTGTCTACTAAAAGTTTAATGTGATTTGCGGCAATCCTGACGCTACATAACTTTGTCCCCAGCGTGTAAAGTGCTTTATTTTTTGTAACCTGCTATTAATAATTATATAGTGAATTCTTGTTTTAGAGAAACACCTGAGCTATGGGGAAGGGGGAGGCGCGCTTGTCTTTGACGGCTCTGTAGCGTACTGGCTAAGCATTTGTTGCGGACTTGCAGAACCGTGCGTGTTCGAATGCCGCACGATACAAGTGTTTGTATGGGCTTCATACAACTTTTTTTTCATTATGTTGCTTTTTCTGTTTTTTTTTTTAAATAAAAACTTTAGAACCGTTGAATAAAGAATAATTAATCGTATAATTCGAGTCGAGTTTAGGCTATCTGGCGTTTATTTTACGTACCATCTTTAGAGTGAATCAAATTTTGATCAATGAAATGACTTTATCTTTAGAATGGAGACGATAGCGCGATTAAAAAACAATTATACGCGAAAGATATATTCTTTAGTCATTCATGTCATTTGTAATTAAAAAAATGGAGTCTGCATACTATTTTTTATATAGGAGAGGGGGCAAACGAGCATGCGGTTCACCTGATGGTAAGTGACTACCGCCACCCATGAACAACTGGTGTGGCACCAGGAAGGGAATGGCAGATGCGTTGCCGGCCTTTTAAAAAGGAGTACGCTCTTTTGTTGAAGGTTCCTAAGTCGTATCGGTCCGAAAAATCGCTGATGGTAATCGATTCCACAAGGAAGTCGTGCGAGGAATAAAACATCTTCTAAATCGCACAGTGGTGGACCGCCAATCATCCAGATGGATGGTATCGGGAGTTCTGCCGCGATGTGCGTTCATGAAATTTGGCGGCTGGGATTAATCTGAACAATTCCTCAGAGCACTCCCCGTGGTAGATGCGAAAGAAAATGCAAAGGGATGTAACATCTCTTAGCAGTGCCAATGAATCGAGCCGATCGGAAAGGGCTCGATCGTTGATGATTCGAGCCGCTCTGCGTTGGATGCGGTCAAGTGGAAGGAGCTGGCACTGGGGAGCCCCTGCCCAGAGATGGGAACAGTACGCCTTGTAAAGTTGCAGGCAGTGTGCCGGCATGAAATACTGTCCCGCTCTTCTGAGCACGCCGAGCTTTTTAGAGGCAAATTTGGCCTTCTCTTCCAAGTGAACACGAAACTGCACGTCACTCGATATATCGACTCTGAGAATACCGATACTGGCTGAGGCAATAAGGGGAGTGCCTTGAAACTGAGGAGATACGACAAAGGGGTTCTTTTTAGCGGTAAACGCGCAAACTTGTGTCTTCTGAGGATTAAACTGGACTAGATTTAGTCGCCCCCAATCCGAGACTTTTTTCAGCAAAGACTCGACTTCAGACACAAGTTTGTTCCGGTACTCGGCGACGTTTTCCCGAGAAATATTGGCAAGGCCGGTGTATAGAGCATCACCAGTGCTGTCATCCGCATAGCAATGAATGTTAACAGTTAGCAACATATCATTGATATGCAGAAGAAACAGCGTTGGTGATAGCACACAGCCTTGTGGAACACCAGCGTTAATAGGCTTGTAGTCAGAGCATGCACCGTCTACAACGACCTTGATGCTCCGATCTGCAAGGAAGCTGGTGATCCAATTGCACAATTTCTCGGGAAGCCCCTAGAAAGGGAGCTTCGAAAGAAGCGCTTTGTGCCAAGCCCGATCTAAGGCATTCGCAATGTCCAGACTAACGGCCAATGCCTCCCCCTTGGACTCTACTGCCCCCGCCCATTTATGGGTCAGGTAGACCAGAAGGTCACCAGCTGATCGACCCCGGCGAAAACCGTATTGGCGGTCACTAATCAGCTAGTGATCCTCAAGGTACCGGATGAGCTGGCAGTTATAATGGATTCCATTATTTTGGAGAACTATGAGGTGATCGCGATAGGCCTATAGTTGGATGGGTCTGAGCGGTCGCCTTTTTTAGGGATCGGGTAGACAAAAGCTGTCTTCCATGAATTCGGGACTACGCCTTGGGAGTAGGAGTACCGGGAAAGACGCATTAGGACCGGTGCCAACTCCGGAGCACACGTCCTCAGCACAATTGGGGGGATTCCGTCAGGCCCACTCGACTTCTGGATGTCCAGGGAGAGCAGTGCTCTGCGAACCGAGCGCTGTGAGAACAGCACTCACACCGCGGGATGGTCGGCGGTGTTTTCCCCCCGTCATCAAGAGTTGGACGCAAAAAGGGAGCCTAAAAGGTCAGCTTTGTCTTTTGCGTCTTGGGCCAGTGAGTCATCCTCCCTGTGCAGAGATAACTTATAGAGAGGCTTACAGAAATTCCCTTGGACAGCCTTGGCGAGAGACCAGAATGCATGGGTTCCCGAAGGAAGGCGAACTAGTTTCTCGCCAATTCTGCCTATGTGCTCTGACTTTGCCTTGGCAATAACTCTTTTGAAGGACCTAGAGGCGAAGTTGTACTTCTTTTTAAGTGTGCTGGTGTTTACATCCCGAGTCACCGAAGCCGCAGCCCAGGCTTGATAACACTCCTGCTTACTGCGTAATGCAGTCTTACAGGAGCGACCAAACCAAGGCTGAGATCTGCCTGGGTACCACAGATGATGGAATAAATAGTTCCATTCCCTGTAGCACCACATCAGTGACAGAGTCAGCAACAGCGCTGGGATCATCTGGCGAGAAGCAAACCCGCCCCCATGGGTAGGATGCAAAGAAAGACCGCATTCCGTCCCAATCCGCCGATCTGAAATGCCAAACACGGCGGCAACCTGCAGAACGCAACCGCGAAGGAAGCGTGAGTGGCACCATACTCCGGATCAGATAATGGTCCGAAGAGCCGAGGGGGGCATCCACGGAAACCTGATATCCGTCCGGATGAGAGGTCAGCAGAAGGTCCAACAGGGAAGGTGTATGATCCTCCACATCTGGAATCCGCGTAGGCGAAGTAACCAGTTGTGTCAGACCATATGCCAAGACAAAATCATAAACAGATCTCCCCGCATGATCGGTTAAACGTGAACCGAGCCATGGGGCATGGTGGGCGTTAAAATCGCCAAGGATCACGATCTCTGCGGATGGGACCTGTTGTAGCAAGGAATCTGTAACCATTTGGACGTGGTCGATGAGTCGGTCTGTTTCGGCATTACCGCTATGGGACCTATAGAGACATCCGTAGACGCGCGGATGGTCGTCGCTGTCTACGCGTAGCCAAAGGATGGACAGGTCCGAACCTTCAAGACTGCCGAGGCGTCGAGAACAGATGTCCTCTCTGACATACACGCAAACTCCAGCCCGAGGCACAAAGAAGTGCTCCAATTTGTACCCCGGGTAGGAGAGATACGAAATATCAGCTGGAGAGGAAACCTGCGCCTTGGTCAGAAAGAGCAAGGCTGGCTTCGCCGTCTCGAGATGATAGTGGACGGCGTTTAGGTTAGAGTGAAGTCCCCTGATGTTGCAGAAATTCACGGATAGCGTGGCAGGGGTCGCCTTGGTATTGTTGCTAAGTTTGCTCCGAGCAGTTATGTTTTTGAGCGGAATTGTGCCCCTCCCCCCCACCCGAATACGTGGGGCAGGCTGAGCACCCACGCTCAGGATTGGAATAACATGGTTGTGGATGCTCAGCGAGGGATTCTCCAGGAGTTTTGATGCCCTCCTGGGGTAGTCTATCGTCTAATTCCGCTACCATGTTGATGGGGGGGGGGGAACTGGGCCTCCGGCCACCTGCACTCACCAGACGAAACGCAGAAGCAGAGCTTCTACTTCACGCCGGTTTTCTGTGAGGTCGTGGTACCAACCCGGCTCGAGCCGGCCCATACGTGCAACAGCAAAACTGCTGCGTGGCTCTACCACCGTTAATATGTAATGTAATATAATATGTATAATAAAATATGAAATTATTTTCAAACTTGGTAACAATATTATAATATATAATCCCTACAATTTATCCTTCCTCCTGATTCTCTACATATGTCTTATTCTGTCGAAGATTAATTTTCGTAAGAGCCGTGGTAGCTCAGATGGTTAGCGCTCGCTGTAATTTTCACAGTACGCGAGCAACCCGAGTTCGATCCCCGCCGGCACCAATGAAATTGGTAATTGAAATTTTAAGTGCTGATTTACCACGTGCTCGGCGGTGAAGGAAACCATCGTGAGGTAACCTGCATGTCTCAGAATGAGAAAAAAATTTCGAAGATATGTGAAGTTTGCCAACACGCATTGGGGTAGCGTGGCAGACATTTCCTTGCCCTAAAACCCTCTCTGAAACGAGGAGAGGCCTGTGCCCAGCTGTGGGACGTATATAGGCTGTAACTTTAACTTTAAAATTTCTACTGCGTGTGAACTGCACACATGTTTTTTTTTTGTTATTTATTAATGCACATGTGTGCAGTCTAAGATGAATGTCTGAAATAATGGCAAATATCCCCTCTATGAAATAATTTGCTATTAGCAGTCGTAATAAATCTTTATTACAACTTTTATTGACTGACAATTAGTCACTATGTATCTGAAGGCGATTTATTTCTGAAGCGGCTTATCTTTAATAAATTGCTGCTTTGTTTTATGGTGTAAATATGTATATATATATATATATATATATATATATATATATATATATATATATATATATATATATATATATATATATATAGATAGATAGATAGATAGATAAGTCGGAGCGTCTCTAAAATACAGGTTGGATCGAGGTGGAATTGAGGGTACATCGAGAAACTCCCACTTGTTTGTGCAGTATAAAGTTCACAGTAGGCGCCATTTCTATGATCCAAGCAGCATGCAAGCTGTATACGAGCTGTTTCTGCAGCTGGGTTCCTTTTTATACTAGGGGCTGTATTTACTGGCTGTACAAAGGCTGTATAAGCGCTTATACAGCTCTTATAAGTAAAAAATTGGCACAAATTATACAGCTTTATGCGTTAGTAGCGCTGTACAGTAGCTGTTCAAGCATAAAAGGGGCTGTATAAATGCTGTTATTTGGTGTAAAAGGAAGCTATTACACTACAAATACTATCTTATAAGTATCTTTTAAAGATAAACGTTCTAACTTGGTGTTTGAACGGTATCACAAATGAAGTTATGACAAACATAACTTAATAGGTTTAATTATATACTTTATTGAATGATCGCGACATTTAGTGAGTGAAAGATTATATTACATATTAATATTACTGGGATTGGAATTGAGTTTTGATGGTGAAAACTGGTGAATAAAAAGTGCAAAATTAGATTTACGGTAAACTTGTATATGATTTCTATCAAAAGATTGCCTCGTCAGCAAAATAACGAAATAATATAAGGACAAAATACTAAATATGGTAAGTAAATATTAATTTTATAGGTTAGAATAAGAAAATGATTAAATTAGTGAATATAAATGCATATTCAGGCTTAGTGATCATTAGTCAAACTAAAAATAATGGTTTAGGCTAAAACTAATGTCACAATTTAAATTTTGTTTTTATAGGTCCTAAAATGGTGACAATTTGCTAAACGCCTAAACGATATTTCGAGGGTCTTATAGTTTTAGTAGCTGTATATGTATGTTATGGATTCTATCATACAGCCATTAGTTTTTAATCAGCTGTGTAATAGAATATTTTTACTAACGATGTATAGTAGTTTTTAAAACATCACAGATAATTGTCTTTAGAGATATGTATAAAAGATGAAAAACCTTTGTCTTAGAAACAAAACTTTTATCCCTTCTTCACTTTATCTCATTTAAATAATAATATTTTAAGATGTAACCGTGTTTTAATAATTTTGTTGACAAAAAGTGCTTACTTCTTTCACTTTTTTTAAGACAGAGACTATATAAACCCACATAGACAAAGTTAATAAACTGAAAAAATATTTTTCGTTTTTGTACCAACCTAAAAACATCGATTTAATCGAAATGATTGTATTTATTGGCAATAAATTACTACCCCTTTGATTTAGTTAAATTCACAAACCAAACCAAAAATATGACTACCTTTAGCAAACAAAGATTACCTATACATTTTTATTTCTTATGTTAAAAAGTGAGTAAAGAGTTAAAGCTATCTCTTTCTTTGCCAAACAATATTAAGGAAGGTACATTTTATGACAGAATATTTTATCTCGCTCAGCAGTACAGTACCAGTACAAGCATGCTGTTTATTTTGTTATTGTGTTTAGCTGATAGGTAACTCCTGGCAAGGGCATACGCATGTCGTTTTCTAGTCATACTCTTACGTCACGTATTTACGGCAAAACCAAAAGAGTAAGCTATTTTATTTGATACATAAGTTAACTTATTGTGAAGTAATTTGACTGTGTTGTGTATCTTATACTGGTTCTATTTTACTATTTAGGAAAATATGCCGTTTAAAATTTTGGAAACCATAGAGAAAGGGAAAAAATGCATTTTTATTGTACCAAGTTTGTGGGAATCAAAAGGAATTTTAAGATGGCCAAAATGCGATTAGATGCATATATATCTAGCCAATCAAATCTACAATTTGCAATTGTAGCTAAATCATTTAAAGCAACTTAACATATATTTCTTTCTGTGGCCCAATTCTTTATTTGCTGGCATAATAAATAGTTATTTAGAAAATTCGCTGTTATCATCGTTTGAACTACTTGTGTTGCTGCATAATAAATCATCATAATCAGGTGCCGAAAACTAAGTTACATTTGACATAATCGTGATCATGATTAACACTGTTTAATGTTTTTGTGACGGAACCCTCTTTGTTAGCCGTCGCGTTGATGGGATTGACGCTTGACTGTAGCTTGTCTGATTTATTAAAGTATTTCTATATTCTTCAGTATCACTCCGTTGATAATTTGTAATATTTAAATATTCCCTTTTAATCCTTCTTCTAACTGCACCAAATCTTTTTCTTTTTTTACACATATTGATAACAAATTACTTTGTCCACTATAGCACAATAAATTAAACACGCAATTACGCATTCAAAATAGCGATATTCTACCACTTATACAGACTTAATCTGTACTATAGCTGTTATTTTTTTTAGTTTTATATCACTCTCATAGACAGAAGTTATAAAACTACTGTATTTGCAACAGTGTACAATTACGCCATAAGAATAAATTTTAGAAGAGAGTTCACATACACCATTGTACAGAAATAATATTTTAATGATACTATTATAACACTTAAAGCTATAATAAGCAAGTGACAGTATGCAGCTTTAATGATAAAATCAGATTGAAGTGTTACAAAATATTTTAAGTTGTATAGTAGAGATTTCATATTCTGATTAAGAACCCTAAACTTACTTAAATCCCATAATACAGACTTTATACAGCTTGAGCTGTATGATAACTCATAAACCACTCTTATAAGGGTACAATCTCTTTTCAACACTCTTATACGCTTCTAAAAGAACTCTAAGTTCTATATGGGCTGGTATATTGATGTTCATAACGCTTGTGTGCTGCTTGGGGAGTGTAGTCATTCTACCAATGCTAAGATAGTGTCGTGGTTCTATCCGTTATGGTGGTTCTTATTGTGCAGGCAAGGAGGGTGGTGTTGCTGAGAGGCTGCCCTGTGTTACACTGAGATGTGTAGTGTTACTGTTGGTTTGCATACTTTGGTGTTATCATGTAATTACGTACCTCACGTTACACTGATGTGTGATTGTGGCGGGGATGTGTTACGATGTGGTCGAATTGTAATTACTCTATACTGAATGTATAGTGCGTTACACTGTCTTATTACTGATAATGATATATTGCGTAAACAAAAGAGCAAGTTAAACATCCGCTCAGACACTTTTTATTATTTTAATAATTAATGCTATTCTGATGTATTTCCGACATCAGAAAGTGGGATTCTCTGCTGAATCTCCGAGATTAGAAGCGGGATAAAGTCCTTGTTATCACCTACATATAGTCTTCGAATAGTTTGATGCTTTGTAAAACACTTCGCTTTAATGACTTTGTTTTTATTAAATGTCGAAATAAAATTTGCTCTCCTATTTACGACTTTGACGTACCATTAAAGTGTAGACTAAAAGTTTACGGTGAAATGTTTTAAGCCAAAAGTTGAATCCTTTTGTTCGATTTATTTTAAAGGCAAGTACTTTTGTAATTTCTTAATTTACCAAATACGAGTATGTTAACAAATGTTGAAAGAAATATTGAAGGTACCCAGATGAGTTATAATTTCGCATTCGGTGGAAATTTAAAGTTTTCGATTTGTTATAATTTGATATTACATACGAGATGTACATGGGCTAGTTTTAAAGTTCAAAATGTTTAAGCAATGTACCGAAAAAAAAAAGATTTTCTTTGACGTGCTATGAACTAAGTAGCCTTTTGTGTTCTAATGTGTTGATAAGTGTTACAGTTTACTACGAGTATTACGTAATCAACAAAACTGCGATTTGATGTTGAGGGTTTAGTGGAAGGCGTACTACTGTGGTGCTCGATCTTAAATGGAAGTATGCAGTTAAGATATGACGCCGCAGACACATTATTTGCCGCTGCTACCGATCACTATTTGATACACGAGGAAAGTAAATTTATCTTAAACATTACCAAAAAAAATTTTTAGGAATAAGTGGTTAAATCTTAAACATTACCAAAAAAAATTTTTTAGGAATAAGTGGTTAATTTTTTAATTGGTTGAGAGAAATGTCTGAGCCAAGCTTATTTAAATTGACTAAACTAAGTATATTGGGTGATTAAGGACCCTGTTAAATTGTTAAATTGCAGAATTTCTTACTTCATTTTATTTTGTGTTTTGACTATGTCAATAGCCATACCGTAGCTGTAGCTCAAAAAGTGGGTGCGGTATGCGTGTAGTGTTAGTCTAGTTTATAGGGCGTTGAGATGTCACGGGGATGACTGAAAATAGAGATCAGTGCTCATAAAAATAAAATGAAGTGAAGTATACCTTTGTTGTGTATCGAACGATTAAAAAATATTATGGCTTTTGAACATTTTATCTTGTGATAATAACGAAGAACGTTATCATACCAAGCTTGCCCTAAAATAAAATGGTCCATTTAAAGTCGTGGAAGTCCTGGAAGGTGATCGTTACGTCCTGAGAACCCTAAGTTCTAACCGAATGTACAAGTACGTACATGGTAGGTTGCGCCAGATGCCTGGCAGTACTTGACTCAGTATATGGTACAAGTAAGTACATTGAGTGCTGGCGGGGAGCGAACCTGAGTTGCTCGCGCAATGTGAAACTTACGAAGAGAGACTTGCCGTTGAGCTACCCAGACTCTTGTATTTTAACGGCCTATACATAATTTTTACGGATCTGGATGTTTGTCCTTATGTAATTTATTTATCTAAACTGCCCCGACGGTACAAAGGCATTTCTTGCGTGCACTTATTTCCATTGTAAACTTTCCATTTTTATTTTACCGACACTTATAATAAATACCTATTATAATAAATAAATAAATATATACTGCGTAAATGGCTACCATTTCAATAAAGTCTATGAGCTTAACATTTCAGGGCACGTTCGGATAGATGGCTTCTACTCAAAGTTTGTGTTGGTGAAAACCGGACGTATTTGCCTTATATACATATCAATTTACCGCAGGATAAACCTGTCCCTTAATAGGCAGGGTTTGCATTCATCGACAGACGTATTACTTCACTGTCGCTACATGAGTAAATAACCTACGTTTTGTTTACTCATGTGCTGTCGCTACCACATGAGTAAATAAACGGTACCGTACAAAGGCAAAGCTTCGTAGAACCGCGCTATGATAATTACACAGACATGAGTTGCGTGTGTGTGTGAGCACTGGCGGCTCGTCACGTACAGCGAGAAACTGCTTTAAACCGGCTCGGCCAGTGCTCAAACTCAGGGTTATGTAAAGAATAACAAGTTTCAAATTTTATTTTTTAAAGAATTATTCGTTTTAAGTGAAATATAAAAGTGTTAATAATATGGTTTACAGTACTGTTTGTATGCAAAATAATGGAACAATTAAAAAAAATCTATATTTTTTTTAATTACACAAAAATTCCACTAGGTAAGTAGTAACTTGACTATAATCTATCATTTTTAATGTGGCATATAGAAACTCACTAATAATTGATCTACCTAGTTCTAGTAGGTTCATGATTTTTTATTATTATCAATTCAGATGGTAAGAGTAAAAACTTTTTGATTATAAAAAGGCAACAATATAGACTCTGTGAGGATCACTTTGAAAAATCCTGTGTTTAGTTTTCTAAAAAAAGAACCGTAAAATATTTATTTGGAAATGATTTTCCAACACTCTACTTGTTAACAAATGACGGTGCTTGTTTGAATTCCAGCCAATGTGAGAATGTATCTGAAATGAATATATGAATTGCTTGAACAAAGCTTTTGCGAATATCTTGATGTCGAAAGAAAAATTGTAAATATTCATAATGAAATATTAAAACGTATGCAAGACTGTATATTTGTTATGCCATGTAAGTGTTTTCAAATAGATAATTAAAAATCTTTACATTAGATTCATAATTTACCATTTAATTAAAAGGCAAAAGAAATTTTGAAATAAAATAAAATGAAATAAAATAAAATGTAATAAAATAAAATATGAAATAAAATAAAAGTTGAAATAAAATAAAATAAAATATTTAGAATAAGAACTTTATAAAAACTCTTATCTTTAGTATATAATTAAAGCTGATAAACGCTTTGTTTATTTAATTCTATCCTCCTGTGCCAATCCTATCAAAATAGGTAAAAAAATTGCTTTAGCAAGTAAGTGTTGTTAAGTTTGAGTAAGTGTTGACGTATAAGTTCTTCTGTGTCAGCGCATTAAACCTTTCTTTATATAAATTTTTATTATAAAAAATGTACTCAACATGTAAGTCTATATTAAGACTATCTCGAATAATAGTATAATCAATAGCGGAATTGGTAAGATGAACAATTACAAATGATTGTAAAAATTGAATTTTTACAATAATTTAACAAAACCAAAACATATCAATGTGTTGAAACGGCTTAGGAGCAATATTTTACTTACATTCCGATCCTGACTACAAACTCACCGAATTCCTCCTCTGTCGCCAAGTCATTATTAAAACAAATGTGAGTACAAAAGCTTAATACGAATTTTATAACGGTTGATAAAGATTCCTAGTCATTTTGTTAGCCAAACTGTTACAATTCTAAGAGCTTATCTTGCTACCTTTAACTAGTTCCAATTTCCGATTCACTTGACTCAAAAAGGTCCAAGCTATCTCCGATAACAGGGTGTAATAATACCAAGGGAGGAGGTTATGAACCGATAAAGAATATAAATTGAAAGTCGTCGATTCAACTAGAAAGGTAACAAAAATATTTAAATTTAAGTAATTTGGCAAACCCTTTATTTTGTAATAAAAAATATTTCTTCAATTTTTTTTATATCCCTCTGTCACCTCTTACAGCATACACGTAATAATATAGGGTTGTTTCTTACAACGATACTACACGGACATGAAACGAGATGGGCAGCAGCATCTTCCTGATAACAACTTAATAAGAAATTGCGGTTGATGACCCATCCACAAACAATCTGGCAAAAATCCCCGACCCCCTCACCCTACTTATAAAAACATAATAAGAAATTGCGGTTGATAACCCGTCCACAAACGTAAAACTATGGCAAAAATCCAGGACCCCACCTCCCATAATGCAGTTGTTGGGGGAGGTTTATATTTGCCAGGTTAACCAGCAAGTTGGAATGAGTGAATGTACAATTAATGTTTAGAGCTTAATACGGCATTTACAAGTTGCGGAATATCCTTCTCTTACCATCGTATTAATTACTGAAATAACTTTTCTTCAGAAAATTCAACCATCTTTTTTTAAATTGAATTTTAAAAAAATTATGTAACTCATATGACTTCTGAGTCTTATCCGAAATTATTCCGATGATATCCCGGACGTCAGTCTGAGCGAGATTAGAATGGCTCCCCAGCACCTTAAAAACGGCAAGGCCCCAGGCGAGGATGGAATTACAGCGGAGCTTCTGAAAGCGGGTGGAAAACCGGTACTTGAAGTCCTTCAGAAGCTCTTTAATTCTGGCCTCCATGGTGGCATTACACCGGAGGCGTGGAGCAGAAGTGCGGTGGACTTGTTCTTCAAGAAAGGCGACAAAGCTCTCTTGAAGAACTACAGACCGATTTCCCTTCTGAGCTGTGTCTACGTGCTGTTTTCGAGAGTCATTACGAATCGCCTCGCACGCAGACTTGACGACTTCCAGCCTCCCGAGCAAGCCGGTTTCCGAAAAGGCTTTAGCACCATAGACCACATACATACTCTTCGGCAAATTGTACAGAAGTCCGAGGAGTACAATTTGCCACTATGTCTGGCGTATGTGGACTATGAGAAAGCCTTTGATTTCGTCGAAATTTGGGCGGTGCTGCAGTCCCTTCACCGATGCCAAGTTGACTGTCGGTACATCGAAGTGTTGAAGTGCTTGTACAGTAGGGCTACGATAGCTATCCGAGAACCACCACCAGAACCAGAGTACGAAACCTATCCAATTGCAGAGAGGTGTAAGACAGGGTGACGTCATATCCCCGAAACTCTTTATCGCTGCATTGGAATATGTTTTCAAGCTTCTGGACTGGAAAGTTTACGGTATCAACATCAATGGCGAGTACATCACTTACCTTTGATATGCCGACGATATATTCCTAATGGCAGAATCGCTGGAGGACCTAAGCACTATGCTCAATGACCTCAATCGTGTTTCCCAACGGATAGGTCTTAAGATGAAGATGGATAAAACAAAGATCATGTTTAATGTCCATGTCACACCTATGCCGGTAGTTGTTGGAAACACTAAGCTCGAATTTGTTGACGAGTATGTTTACCTGGGACAAATAGTCCGACTAGGTAAGTCCAACTTCGACCGATAGGTCAATCGACGGATTCAACTCGGTTGGGTAGCGTTCGGGAAATTACGGCACATCTTCTCGTCAGTTATACCTCAAAACTTGAAAACGAGACTGTACACCCAGTGCGTGTTGCCAGTGATGACATACGGAACTGAGACGTGGTCCTTCACTGCTGGCCGGATGAGGAAGCTCAAGGTCGCTCAGCGAGCTATGGAGAGGGCTATGCTCGGAGTTTCTCTGCGTGATAAACTCAGAAATGAGGATATCCGCAGTAGAACCAGAGTGACCGACATAGCCCAACAGATTAGTAAGCTGAAGTGGCAATGGGCCGGCCATATAGCTCGAAGAACCGACAACCGATGGGGAAGAAAGGTTCTCGAGTGGCAGCCTCGTACCGGCAGGCGAAGTGTAGGGCGTCCCCCCACTAGATGGAGTGACGACCTGGTAAGATATGCAGGAAGTCGATGGATGCAGATGGCTCTGGACCGTGCTTTGTGGCATTCTTTGGGGGCGGCCTATGTTCAGCAGTGGATTTGTGAAGGGCTGTAATAATGATGAAATGATGAACTGACTCATGCATCGGTAAAGAGGGGTCTTTGATAATACTCGTACTCCCCGGCCAATGCAGAGGTAATAAAACCACAACATACAATTTGCAAATAAAAAAGTTAAAGTTACAGCCTATCTACTTCCCACTGCTGCGCATATGCCTTCCCTCAGTTCTGAGAGGGTTTTAGGGCCTCTAAAACCCTCTCAGAACTGAGGCCGCCGCGTTGCCCCAATGCGTGTTGGCAAACTTCATATGTTTTCGAATTTTTTTTTATTATTTCACAGACATGCGGGTATTAATGTTATCTTTCACCGCCGAGCACGTGGTAAATCAGCACTTAAATTTGCAATTAACAATTTCATTGGTGCCGGCGGGTATCGAACCTGGATTGATCGCGTAAAAGGAAATTCAGAGCGAGCGCTAACCATCTGGGCTACCACGCCTCATCATCACTTTATTTGCAAATAAAAGATGATTTAAATTCAAATGAATTTTTCCTGGTCGAATTTTCTGAAGAAAAGTTATTGCTGTACCTTTGAGTACTGATTCTGATAACGCACTTAACGGGAACCACAGGCTTTTTGTTATATGTTATACGTGTAGCGATAGAGTGCACTTGATAGGAATGACACTAATGTTTATTTGTGTTATTACTCCATTAGGAAAATTAAAAACAATTGGTCGAGGGAATCTGAACTTGCTCAATTAGTTTTCCCCGTTATCAGAATCAACTCAATCTTAATTTTATAAGAAATATTTCTTTTTTCAAAATAAGCTTCCCAATGGAAATGGAAACAAGAAGTTTGCTTTTAAATTTGCCCTCTTTTAAGATTAACGTCACAAACAACCCTCATTGCTCGTAATGGCCAAGCCTAAACAAAATTTCTTGCCAAGTTTTTATATAATAGCTTCTCTTTATTCTTTGTTAAGAAAAATATGATCTAGCTCTTTCATTTATTATATGTAACACACAAAATTAGAATTAAAAATACTTTTTAAAGAATGTTTAATCACATTATTATACCAACTAAGCTCGGTATGATCACAACTACATTTTTTTTACATATTTAAAATAATGCTAGGAATAAACAGTCACCAAATATATTAAACATGGTCTATTTTGAACAAAAATGTATCGAAATTGAAGTTTAATTGCGTTATGTTATTAATATTTACATATTTTTAATATGTGCAAAATATCTGGAATACATCAGAAGGTAAATTGTTAAAAAATATAATAGTGTGAGAGCGAATGTTCAACTTCCTCTCCTGCCTACGCAATAAATCAATATTAGCAATAAAACAGCGTACAGCACTACACAATCAGTATAGAGCAATTACAGTTCGGGAATACCGTAATATGTTTCCGTCCCAGTTACACAGTAGTGTAAAATGAGACAAATGTCCGCTCAGCGAAAAAAACTAGCCACCATTTTTTTTGCCGACGTTGCCAGATCTTTGTAGTTATGTCGGGAACTGTCCTTCTAGACTTCGTAGACTCACACCGATGATTTCCTTTTCCAGATCATATTGATAGATCCATGTCTCGTCCTCAGGAACGATTTCTGTAACACGCCTAGATGCCCCGTGTTCAAAACGTTGACGCATTTTATGGCACCAATCCATACGAGTCTGTTTTTCGCTTTCGGTGAGCAAACGAGGGAAAACGTTGCGCGTGATGGAGCTGAGTCTAATGCTGATTGTAATCGTTGTGCGAGACGGCTCCGTGGCGCAGTGGCTCAGTTGTTGCGCTGTGGGCCGCGGGTTCGAATCCCGCATGGAACAAGTATTTGTATGGCCTACAAATAATTGTTCCGGGTCTGGATGTTTGTCCTTGTGCAATTTATGTTTGTAAACTGCCTCCACGACACAGGAAAAAATCCTAGTGTGGGGTAACGTTTAAAAAAAAAGAGTTGTAAACTTCAATGTTCGGTTAAACCAAATTTAAAATCATAATATATCATAGCGCGCAAATGTTCACGGTTAAGATCCGTCGTTTTAAATGAAAAGCGCGAGAAGCGTTGCAGGAAAATTAATAGAACTTTGTTTTTTTTTTTTTAATATTGAGCAAATGGCTTATGGTGTTCTATTTTTAAATAAACTTGTTTTTTTAGAAATAACAGGGGTGCGTTCCAATTTTAAATTTCGAGCATCTCAAAAGTTATTGAGTGACCTACGTATTAAATGCAAGTTAAGAATAATATATTTTTTAATTTTTACTGATATTTTTTTTAATTATTCTTATATTTATATATTATTTTATATGTCGGAGCGTCTATAAAATACCCGGTTGGATCGAGGTAGAAGGGAGGGTATATCGAGAAACCCCCTCTTGTGTTTGTAGTATAAAGTTCACTGTAGGTTCCGTGCGCGAGAGATTCCGCTTAAGTCATTCAACGGGTGTGGTCATTCTACTTGTGCTAAGATAGTGTTGTGGTTCTGTTCGTTGTTGTAATTATTCTAGTGCAGGCAAGGAGGATTGGTGTTGCTGAGAGGCTGCCCAGTGTTACATTGAGATAAGTAGTGTTGCTGTCGGTTTACATATTTTGGTGTTATCACGTAATTACGTACCTCACGTTACACTGGTGTGTAATTGTGGCGGATACGTGTTACGGTGTGGTCGAACTGTAATTACTCTATACTGAATGTATAGTGCGTTACGTTGTCTTATTACTGATAATGATTAATTGCGTAAGCACGTGTTTATTCCTACAAAGAGTATTTAGAAATACACCAACACAACACAGTTTTGTTTTGTCCGACACAAAAAGTTATATAGTTATTATTAAACAAAAAATTTGCACAATAAGTATTAAGAACACAAAATTACTAGAAAATACTACACGAGATCACGCGAGAGCGCATAAATACGTCCGCTCAGTACGAGTACCGACGACGTAGCCAGAGATGGGAACAGTTTTCCATGTGAGGCCGAAGCTGCACCTTGTAAAGTTGCAGTTGGTGTGCCGTTATGAAATATTGTCCCGGTCTACTGAGTACGCCAAGCTTTTTAGAAGCCAATTTGTCCTTTTCTTCCAAGTGACCACGAAACTGCACGTTACTCGATATGTCGACGTCGAGGATTCCGATACTGGCTGAAGCAACAAGGGGAGTACCCGTGACTGATAATATATGATAATGGGTTCTTTTTAGCAGTAAACGCCAAAACTTATGTCGTTTGAGGATTAAACTGGACTGGATTTAGTCACCCCCAATGCGAGACTTAGTTCAGCAAAGACTCGACTACAGAGACAAGTTTGTTGCGGTTTTTAGTAACGTTTTACTTAAAAATATTGGCACGGCCGGTGTATAGAGCATCACCAGTGCTGTTTTCCGCAAAGCAATGAATGTTACCAATTTGCAAAATATCATTGATATGCAGAAGAAACAGCATTGATGATAGCACACAGCCTTGTGGAACAACAGCATTAATAGGATTGTAATTGGAGCATGCGCCATATACTATGACCTTGATGCTCCGATCGGCAACAAAGCTGGTGATCCAATTACACAATATCTCGGGAAGGCTATAGGAAGGGAGCTTCTAAAGAAGCGCTTTGTGCCAAGCCCGATCGAAAGCCTTCGCATTGTCCAATCTAACGCCCAATGCCCTTGGAGTCTACTGCCTCCACCCTTCTATGAGTCAGGTAGACCAGAAGATAACCAGCTGATCGAACCCGACGAAAACCGCATTGGCGGTTACTAATCAGATGGTGATCCTCATGGTACCGCATGAGCTGGCATTTTATCATAGATTCCATTATTTTGGAAAACAAGGAGGTGACGGCAATAGGCCTGTAGTTAGATGGGTCAGAGCCGTCGCCTCCTTTAGAGATCGGGTGGACGAAAGCCGTCTTCCATGATTTCATGACTACGCCTAGAGAGTAGGAGTAGCGGAAAAGACGCGTTAGAACCGGTGCCAACTCTGGAGCACTCATCCTCAGCACAATTGGGTGGATTCCGTTAGGCCCATTTGGCTTTTAGATGCCCAGGAACAGGAGTGCTTTACGAAACTGCATGCTGTGTGAACCGCACATCCAGCATGGAGCACTCACACTCGAAATGGACGCAAAGAAATAATCTAGCATATCGGGTTTCTCTTTTGCGGCATGGGCTAGTGAGTCGTCCTCCCTGTGCAGAGGAGGGATTATAGGAGGCGGAATTATACTTCCTTTTACGGGTGTTATCATTCCGGGACGTTGATGCATCAGTCCAGGCCCGATAGCAGTATTCCTGTAGCATGATGTTATTTTAAAGGAGCAACTAAACTATGGCTGAAATCTGCCTCCAATGGGCACCACAGAGGAAAGAATAAAAAGTTCCACACTCAGGAGTATCAAATCAGCGACGGAATAAGCAATAACTTTGGGAACGTCTGGCGAGAAGTAAACCCGCCTTTAAATGTAGGATACAAAGAAAGACCGCATCCTATCCCAATCAGCCGACCTATATTGCCAAAAACGGCGGCACCCTTCAGAATGCAACCGCGATTTCAGCATGAGTAGCACTACTCTACTCTCTACTACCGTGTAGTGGCGGTTAAGAATATTCACTACCCCATATCCTCCCGTGGGTGTCGTAAAAGGCGACAAAGGGAAACAGGCAGGAGATGGGCAGCAGCATCTTCCTGATAATAGCCAAAATAACAATAAAAAACTGCGGTTGCCAACCCGCTCGCCAAGCGTGGCAACTATGGCAATATACCCCCCATGAGCAATGACAATAATAAACGGCCCCCAGTCCCCGGCGGCCCCGCTATTCCTGGCTACGGTGGCGACCATGGTAACGGCGGGGCAGGGAGTGCTAAGAATCTCCGGTGGAGGTTCGGTTGCCACCTACGACGACTCGACCTGGCAACATACAACGCACGCACCCTGAGGACTGACGAGAAGATTGTAGAGCTGGAAGAAGAGATAGACAAGTTACGCTGGCATATTATAGGATTATCCGAAGTCCGAAGAGAGGGGGAGGACACGGTAATCCTCGAATCCGGCAACTTGCTCTATTACCGGGAGGGCGACCATCTGTCCTGTGAAGGAGGTGTCGGATTTATCGTCCACAAGTCTCTCGTTAACAACGTTGTAAAGATTGAGAGTGTGTCGACGAGGGTTGCGTACCTTATACTCAGAATCACCAAACGGTATTCGCTGAAGGTCATACAGGTTTACGCACCAACATCGGCACATCCCGATCAGGAGGTAGAGGAAATGTATGAGGATATCTCTAGAGCCATGCATTCCTCCAAAACCCAATATACGGTGTTAATGGGAGACTTCAATGCAAAACTAGGCACAAGAGAGAACGGTGAGCTGAAAGTAGGGAAATTCGGAATAGGGCAACGGAACCCAAGGGGCCAGCAGTTGGCTGACTTCATGGAGAAAGAGGGACTCTTTATGATGAACTCTTTCTTCCAGAAGCGGCCCCACAGGAAGTGGACCTGGTCGAGCCCCGACGGTTCGACAAAAAATTAGATTGACTTCATTATGACGACCAGACTACAGTTCAGTGATGTCTCAGTGATCGCGAGGGTGAAAACCGGTAGCGATCATCGAATGGTTAGAGGCACACTGAACCTAAACGTTAAGTTGGAGAGGTCTCGTCTAATGAAGTCAACGCTCCGTCCCCCTCGTGCTCTAATCCAAAGTCCCGAAACCTTTCAGCTCGAGTTACAAAACCGTTTTCAGTGCCTAGAAGACTGCAATGAAGTGGACGATTTGAATGACAAGCTCGTGGAAACTGTCCATGCGGTCGGAGCTAAGTTCTGCAAGACCCGCCGCAGAAGAACACAAAAACTCTCCGATCACACTCTTAATCTCATGGCTGTTAGACGGGAGATGAAGCTACATTCTTCAATAGATTTGACAGCATACAGGCAACTGAACAGACAGATCTCCAAATGCATGCGGCGGGACTTACGCAAATTCAATACAGCTCGTATTGAAGAAGCGATCGAGCGGAACCAAGGCTCCAAAGTCTTTGCCAGAGATCTGTCTGCCAGAAAGCGCCAACTGTCAAAGCTGAAGACAGAATGTGGCAGCATCGTTTCCGGGGCACCTGAGATTTTGAGTGAGATTGAGAGGTTCTATGGGCAGCTGTACACGTCATCGTTGGAGCCGCACGCAAGTGTGAGTAACGATCCAAGAGCGAGTCTTATCCGACATTATTCCGATGATATCCCGGACGTCAGTCTGAGCGAGATTAGAATGGCTCTCCAGCACCTTAAAAACGGCAAGGCCCCAGGCGAGGATGGAATTACAGCGGAGCTTCTGAAAGCGGGTGGAAAACCGGTACTTGAAGTCCTTCAGAAGCTCTTTAATTCCGTCCTCCATGGTGGCATTACACCGGAGGCGTGGAGCAGAAGTGCGGTGGTCTTGTTCTTCAAGAAAGGCGACAACGCTCTCTTGAAGAACTACAGACCGATTTCCCTTCTGAGCCGCGTCTACGTGCTGTTTTCGAGAGTCATTACGAATCGTCTCGCGCGCAGACTTTACGACTTCCAGCCTCCCGAACAAGCCGGTTTCCGAAAAGGCTTTAGCACCATAGACCACATACATACCCTTCGGCAAATTGTACAGAAGTCCGAGGAGTACAATTTGCCACTATGTCTGGCGTATGTGGACTATGAGAAAGCCTTTGATTTCGTCGAAATTTGGGCGGTGCTGCAGTCCCTTCAGCGATGCCAAGTTGACTGTCGGTATATCGAAGTGTTGAAGTGCTTGTACAGTAGGGCTACGATGGCTATCCGAGTACAGAACCAGAGTACGAAACCTATCCAATTGCAGAGAGGTGTAAGACAGGGTGACGTCATATCCCCGAAACTCTTTACCGCTGCATTGGAAGATGTTTTCAAGCTTCTGGACTGGAAAGGATACGGTATCAACATCAATGGCGAGTACATCACTCACCTTCGATTTGCCGACGATATAGTCCTTATGGCAGAATCACTGGAGGACCTAAGCACTATGCTCAATGACCTCAATAGTGTTTCTCAACGGATAGGTCTTAAGATGAACATGGACAAAACAAAGATCATGTTTAATGTCCATGTCACACCTATGCCGGTAGTTGTTGGGAACACTAAGCTCGAAGTTGTTGACGAGTATGTTTACCTGGCACAAATAGTCCGACTAGGTAAGTCCAACTTCGACCGAGAGGTCAATCGACGGATTCAACTCGGTTGGGCAGCGTTCGGGAAATTACGGCACATCTTCTCGTCAGGTATACCTCAAAACTTGAAAACCAGACTGTACACCCAGTGCGTGTTGCCAGTGATGACATACGGAACTGAGACGTGGTCCTTCACTGCTGGCCGGATGAGGAAGCTCAAGGTCGCTCAGCGAGCTATGGAGAGGGCTATGCTCGGAGTTTCTCTGCGTGATAAACTCAGAAATGAGGATATCCGCAGTAGAACTAGAGTGACCGACATAGCCCAACGGATTAGTAAGCTGAAGTGGCAATGGGCCGGTCATATAGCTCGAAGAACCGACAACCGATGGGGAAGAAAGGTTCTCGAGTGGCAGCCTCGTACCGGCAGGCGAAGTGTAGGGCGTCCCCCCACTAGATGGAGTGACGACCTGGTAAGATATGCAGGAAGTCGATGGATGCAGGTGGCTCAGGACCGTGCTTTGTGGCATTCTATGGGGGAGGCCTATGTTCAGCAGTGGACTTGTGAAGGGCTGTAATGATGATGATGATGAGCACTACTATCCGGACTAGACAACCTACCATAAGATTTATGACCACAGTTAACTTGAATAATAGTAATGTTACATTAGTTACAGCCTATAAATGTCTCACTGCTGGGCACAGGCCTCGTCTCATTTCTAAAAGGGTCTTAGGGCAGGGAAATGTCCGCGGCGCTACCCTAATGTATTGTTAGTATTATATAAAATAATAGACTACGTGTAGGTAGTAGAACTCCTTTTCTATTTAGGAATTCGTTTGGGTTAGTACCACCCGCTTATGTGTTTCTTTCATCAAACTATAGAACAAGCACTGCTTTGCTCTGTTTGAAGGGTATACAGAACCAGTGTAATTACAGGATGTGAGGCGTACATCTTGCTATTCAAAGGTGATGCCGCATCTTTATTTCTTTATTTAAAATTGGTTGCCGGTGACTATGAGCTGCATTAGATGCTTACTAACAGGTGAAATATACGCTAGTCACTTAAATTAAAATAAAATATCGTCCTACAGTGAACTTTGATGATGTGATGTGATAAATGTCCAACGTCCAATGGTAAAAAAGTGGTAGCTCATGAGCTTAGCGCTCGCTATAAATTTAACAGTACGCGAGCAACCTGTGAAGCCTAATGTGAAGGAGCCCTTAATGGCTTCCACAGTTTAGTGCTGTGTTAAAAACAGCAAGTTAAGGATAATATATGTCAATTAATCAAGGCTGGTAAGCAGATGATTATTACATATATTATGTATAACATATTAAAATAATCTAATTTCTATTTTTAACATATAAATTACACGAGACACTTCAAAACATGTTACTTATTACACTCCTACCCACTGAAACTCGCAAGATAATGATATTGATGTCGAATTGTTCGAGTCTGAGGCATCGGTTAGTTAACTCTGACTTGTGTAATTTGGCGAGATAGGCGGCGATAGCATTGGTTTGCAACCTGTCTAGGAGAAGGGTAACTCCAAAATCAAATCCGAACTGTGTTTCTTAAGGCACAAGTAAGATTCAAGCTGAAATAATTAGTGCATTTCTCCAAACACCCAAGTCAAGGCGAGGCCGTGCCAAGGACTGAGTGGCATCAGGGTGTAACATGATGTCAATCTGTCTAAAATTTTGGTGTACTCGTGTTTTTGGAGACACAAATTTACTAAAACTGGTAAGATGAACAATTACAAATGATTGTAAAAATTGAATTTTAACAATAATTTAACAAAACCAGATCAATGTGTTGAAAAAGCTTAGGAGCAATATTTTACTTACATTCCGATCCTGACTACAAAGTCACCGAATTCCTCCTCTGTCGCCAAGTCATTACTAAAACAAAATGTGAGTACAAAAGCTTAATACGAATTTTATAACGGTTGATAAAGATTCCTAGTCATATTGTTAGCCAAACTGTTACAATTCTCAGAGCTTATCTTGCTACCTTTAACTAGTTCCGATTTCCGATTCACTTGACTCAAAAAGGTCCAAGCTATCTCCGATAACAGGGTGTAATAATACCAAGGGAGGAGGTTATGAACCGATAAAGAATATAAATTGAAAGTCGTCGATTCAACTAGAAAGGTAACAAAAATATTTAAATTTAAGTCATTTGGCAAACCCTTTATTTTGTAATAAAAAATATTTCTTCATTTTTTTTATATCCATCTGTCACCTCTTACAGCATACACGTGATAATATAGGGTTGTTTCTTACACCGATACTACACGGACATGAAACGAGATGGGCAGCAGCATCTTCCTGATAACAACTTAATAAGAAATTGCGGTTGATGACCCGTCCACAAACGTGGAACTATGGCAAAAATCCAGGACCTCACCTCCCATAATGCAGTTGTTGGGGGAGGTTTATATTTGCCAGGTTAACCAGCAAGTTGGAATGAGTGAATGTACAATTAATGTTTAGAGCTTAATACGGCATTTTCAAGTTGCGGAATATCCTTCTCTTACCATCGTATTAATAACTGAAATAACTTTTCTTCAGAAAATATATATTTTTTAAAATTTAACTATAAAAAAAATTATGTAAAAATTGTACCAGTGTTTGGTTTTATTACTTCTAACTGACTCGTGCATCGGTAAAGAGGGGTCTTTGATAATACTCGTACTCCCCGGCCAATGCAGAGGTAATAAAACCACAACATACAATTTGCAAATAAAAAAAACTTAGAGTTACAGCTTATACACTCCCACAGCTGGGCATAGCCTTCCTTCATTTCTGAGAGGGTTTTAGGGAAAAAAGTTTTTGTCCGCGTTCGCCAACACGCATTGGGGCAGCGCTGCCTCAATGCGTGTTGGTGAACTTCATATGTCTTCGAAATTTTTTTTTTCTTATTTCACAGACATTCAGGTTTCCTCATGATTTTTTTTCACCGTCGAGCACGTGTTAAATCAGTACTTAAAATTGCAATTAACAATTTCATTGGTGCCGGCGGGTATCGAACCTGGATTTATCGCGTAAAAGGAAATTCAGAGCGAGCGCTAACCATCTGAGCTACCACGCCTCATCATCATTTTATTTGCAAATAAGAAATTATTTAAATTCAATTATATCTATCCGGTCGTATTTTCTAAAGAAAAATTACCTTTGAGTACTGATTCTGATAACGCACTTAACGGGAACCACAGGGTTTTTGTTACATGCTATATGTGTAGCGATAGAGTGCACTTGATATGAATGACACTAATGTTTAACTATCTACAAAAAGAAATGAGATGCTATCAAAAACATAAGTTATTAAAAAACCAAGTCTCGCAACTCAGTTCTTATACCGTAAAAAAGTTTTGAGATCCATGTAATACCAAGTCGGTTAATTTATTCAGTCCCTACTTAAGGGTCCTTCTGTCTTAAGTTATTACGTAATTAGCTAACTTATGAACATCTTATAGTGAACATATCAATATAAAAATGTTTTATATCTATACAAATAAATAAAATTGAAGTGTCTGTTTGTAATGTCAAAATACCAGCTTTTTATTAAATGCATATGAAAGTATATACAGTACTTATAACAAAAGCACAATTTTTAAAATTTTTGTCTGTCTGTCGGTCTGTCTGTCTGTCTGTCTGTCTGTTTGTTCCGGCTAATCTCCGAAACGGCTGGACCGATTTTGACGGGACTTCCACTGGCAGATAGCTGATGTTATAAGGAGTAACTTAGGTTAGAGTACTTAACTTATTTATATTTTAGAAAAAGAATTAGGGTTCCCCGCAACATAATTAAAACCCTAAAATACACGCGGGCGAAGTCGCGGAGAACAGCTAGTTTTAAATAAATAAATTGACTTGGCCATCGCATGAAAACACAATGTATCTCTCAGGTAGTACATTTTATATTAAATTAGATTAGATTGTTTAGTGCGATTGCCAAAGCAATTTATTTCTTTAAAACATAAAAGATTTTTAATTTTTTTTACAAGTTATGTTTTTGATGGCATTACTCCACAGGGTAAAGTTAAGCGAAAAGAAGTATAAAAAATAAAAACAATTGGCCAAAGGAATCTGAACTTGCTCAATTAGTTTTCCCCGTTATCAGAATCAACTGAATCTTAGTTTCATAAGAAATATTTCTTTTTTTCAAAATAAGCTTAGCAATGGAAATGAAAACAAGAAGTTTGCTTTTAAATTTGCCCTCTCTTAAGATTAACGTCACAAACAACCCTCATTGCTCGTAATGGCCAAGCCTAAACAAAATTTCTTGCCAAGTTTTTATATAATAGCTTCTCTTTATTCTTTGTTAAGAAAAATATGATCTAGCCCTTTCATTTATTATGTGTAACACACAAAATTAGAATTAAAAATACTTTTTAAAGAATTTTTAATCATATTATTATACCAACTAAGCTCGGTATGATCACAACCACATTTTTTTTCATATTTAAAATAATCCTAGGAACAGACAGTCACCAAATATATTAAACATACTCTATTTTGAACAAAAATGTATGAAAATTGAAGTTTAATTGCTTTATGTTAAAAATATTTACATATTTTTAATATGTGCAAAATATCTGGAATACATCAAAAGGTAAATTGTTAAAAAATATAATAGTGTGAGAGCGAAAGTTCAACTTCCTCTCCTGCCTACGCATTAAATCATTATTAGCAATAAAACAGCGTACAGCACTATACATTCAGTATAGAGTAATTACAGTTTGACCATACCGTAATATGTTCCCGTCCCAATTAAACAGTAGTGTAAAATGAGACAAATGTCCGCTCCGCGAAAAAAACTAGCCACCATTTTTTTGCCGACGTTGCAAGATCTTTGTAGTTATGTTGGGAACTGTCCTTCTGCGTAGACTCATACCGATGATTTCCTTTTATTTTTCCAGATCATATTGATAGATCCATGTCTCGTCCTCAGGAACGATTTCTGTAACACGCCTAGATGCCCCGTTTTCAAAACGTTGACGCATTTCATGGCACCAATCCACACGAGTCTATATTTCGCTTTCGGAGAGCAAACGAGGGAAATTGTTCCGCGTGATGGAGCTGAGTCTAATGCTGATTGTAATCGTTGTAAACTTAATTGTTCGGTTAAACCAAATTTGAAATCATAATATATCATAGCGCAAATGTTCACGGTTAAGATCCGTCGTTTTAAATGAAAAGCGCGAGAAGCGTTGCAGGAAAATTAATAGAACTTGGCAAATGACTTATGGTGTTCTACTTTTAAATTAACTTGCTTTTTTAGAAATAACACGGATGCGTTCCAATTTAAATTTCGAGCATCTCAAAAGTTATTGAGTGACCTACGTATTAAATGCAAGTTAAGAATAATATATTTTTTAATTTTTACTGATATTTTTTTAAATTATTCTTATATTATATTTCTATAGGTTTTTTTAATTTCTTTTATTCTTATATTTATATATTATTTTATATTTATTTATTATATAGTTTATATATTATTTATATAAATAATTACTTTAGACACCACCGTAGAGTCTATTTCTACTGATGCGGAATCGCTAAGAATACATCAAGGTGAGTATTACGGACAATTATGTATATTTTCAAGTGACGAGTATCGTATCGTATCAAGTGGTATTAATATCTTTTTTTTATAGGATAGGGTGACAAACGAGCACACAGTCCACCTGATGGTAAGTGGTTGCTGTGGCCCATAGACATCTACATCTATGCTCGTTTGCGAATTAAAATGCAGATGCGTGACTAAGATGGAATGCCTCTTTTCCAGTAAAAAGGGTCTACGGTTCTCTACACTCATCATACGAAACAGCAGTGTTAAGCTGCTATTTTACGCTGGTATTCTTTGAGAGCGTGGTCCTTCCCCGGTCGAGCCGACCCATTCGTGCCACAACTCTACTACTAATATAGCTGCAGCATGGGTCTACCATGTTATAAATCTGTAGTAATGAGATTGCAATCATAGTAAAGGAAATGATCTACAAAGTGGAAAATATTCAATTCTTTATTTTTACTCATTACGTTTAACAGATAACTCACAAGTATTATTTTAATTTCATTTTCACTTTTTTCCCTATCACATCGGCTTAGATATCGGTATTGCCAATTTTTTAATAATTGGTATATTCCGGCTTTCGAGCATATATATTATATAAATCATATCTAAATTATCGGATAGACCTACATTCAACAGTGAATTCTAAAGCGGAAGGAGTGGGTATACTTGTATATAACACTAATGATGATATCGACTCTAACCCAATTTCATTCGATGCGTAATTGCACAGTGATCACTTGATTAGGTTTTCATTTAATTTGATTAAATAATAAATAAACATACATAAAATTAAATTGCAAAAGTATCCAAATTGGGCAGACCAAATCACACTACGCGTTTATAATATAAACAAATGTTATAAAAACACAATATATTCTGAAACATCTAACACATTAAGGTTAATGAAATATGTTCCGAAAACTAATTTATCAGCGTTGTAGATACCTATCGGTTTGAAAAAGGTAAATCCGGGTCCTTTTTTATTTACTCGTCTAGATAAAGTCAAAAGCAGTCTTTTCCATTTGCACAGGATTTGTAGCTGAGGAACTGTTTTTTTTTTTTGTTACACGGTGTAACTTAGATGAAAACACTTGAACGAAAATACATTGAAAGAAGAAGAGCATAAATCGTAATTTTTGTTAATAAAAGTTGCATTTACACTTAACCTAAGCAATTGTGGTCTATGGACACCTAAATAGAAACTCCATTGTGAACCCAGTAGCGTTGCACCTCTAAGAACTGTAATAAAATGTTAACAGTAAAAAGGGACCACTCACCATACATAAAAGAGTAGTTTCCATTTTATTTCTACCAAGGATGATTAACGAGTATAATATTGAAATTAAATAAAAACACCCAAATTTCAATAAAGAACAAGGCTAGGTGCTATCTTCTGCTGGGGATCCCATATTTTTAGTAAAATTTAAGTTTAACCCAAGCATTAAAAAACATCAAAATACTTTAAGTCCGTTATGCGTAGTTCTGCTCAAAACCATTTCTAAAAGTTGAAGGAAGCTTTCGTTAACTATAACATTAGGATGTTAAACACATCAGTTTCCCCATGACTATGTGTGTACAAAGCAACGTCCTGAGACAACAGCATCCATCGACTTTCTGCATCTCCTACCAGGTCAACACTCCATCCAGTGAGATACCACCCTACATTTCACTCACCGATACGAGGCTGTCACTTGAGAACCGCTTTTTTCCCATCACTTGTCGTTTCCTCGACATATAGAATAAAGATAATCAAATAAAGATGTCATCTCATAAATATATATTACATTATTTTTAATGCAGAAACAAATAAACATTGGACTCAGCTTTGTGCCGCAGTGTAATACTGTAGTAATTACATTCTGCCAGTGCCCTTTTTAAGCACTCACGAGCAGTCGCCCAACATGTTTTGTTGATTAGAAATCCAAATGAAATTGTGAATATAAAGACTAGAATAATTTAGAAAATGATAAAAATACATACACTGCATAGACTAAAGACTGTTTTTAAACAGAAAAAAGCAAAAAAAGAATATACAAATTCTCTATAGTTCTGAAACCACAAATAAAAAAAAAACTTAATATAATTATTTCATTACCTAGAAATTTATTACATTATTATACTGAGTAATTTGACAGCTACGGCTACTGCGGTACGTAGTGATTATAATAATGTAGGTACTCTTTGTCTTTGTCCTTGCCACGTCATGTTAACACGTCATCACCTCAAGACTATAAATTACCTATTAAATCAATCTTTAAAACTAGAAATATACTGCATTGTATAAATGTTAAACATACTAATAACAAACAAAGTAGCGATATATTGAAAATGGGCCAAATTCAGAACATCTTTAACCGACGGGTCAGTATGCATAGTTTTTTTTGTAAACGTTGCGGCTACCCTTGGATTTTCTCATGTGTCGTAGATGCAGTTTATAAACATAAATCGCACAAATACAAACATCCAGACCCAGAAAAATTATTTGTAAACCATACAAATATTTGTTCCGTGCTGGATTCGTGGAACTCGCGGCCCCAAGCGCCGCAACTCACTGCTAAGCAACTTCGCCACGGAGCCGTCAAAAAGTAATAATATGGACATGGAGGAAGTATACCGTGTAGTTGCGGTGTAAGATAATCTACTACCCCATATCATCTCGTGGGTGTCATAATAGGCGACAGATGGAAACCAATCAGGAGAAGGGCAGCAACTTCTTCCTAATAACGAATAAAAAAAAACTGCGGTTGTCAACACGCTTAATAAGCGTGGCAACTATGGCAAATATCCCCTCTGTGAGGCATTCTAAAGAGGAGGCTTATGTTCAGCAGTAGACTTTAACATGCTGTAACGGCAAGGAAGCGAAAGAGGTGTACCAAAATGACGCCTTATGGAAGTTCATGGTCTCTGCCTACCCTTGGTGACAGGTGTGAGTACACAAAACAAAGTGTCAGTGGTTTACTTTATAATTTTTTGGAAATTTTCTACTTTTTTGAATATCTGTGATTTGGTTTATTTATTTTTAATCTTAATAATATAAAATATAGTTAAGAGCACAGAAAGAAACAATTACCTTTACATTTTCCGAACAAATTACTTCCCCGCCATGAAATCTGTCAAATATTATACCTCACTTTCTAGTGGCACCGCCCTGGTGGCAGAAAAAGTCGTGGATGCCCTCATTAGTCTCGATGGTCAAATACTTAAATAAATACTTACTTCTATTAAAAATATATAGGTAAGACCTGCTTGAACTTGTATTCTCTCTATTCATTGTAGGAATAATGGTAGAAGAAAAGATAAACTAACATATGAAGAGTTTACGTAGAATTTGCTTTTAGGGCAAAATCCAAATAATACACATTTTCTACTAGCTGAATCAGATGTTGTTCTACCATTTTCAGTTGCTGAAAGTCGATGGATGCAGTCACTGATAAACTAGTTTTCGGAACATATTTCATTAACCTTAATTTGTTAAATTTTTCCGAATATCTTGTGTTTCTATACCTTTTAGAACAAATGGGTTGGCTCGACCGGGGAAGGATCACGCTCTCACAGAATACAAGCGTAAAATGGCAGCTTGATATTACTGTGTTTCGTTTGGTGAGTGTAGAGAATCGTAGACCCATTTTACTGGAAAAAAAAGTATTTATCTTAGTCCTCACGAGTGACGACGGATCTGCATTTTGATTCTATATTGAGGATAAATGTGGATGTCTATGGGTCACAGCAACCACTTACCATCAGGTGAACTGTGTGCTCGTTTGTCACCCAGCTGGTTTCTGATGATGATTGCGCTGTTAGTTTTTTGGTTTTTACAGCTTCATCGGTCTCAGGCCTAAAAAGGCCTCAGCTAAAAAGGGGTGAATTTATATTATTCTGCATCGTTACTTTCTTAACGATGACTCCTAGGACAGTGTATATTACATCCAGACCTATCGAGGTCTTACGCCCGCTTTGTAAAAATGGAGCTTACGTCTTAAAAACAGTTTTCTCTTGCTGCTAACTAGCGGGTGGAGGCAACTAGTGACGAATCTAGCATGGTTGTGGACATTACGAACGTGTGTCACGAATTTTTGAATGATTGCCAAGCGATCTGGTAGCCCTAGAGGGTGATCGTACCTATCGATTTATTGGGATTTGTGTTTTGACGATTGAGAATGGGGGTGCTTTGAAAGTGTATTGCTACACTTTTCTCAGGATTCACTTTGATTCTCCATAAGCGGAACCAGTCGCTTAAGCGGTTGACGGTTTTTCGGAGCATCTGGGTGAGAATTCTTTTGTTGTAAAGGGTAACGAAAAGTGACGTGTCATTGGTGAAAAAAGCAGTATTCACTACTCACTAGGGTCCTTCATGATGTCCCACGTGAAGAGTGTAAAGAGAAGTGGGGAGACGACGGTGCCCTGTGGGACTCCAGCCTTGAGAAGACGCTTTGTAGAGTGGGTACCCTCTATTCGGTAGCGAAAGTGGCATTTGGCAAGAAAGGCTCTGATGATGTGGGTGAGCCTACCAGGCAGGTTGAGTTTATAGAGCTTGTAAAGCAAGACATCGAAGAAAAGGGCACCGGTCGAAGTGAGTCTACGACTTCTTCTTGGGAGGTTACAAAAAAACCTCTTCAAAGGAAATTGATAAATTACATTTTCCTATAAGTATGCGTATCAAAAGTGCCTTCACCTATATAAAAAGCCTGTCATGAAAGGATTCAATTCAGCTTGAATGTCACAAATAAAAACACAGAAATGGTTTTATAGTAATATATCAAAAAAATATTTTTAATTTTTTTTGTTTAACACAGTAAAAAATTATTTTAAGCCTACTTGAAAAATGAGGATGTTAACTATTTGACAGTATGTTTTTTGTCACTCTTTTTTTTGAATAGGTTAAACTTAAGTGGGAGTCCCATATAATTTAGAGAAAATATTCCACCTCTAGGTGTGGAAAGATAGGGGATATAATTTTTAACCGATACCGTTATAGCTATCAAAAGATCATTGCTAAACGTAGGCTTCCTCTATATATATTGCCACAGTAGCACAAATAGTACAGATTAAACTAACATTTAAACTAAACTCTGTACAACTAACTAACAGATGTTGAATGAATCTAATGTTATGAATGTAGAGTTTAATTTTAATTTTTAATTCATATAGTACAACGTATTTATTTAATAGTGAACCCGGACTATCTTCTGGGTATAAATATTTTTTGCAACATTAAAAATCATAGTTTATATAATAGCAACATTTCTAAGTAGACGTGTGCGAGATTGATTTGCGAGAACTCGGGGTTTAACTTTCAAAAGCATTATAAATACATGTTGTTTCTTTTACGCACCAACAAGAGCCATTTTCTCCGACAATATTTGTTTTTGGTTCGGATTTAATTTTGAAACGAAGTCCCTTAACGGACGGTACGAAGTTGGCACATGAGGTCTAGGCGAGAAAAGGTATAAAATTTTTCCGTCATGACCCCTACTGACGTAGTTTAGGCAGCGTTGGCGGCTATAAAGAAAGGACATGGAATAATATCCTTCTCTCTCGCACCTTTTCTTATCTTTTCATGAAAGGAATATTATTTTATATTAAACGACTCGTCGTTTTAATAGATGCTAGCAATTCATTTAGTTGTATTTGTTAATCAATAATAATATACTACGAAAGGAACTTCGTTACAACAAGTGTTCCACGACATTTACGCATGTTATTTTATTTTATTTTTATTAATATAGCGTTATTTGCACCACACCGCAAGGGTTTGGAGGATTTTATGAAAATTTAAGTATTTAGTTTTAGTTTATCATAAAATTATAATAAATATTGTATAATTTTATAGAAGATTCCAAGTAGACTCAGCAAGTTCTTACATTGAAATTAAAAATTAATAACGAGTGAACAATAGCAGCTTCATTTTTATGTAAAAAATTATCTTAAATATGTTCAAACTGCATACTTAACGGAGAGTCGGTGTTTCCCGTAAACTAAATAAAAAAATATTAATAAATTTAAGCGAAATAAAACCTATATAATTGATAGAATCAGGCGTTACTTTGCGGAAATCCAGACTCTAGACTCTGCGGAGGCTGGCCTCTTAAGTGATGCTACTTAGCGGCCATCCTCCGCAGAGTCTCCTTCACCTGAGGATGCCTCGTGTAGAGGCGAAACAAAAAGAAGTAAGTGATGTGATGACTGCTGATAGGGGAAAATAGAATGGAAAGGCATGCTGTTCCGACCCTAATAACATGCGATAAGGATAAAATAAGAAGAAGAAAAAATATTACTTATCTAACAAGTCATTTACTAATAGGTGTTTTACTGGACAGTCAACATGTTTGAAAAATAACATTGGTACATTTTAAAAACCTAATAGTCGGGTAACATACTACTACCTTGGAACAATTTGTTGGGACAGAAAAAAATCAAAGAAAGTCATTTACGGCATGCATGAGACATAAATGAGATTTATAACAAACACATATCAATTTTATAGGAAACGTTTAAAAGGCTTCTGTTTTCGTTTTAAATCAACTAGCCAAAATTATAAAAAAGTAATGGAAAATATAAAAACAACTTAAAATCTAAAGTAAAATAAAAAAATAAAAATAAAAAGTAATTTGCACCTAATTTATTTGCTTTTGAAGTTAAGACTTTAATTATTTAAAAAATTCTATCTAAGGACTGAGTCTAAATAGTTTTATTAAAAATACCATTTTTTTCTACAGTTTAGAATACTTTCCTTTAAATTCAAATGAACACCTACTTTTTTTCGCATAGCTTAGTACTTAGCGCAAAAACTTTGTGAAAATTGCAAAACTTGACTTTCGACGTTTCGACGAAGTTGATGCATAAAGAATTTCAAATGGAAGCAGTAAAAGTCACATATTTTTTTTAAGTATTAGATTTAATATAATATATTAAAATTATCAACATAGGTAGCCTGATTATTTGGTATCTTTGCAAAACGTTTCATTTATTAAGATTATTATCTCCAGCTAAGATGTTTTCAGTTCCACCCTACCACCCTGATTTGGTTTCCAAGCCCGTCGTATTGATAGGGCCCGATGTCCTCTGACACTATCAAAAGGCCTGTCTTTGCCACAATGATTAATGTAAGCCTGGTGTTATCGTAAACCTACCTTTGATTTAGCTACACACGGCGATTAGGATCACTGCCGCACAGTACTTCCTAAGTACAATATGAAATTCTACTTGACGATCCACATAGAGTTTTTTAATAGCTAATAAAATTATACGGAAGATTATATTCGATCATTCATTCTGTTTATGAATAAAAAACAATTTGTGTCAGCGTAAGTTTTTTTCTTCTGTATCGGGTAGGCATTTTTCATACCTCTCTTGTATAAGTGATTCCTAATGAAAATGCAGAAAGTCCGCAGAGTCTACTTCACCTGAGGATGCCTCGTGTATAGGCGAAACACGTGTCGTATTTTCGAGAGTGGTGTGTCGTGCCTAGTGTGGTGGTGCTGGGGGTGGTAGTGCTGGGATTAACGGCGACGGGTATAGTACGCGCGATTGAGGGAGGGTGGGAGGTCCCTATGGAACTGGGCAGGACACATCATTTTCTTTCTTTACGCGGAATTAAGCAAATTAATTTATAACAGCCCCATTACCTGTATAATTTATTTTATTCATCGAAATCTATGCTTTCAGCTGCGGACAAATGTCAACAGGTTATTGCGGTCCAGGTATGAAATGCTTAACATAGTATATACTGTTCTGCAGTTAAATAGTTAACGTTTAGTACTGGCGTAAGAAAATCCACTACCTGATACCATGCTGTTGATGTTGCAAGAGGCGAAAAAGAAAATCTGAAATGGGAGATGGACAGCAGCATATTCCTGTATTGAGCACAAAATATTAAATAACTGCTTTAGCCCGGCAGCCAATCGTGGCATTTAGAACAAAATCCCACTTATAACGTGACCTATGAGGGAGGCCTATGTTCAGCAGTGGCCTTTTGTAATGAATTATATAATGAGTTTAATGATAAAGTGCAATTTTAAATGTTGATATGAAAACTGAAGGTAAATTGAAATTCGTGATATACTGATATGTTCACCCTTTTTATAATTATTATAAGATTATAGATAGAGAAAAGTAAAAAAAGTCAAGCAATGCTCTGAACTTTAACCGAAAAAAAAGAGAAAAATTAGTAATTAGAGCGAAAGACTAATGTTGAAGGATATGACCGTAAACTTTGAAAAAAAGTTAAGTTTACTTGGAGTGGTTGATGGAAATATTTCTAATTTTAAAATTTAAATGGTAAGAGTTATACACAGTCGACAGCCCTATGTATTATCACATATATATCACATAATAAAATAGTAACTGACGTATTAATATTGAAAACGTTAAAAGAAGACAAGACAAATGCTAACAAGAAAATATATGCAATAAAATACTCAAGTATCATCATTGACTAGAGGGTAAAGCTAAATTGGCTGGAGCCAAATATGATGTTATACTTAAAGAGCCGGCAATAAAAAAGCAATAACAGGTTGAGTGCATGATTATAAGCCCTAGAGCCTCGTGTGTGAGCAGTACTCGTATCTTTTATAACACGTGTATTCGTTTGTCAAGAAATGTTTCGTAAATTAAAAGGTGTTTTCATTTTTATAACATTAGTTTTCTTTACAGCCTATCAAATCTACTGTTAAACATAGGCTTCCTCCATATATTGCCTTATAAGGTGGTTCTCAAAGTTGCAACGCTTGACAGGTGGGTTAGCTTTCACTACTTTTTTGTTCTAGCTGTTATTAGAAAGACGCTGCTGTTCATCTCCTGGTTTATTTACCTCTGATAGCCCCTTACAACACCCACAGGACAATATATATAGTGGATATTCTTACACCGCCACTAAATGGTAAGCACTTTATTGAACTAAAATGTATGCGACAATTTTTGATCGTGTGGTAGCGGTGTAACGGAATCCAACGCCCATTTTCCTAACGTAGGCTTCGTAAGAAGCGACAATGCTAAACCCTGGAATGATCTAATGGTTTCCGTTACATGGTGACATAACCATTTCGTCTAAGATATATGTAAAATATCTTGAATCAATCGACTTTCTGCATTTTCATTAGGAATCACTTATACAAGAGAGGTATGAAAAATGCCTACCCGATACAGAAGAAAATTCTAGTGTGCGGTAACGTAAGAAAAAACTTTAAAAAATCTATAGAGGTGACTGACCGATCATTGTGCTTGTGCAGCATACGACTTCACACGAACCTTTATTTTATTGATCATACTCTCTTCATCATTATCCATATTATTATTACAGCCAATTACAAGTACACTGCTACACATAGATCATCTTTTTCTATTAGTTTCCTGCGTGTCTTACCAGGGAACTACTTTATTTAAAAAGGGGCTGCTCCACCTATCACTTACCGGTACGATACTCAAGAACTACTTCTCCTTCCATTGCCAGTCCTTCGAGGCGTAATATGGCCAAATTAACGCCATTTCAGCATCTATTGTATTGTTGTACTATAACTTGTATTACGCAGAAACTGTGCATAGCATAATTTCAAGACAAGAAAAATAATCAATAATAACTTACGCTGACACAAAATGTCTTTTATTCATAAACAGAATGAATGACCGAATAAAATCTTCGGTATAATTTTATTAGCTATTAAAAAACTCTATGTGGATCGTCAAGTAGAATTTCATATTGTACTTAGGAAGTACTGTGCGGCAGTGATCCTAATCGCCGTTTGTAGCTAAATCAAAATTAGGTTTACGATAACACCGGGCTTACATTAATCATTGTGGCAAAGACAGGCCTTTTGATAGTGTCAGAGGACATCGGGGCCTATCAATACGACGGGCATGGAAACCAAATCAGGGTGGTAGGGTGGAACTGAAAACATCTTAGCTGGAGATAATAATCTTAATAAATGAAACGTTTTGCAAAGCTACATAATAATCAGGCTACCTATGTTGATAATTTTAATATATTATATTAAATCTAATACTTAAAAAAATATGTGACTTTTACTGCTTCCATTTGAAATTCTTTATGCATCAACTTCGTCGAAACGTCGAAAGTCAAGTTTTGCAATTTTCACAAAGTTTTTGCGCTAAGTACTAGGCTATGCGAAAAAAAGTAGGTGTTCATTTGAATATGAGGAAAGTATTCTAAACTGTAGAAAAAAAAATGGTATTTTTAATAAAACTATTTAGACTCAGTCCTTAGATAGAATTTAAAAAAAAGTTAGTCTTAACTTCAAAAGTAAATAAATTAGGTGAAAATTACTTTTTATTTTTTTATTTTACTTTAGCTTTTAAGTTGTTTCTATATTTTTCATTACCTTTATATTATTTTGGCTAGTTGATTTAAAAAGAAAACAGAAGCCTTTTAAATGTTTCCTATAAAATTGATAATGTGTTTGTTATAAATCTCATTTATGTCTCATGCATGCCGTAGATGACTATCTCCGATTTTTTTCTGTCCCAACAAATTGTTCCAAGGTAGTAGTAGTATGTAAGCCGACTATTAGATTTTTATAATGTACCAATGTTATTTTTCTGTCAATATTGTTCTGTCTGACTGTCCAGTAAAACACCTATTAGTAAATGACTTGTTAGATAAGGAATGTTTTTTCTTCTTCTTATTTTTATCTTTATGTATCATTTGTCCATTCATATTTTTAGGCATACCGCTTTAGATACCTCTCCATTCCACTTCTATGATATTTTTTATTTTTATTTTATGAAAAAGTAAAAACATTTTTAATTCAAATTCGAAGAATGTCTTATTATACTGTCACTGTCAAAGGGCCCCTAAACATCACAATGATTTATTACATAAATTGCTTAGTCTAGTTCCATTGCAAGCCAACGATTGATTTAGCTATGAACGTCCTTTGAATCAATGCCATTCAGTACTCACCGAGCAATTTAATTCAATTCCCCTTGACATTCCTATTTAGCTTAGTGATAGATGTGGCGTCTCTAAAGGTAAGTGGATAATTATTTCATTACCTAATAACTATTCCGATGTCGTGCGTTGGCCGCTTAAAGGAATCTATGATCCCATTTAATTCTACAGATTTAGTAAAAAACAACTATGGGGTATACATCGCGTAACGATTTTTGCAGCTTACCTTTTTCTGTCTGGGAGCACATCTGAGAAGATATCTCACCTATTTCTAGCGCTAAGCAGCTGCGTGTGCGCAAGATGATTGGCATTCCATCTTAGGACTCAGTAGTGACAATAAATCGGTAACCTTCTTTGTTTAAAGTTATTTGCAAGTGTTCAGGGACTGTAGCAGTATCATTTGGACATAAAGTACGCTTATCACGTCAAATATATATTAAGAAAAATATTAAGGACGTAGGACATAGAACTTAATCGTTGTAAGGAGTTTCCCTCCAATTATTCTCTCCAAGAAAATATATAAAACATTTTACTTTCATCAATCCATTATCCAAGCCGCGTCCAGCAGTGGGCTAAAAATGATAATTTGAACCAACGAATCTTTGAATACTAACTTTATATCTATCTATGCCAACCCGAAAACCGTTTTGTCATATTAAGTAAATTAAATTTGTGGAAATTGAATTATCTAAAAAATGTTTTTGTCACACATTTGCAATACAACTTAGAGAGAGATAAGAAAAATAAATGGTAATACAAAATATCTAAATGAATAGGACCGTATAATAATATTAGTTAAAAATTTTGGTTTCTAATTATAATTATTATATACTTTACTATTTGTTATATAAACTGGTTTGATTTTTTTAACTTAATTTTATTTATTTTTAATCTATAATTTGTTTTTAGATTAACTATCGATGGTGACAGAAAAATGTCCCGAACTGCTTGGTGAATGTAAGATACCGACAGAATAACAGCTCTGTGGTTGCGACAACTCTGTCTGCAACTGGGTTCGATTAGAGGTGAACGGAACAGTGCAGCAATTCTTGCGTGTTTTTGTTGGCTTGTGAAGAAACGGAGATAATTCATTTAACCCGCTGACAAACCGTGACAGTGCAAACGTCGTACGGTATAAAAACATTTGAGCGAATAGTTGATTCTATGTTGCCCTTTCATTGCTGCAACCCGATGTAATTGTTTATATAATTTTTTTTAAACATAAGAGAGGTAAACGAGTATGCGGCTCACCTGATGGTAAGTGACTTCCGCCGCCCATGAACAACTGCAACACCAGGAGAACCGCAGATGCGTTGCCGGCCTTTTGAAAAAGAGTAGACTCTTATAAATAATACATTTGATCATATAATTTTTTTTTTTTTCAGAGGAAGAGGTAAACAAGAATATGGCTCATCTGATGGTAAGTGATCGCCGTCACTCATAAACATCTGCAACACCAGAGGAATGGCAGTTGCCAAACTTTTAGAAAGGAGTAGACTATATTAGTAAAGGTTCCAACGTTGTATCAATCCGAAAAACCAATGGCGACTGTAAATTCCAAAATGTTGTTCCGTGCAGAAAATTCCGTGTAAACGCACGGTTGTGGACCGACCACCATAGATTATGTGGATGGAATTTCGACTTCTGTTGAAATGTACGATGTATAATGTTTAACATGTTAATAAAGTTAAATCAAAACAATATAAGTTAGGTTTTTCACGCTCGTTTTGTAAATCTAATATATCTGAATAAAATAATATGTGAAAATAAGAAACCTAAATCAAGAGGAATGGAGTTTACGTGGTATATATATTTTCACGAATAAATTTATTAGAGAAAAATTGGTTTTTGCAGTATGAAGTTGGTAGAATATGATCATTGAAGAAAATTTTTCGTTAAGTTACCTGTCCTGTTTTGTTGGTTATTACAAACCGATAAAAAAAGAAGTGATAACAAACTTAAAAATTCATCTGATCGTAAGTTTACACTGCAACCAACTTAAAAGAAAGAAACGGAAAAAATGCTTTGTCATCTCTGAGGACTAAGATCGTATACCTCACAGACTATATGAAGAGTGACAGAACAATACATGATAATTCCATGATGTCTAATTTTTCACAATAGGTCAAAAAACGGCAACTATTTTGCCTTTGTGCATTTAACAAAAATATGGGTTCTAATGAATAAATAGCTGTAAAAGCATATTAAGTACGTTTTTTATTATTTTTTTTTATAAAATGATTTCTTATATTTACGCGAACACTACACATTTTTAATTAAAACTAATTTTACGGATTTTATCGCGTATATTAACTTATTTTTATATTCCCGACGTTTCGGGTGCTTTCCAGCACCCGTGGTCACGGGGGACTGAGTTGTTTGACGTCCTGCTGTCATAGTTAGCCCGGCTACCTTCAGTTTTTTAATATTAATTTTTGGTTCGATTTACGCAGAATGAGCTTACAGTATCTTGAAGTCTAGCAGTGGTATACTTGGGTTTGGATTTGATTTTATTAATTATGGGATCCCAAGCAGATGGCAGCACCCATCCATCTTCTCTATTGAAATTAGGATGTTTTTTAATTTCAATAGCCTCGCGAATCATCCTTGGGAGGAATCGGTGTTCTTTTGCGAGGATTTGTGGTCTATCAAATCTAATGTAATGACGGGGACGATCCTGAACATGTTCACAAACTGCAGACTTCCCGATACGTCGGTGCTTCACGTCAGCTATATGTTCTTTAACGCGGGTTTTAATAGATCTTTTTGTTTGTCCTATGTACGAGAGACCACATTCGCAATCCAGCTTGTACACTCCTGCATCTTGTAGAGGGATATGACACTTGACGGATGGTAAAAATTGACCAATTTTCTTCAGCGGCTTGAAGTACGTTTTAATGGAAGCTCTCTTCAAGATGTAGCCAACCTTGTCTGTGACTCCTCTGACATAGGGTAGTACAGCAGGCACACGCTCGACTGTGGCTGGCTTCACTCGGTCACTGTGACGTAGGCGCGGGACCCGAAGCTTGTTGTCTTGCAGTACTTGCTCGACGTGTTGAAGCTTGGCGGCCAGATGTTTTCTGTCACAGATCCCTCGTGCTCTCTGAAACAAGGATTTTCCCACGGTAGCTAACTGTGAAGGATGATGGTGAGATTCACCATTTAAATATCGGTTGGTATGGGTATTTTTTCTGTACACAGTATGATCAATAGTGTTATCAGGATTTCGGATGACTAAAACATCTAGAAAAGCTAGAGTATTGTTTGCCTCTAACTCCACTGTGAATTGTATTTTAGAGTTTATGGAATTAAGGTGGTTTAAAAATGCAGTTACTTTGTCAGATGGTAAGATTGTGAAAGTATCGTCTACGTACCGCTTGTAGAATCTTGGCTTTACAGGAGCAGTAAGAAGGGCTTTCTCCTCAAAGTCCTCCATGAATATGTCGGCGACTACGGGAGATACAGGTGAGCCCATTGTCACTCCGTCTACTTGCATGTAGAACTCTTCTTTCCACAATAAATAGCCAGATGTGAGGCAGTGTTTGAGTAATACTGCATATTCTGTAGGCATGTTGTTATCTTCTAGCTTTCTAGTAACAATTGAGATGCAATCTTCAATAGGTAGGCATGTGAATAGTGACTGAACATCAAAACTGACCATAGTTTCATTGTCAGCGAGATGTAGGTCTTTAATCTCACTAACAAATTGGTATGAATCCTTTGTGTGTGCTCTGGTATGTCCTCTTAGTGGTGACAGTATTTTTGCCAAGTGTTGAGCCAACTTATAAGTTAGTGAATCGATCTGGCTTACTATAGGACGTAGTGGAGCGTTTGGTTTGTGTATTTTCGGTAACCCATACAACCTCGGTGGTTTGGCACATGATGGTATTGTCGAATTCACGTCAAGATCTAATTTTTCGGAGTATTTCTTTATTAAATCAGCAGTTTTTTTTTTTGAGTGTATTAGTTGTAGGGTCTATGTAGACAAAGCACCCGAAACGTCGGGAATATAAAAATAAGTTAATATACGCGATAAAATCCGTAAAATTATTTTTTTTTTGTTTCAAATATTTTACCTATTCTTATGTAAAAAAATGGAAATATCATGTTCTGATCAGATCTGACGAAAATCATGATTTGTACCAAACTTTTTGAAATCTCATGTCAATATTTTGACATGGACTTAAATCTGTAGTCATGTGAAATATGTCAACCATACAGCGTAACCATAGACAAATAATGTACTTTTATACGACTTCAGCGCCCTAAGATTTAAGCAAATAAAGCGTTCAAAAGTCGATAAGTTATTTTGACTTTGTTTATTAATATTTTTAAACATGGAAATGTCATGATTTGCCTCAAAATTTTAACTGCAGAGGCTATTCACTACAGGAATAAGCGCGATTTGAACCACACCAGTCTAACAGGTGACGTAATTTATGATATTCTGTCGAATGTCATTGCTAACTTTTTTTTACAAAAAGTCGTATTATCATTTTTTGGTTCGTCTACCCTCATATGCATTACTAAAACCCTTCAGAGCAGAATACAGCAGTTCCCAGTAAAAGATTGCACCTACACCAACAGACTCTTAGGCAGAAAGAGCTCTGTAGTTAAAAAAAAAAGCCTTGTTAAAAACAATGTTATTTCAATATTCACAAAATATTTTTGGCACAATATAATATTTGTGAATATAAAACTTATTTTATAGTTTTAGTAAAAAGTAATTACTGTATTAGTTAATGAAAATTGTTATTAAGAAAACATTCAAATTAATATTTAATTTCCTTTTATTGCTTTACTGAGCATTTCATTAAATTTTTCATATTTTTACAGAGTAATGAACTTCGCAGCGAGCGAATCGTAATTAGACTAAAAAGCAGCGAATGGTTTCTTCACTTACACAATGTGAATATGAGAGTCAAGTAGAAAACGCCGCGGGCTCCTAAAAGCGTGTCTCTCTGAATTACCCCCTTAATGTGCTTTCCCTGAAGCGTTATGCGGATATACATATTGGACTTATGAAACTTTTTATAAAAATTGTTTAACTTTCCAGGTTTTTAAATATACAATATTTGAACAACATTATTAATTTGTTCATTCATTATATTAAAGTTTACGTGGTAGAGCCACGCTGCAGCTATAATATTATAGTTGTAGCCCGCATGGGTCGGCTCGACCCGGGAAGGACCACGCTCTCATAGAATACCAGCATAAAATAGCAGCTTCATGCAGCCATGTTTCATAATGGTGAGTGTAGAGAACCGGACAACATTTTTAGTGTAAACATTCCACCTTCAAATAATTTATTCTGAATCGCGGATAGATGTAGATATCTTTTTTTATTTTTAATAAGAAGACGCTGTTCCTTCTTACGACACCCACGGGACGATATGGGATAATGGATATTCTTACACCGTAAATATACCTACCGTAAAAGTACATTATAACTTTATACTTTTTCTTATCCTTCAACAGAACATAAAATTTATCTGCAGTAATTAGACCTCTCCAGTTGTAGGGTGGATTTGCCTTAATCGTCACGCTTGGCATATTGACGTTCGTAGTGCCAGACGTCACGTAACTTCGTCACTACAGGCCGCGCCGGTCTCAATAATTAATTAATTAAAATCATTAAATTACTTTTACGTAATTATTTATTATTAATATTATATGTACATTTGTATTTAATTTGTTTTTTTTATAGAAGAGGGAGCAAACAAACATGCGGGTCCCCTGATTATAAGTGACTACCGCCGCCTATGAACAACCGCAACACCTGGGAAATTGCAGATGCGTTGCCGGCCTTTCAGAATCGTGTAAGCTCTATTCTTGAAGGTCCCTAAGTCGTATCTATCTGAAAAATCGCCGGTGGTAAACAATTCCACAGAGAAGTTGTATTAGGAAGAAAACTCTTAGTAAAACGCACAGTCGTTGACCGCCAAGCATCCAGATGATGAGGATGGTATCGTAAATTTTGACGCAATGTACCTTCGTAAAATTTGGCTGCTGGAATTAATCCGAACAACTCCTCAGAGATAACTCAACTCCCATGGTAGATTCGATGGAAAATTCAAAGAGATGTCTTTTCTGACGTATACGCAAACACCAGCCCGGGTCACAACGGAGTGTTCTAATTTGTACTCCGGGTAGGAGAGATATGAAGTATCAGGCGTAGAGGATACCTGAGTCTCGGTGAAAAAGAGCATGGCCGGCTTCGCCATCTCTAGATGGTAGTGGACAGCGTTAAGTTTGGAATGAAGTCCCCTGAAGATGTTACAAAAATTCACGATAGCGTGACAGTGAGCAATATTAGTCGCTAGCGGAATTGAATTTTGCTCCAGAATACGCGAGGCAACCTGAGCACCCACGCTCAGCGGTAGAGTAGCTTGGTCGTGGATGCTCAGCCAGAGATTCTCCAGGGGTGCAGGTACCCCCTGGGGTAGTCTTTCGGTTCATTCCGCTGCCATTTTGATTAGGGGGCAGCTAAAGCTGCCGCGTGGCTCTAACACTGTTATATAGACTTGTATTTGTATTATGTACACTGTTGTATGTATAAGAATACCTTATAAACGATTATACACTGTTGTATTAAGTTATGAATTCCTTAATGCTATAAAATATGCGGGCAATGAATTCTGGTTTATATGAACTTTTATCTGAAAATTTTTTTACTACCCAATTTGTTTCTGCTTAGCATAGTGGTTGACTGGTAGGGAATTAAGTTCGCCATATGTAAGATTTTTTTTTGTCATAAAAGTTTAAATTAATAAATATATTTTCAGCCCCCCGTTAACCGTGGGTGCTATACTCGAAACGTCGGGAATATAAAATCAGTATTAAACACTAGTTTTATTTCAAAGGTATGATAGTGTGATAAGTTTAGTGTTTTTTTTTTGGATAGTGTTATGATTTTATAATCATATTCTAATATTTAAACATCTACATAAGATACAAACAGTGTTAGTGTAAGTATGTTTTATATGTTGCAAATAAACACACACACACACACACACACACACACGTACATGCGCATGCGCACGCAAGCACACACACACACACACACACACACACACACACACACACACACACACACACACACACACACACACACACCGATCCGAGTTTAGCTCTACCAGCACCAAAGAAATTGTTACTTGCAATTTTGAGTGCTGAAATAACAAAATAGCGAAGCCGTATTTTTGGATCTATACAGTAATAAATAATCGTAATAAATAATAAATAATCGTGATTATTATGTAGTTAAAAGCAAAACATAACAATATATAATTCTTCCAATAAACTAAGTCGTATTGTGTCTCAGATTTGTATGGTCTCGTAAATAAGAGAAAAGTCATACTGTACCTTTTGTTTTTGCTTAATCTATTGAAATGAAATATGGGTTATATTTTATGTTCCAAATATAGCTACACGACCGTGGAAAATCCATCTAATTCTGTTAGCTATTAAAAATGTCAGCCATTCGGCTATTTATTCAAAAGCGTTCACCGTTCGCTTTTCCTTCGTAGAGACAGTTTAATTTTCATGGGTTTCTTAACAAAAATATACATATATAGCTTAATGAATTCTCAAACAACATTGATTAATTAATGAATTATCTACATAAAAGCTGTTATTTGGTTTTTATTCATGACAGTTAGACAAACAGATTAAAAAAAAGTTGGCAAAAATTACTTCGCGTACATGTACGCGAAGTAATTTTTTGCCAACTTTGATATAATGGACTTTCGCAAAGTAACGCCTGATTCTCCTAATTAAACAGAATAAAAACATCATCTTAGAAAGATTCTTTTCTTTTTATTTATTTTAGAATAATAGATCTTTTGTTAATTATTAACTGATTTCAAAAAAGAGAAGATTTTCATTGCGTTTCATTCAACGCGTATATTTTTATGTATCGATTAGATTTATTGAAAAGGGATTAACTGACTTAAACGATCCTAATTTATTGAATAGACCATACCTCAAGGGTGGTTCTATTTAAATTAGGAGAAAAATTACAATTCAAAAGTTAGGCAAAATAAGGAATAAAATGTTTATTGCAACTATGTAGACGTCACGTACGTAGACGTACGTGGTAGAACCATGCTGCAGCTATATTATGGGTTGTATCACGAATGACGTGGCTCTACAGGGGAAGGACCACGTTTTCACAGAATATTAGCGTAAAATAATAAACTCAAACTCAAACTATTATTGCTAAACCATAATGTACACAAGATGTTATAAAATAATGTGAGACCAGTGTTATGGACCCTGTTGGGCACGCAATATAGGGGCTAGGAGAGAGGAAGCCTACTTAACTACTTATAAGAATGTCATTGTGATTTATTGAAATAGAATTCAATTTAAATTAGTGATCATTTTGTAAAACCTATATAAGTATTACATATTTGTAAAATATTCATTAGTACTATAGTAACATTTATTAGTTAGGTACTGTTTTAATGTTTTTGTAATTATGATGTCATTATTTTCATTTTTTAATATGTCAGGTAGTTTATTATATAATTTTATGGAAGAACTTAATGTGCTAGAACTGTTTAGTTTTAATCGGGAAGTTGGCAATACTAATTTATTTTTGTGTCGTAACGTGTATTTGCATGGTAAATCTTCACGTTTTGTATAAAATTGCTTATTTTTTCGAACAAATTTACACATCTCCAATATATATAAGCTGAGTAAAGTTAATATTTTATATTTAAAAAAGAACGGTCTGCAACTATCAGTCTGATCTATATTTGCTATAATCCGAATTAATTTCTTTTAAAGGGTGAATAGAGAGGCTGCATCCGTGCTGTTTCCCCACAAAATGATGCCGTAACTCAGCCAAGCGTGCGCATACGCATAGTAGGTTGTTATTGCCGTTTCTATGTTGGTACTTTTTTAATTTCTGACCTGACTCTATGGACATGCGCTTTCCAATTCAAGTGAATGTCTATATCTATACCGAGTAATTTAAATTCTTTCACAGATTCTAAAATTGTGCCACTGTAATCGAATTTTAAATATAGTGAGGTTTTTTGATGGCGATGGAAAGTTAATATTTTAGTTTTAGAAAAATTTATTTTTAGATTATGATCATTTAACCAGTCTGAAAATTTTAGTAATAAGTAAATGAAGTTTTTCATAAATATCAGTATCGTTTTGGCATGAAGTTAATAGCGATATATCATCGGCAAGAAAGACAGATGTTTCTTCTATAGCTTTAGGAAGGTCATTGATGTAAATCAAAAATAAAAGACATCCAACGACACTTCCTTGAGGTATTGATGCATTTATTACCTTGCAATCATAGCGCACGTATGAAATATTTTTGGTAGTGGTATCAAAGTGTTCGATCTCAACGAATTGCTGCCTATCCTTCAAGTACGAAGCAAGCCATTTATGAGCGGGGCCACGAATACCTAACTCGTATAATTTATTTAATAGTATATTATGTTGCACCCTATCATATACCTTCGTCATGTCTAAGAGGATACCTACACCGTATTATTTACTATCTAAAATTTTTACAACTTCATTAATATAATTATACACTGCTAAAACTGTGGATCGGTTTTTTCGAAAGACGTTCTGGCAATCATCAAACATCTGGTATTTTTCACAAAATCTAGTAACACGGTTACAAATGGCCTTCTCAAAAATGTTTGATACAATCGGCAAAATGGCAATAGGGCGATAATTACTTGGATTGGTTTATTTATCTTTTTTATAAACAGGTTTAATAATTGTATTTTTTAGTTGTATTGGAAAGGGGCCTTCGTTAAAGGATTGATTAATTAATATTGTCAACGGTATGGTTAATTCGTCTGCACATTCTTTGATTAAATGAGGTGAAAGTTCATCTATGCCGTGGCTTCTTTTATTCTTTAAGCTTTTAACAATTTTATACACCTCGGGACAGTCGACTAGGCTCAGATACATAGTGTTTTGTGTCGGTCGGAGAACAGGGCGGCCACGAATGCCGCTGCCTGTTGCTGGATTAGGGTTGAACTCACCAATCAACGCGAAAAAGTTAATGAACGCGTTTGCGACTTGTTTTGGATCTGAACTTATCACATCATTTACTTTTAATTTTATATTGCGCTTTTCCTTTGCATTTGTTTTATAATTCATAATCTTTATTGCAATTGCAATATTTGTTCTCTCATTTATTATTTGCCACATAGTTTTGATTTTGTTATCTGAATGTTTTAATTTATTAATATATTGAATTTTTTTTTGCATTATTTACAGTTTTTTTAACGTTTTTGCATATTTTTTATAATTTAGTTTCAGTATTGGGTCATTCGTTTTTGTTGTAAGTATTTTAGCAATCTTTTATATTTACAAGATTTCCTTATTCCTACTGTTAATCAATATTTTTTTGGTTTTGATTTTATTTTGATTCGTCGTTTTGGTATGATTTGGTTCAATAAAGTTATTAGCTTATCGAGGAACTTATCGTAATTTTCATTAATGTTTTTGTGTTCGTCTATTATTTCGTTCCAATCTATTAACTGTAATTGTGTTTTAAACTGTGTTATTGCACTTTTGTTATGAATATGTTTTCCGTGTACCATTTTATAGCTTGGTGCTGCTGTGTCTCATACCGTGAGTGACGAAATCTGGAGACCCGTTTTTCTGGAAGCAAGACATTTTATCTTAGTTTTTCGGGGTAACAACACATCTGAATTTTGATTATTTATCAAGGATAGATGTACATTCCTTAAAGTGTGAATGTGTGCTCATTTGTTACCATTATTCTATATAAAAATATCATATCAGTAATACTTTTAGTTCATGATATTGTTTTTCTGCGTTTCTTGACTGTGCTGACTTTTACGTGTCGAAAAAGTAGATAAATATAATTATGAGTGACGTATGTGAACTATGAGGAAGATTTAGATGAAATGAATTCGGGAAGCGCTACAGTTCAGTACAATGAACTGGGGTGCTGAAATTCTACGCTTCGATGTCAATCAAAAGACCGAGAAAATTTTATAACGAAAAAAAACTGAATATACTCCACTACTGTAATGGAAGACGCTTAAGCTACTTCTGTACTTTGTGAGGTAGCCCACCCCACGTGAGATACAATGAGGCTATAAAATGTGATATGACTATTGCGTGTTGCAGCACACTACCACGAAATAGACACGCCCCCAATTAGACTGATTTCAAGTCATTGCATAAACTGAATTATTCTAATTTGTTATTTTATTTTAATAGGATTGTCACCTGCTCTTGCAAGCTTACATTCCAACCTTATGCAATTTTTATAACCACGTTATGCTCAATAACTCACAACCACAGCTAACATTAAAGAGTTCATATATTCTTCTTTAAAATTTTACATCCAACGTATTCATTGTTATAAATTCGACAGTAAAATTAACGAATAAAGATAAAAAGGTCACAAAAATGAACAACCAAATCTATACAATATGAATAAAAGTGTCTATTTGTAATATCGATGTACCTAGCTCTTATTGAGCTGAGGGATCATTTTAAGTGCCTATTTTCCCGGACTAATCTTCGGAATAACTCAACCTATTATAACGAAACTTGACAAACAGATAGCAATGTATAGAGTGATCTAGGCTATATTTTATCCGAAATCTTTAGAACTTTTTTCTACAAAATCTTAAAATTCATAAAGTAAATAATTACATATTACACACACTAATATATTCTGGTGAAGTCGGGGCGGATCAATGGAACTAAATATAAGGACAAAATAAAAAACACAACATAAAAAAATTGGATGAAAAATTATAACTTATTTAAGTTTAATAAGTAATCCGCCGTGTAGTGGCGGTTAAGAATATCCACTACCCCATATCTTCCCGTGGGTGTCGTAAATGGCCACAAAGGGATACAGGCAGGAGATGGGCAGCAGCATCTTCCTGATAACAGCGAAAGTACAATTAAAAACTGCGCTTGCCAACCCGCTCGCCAAGCGTGGCAACTATGGCAAATACCCCCCAATGATGAAAGCAACAAAGAGGCGGCCCCCAGTCCCTGGCGGCCCCGCTATTCCTGGCGACGGTGGCAACCATGGTAACGGCGGGGCAGGGAGTACTAAGAATCTCCGGTGGAGGTTCGGTTGCCATCTAAAACGACTCAACCTGGCAACATACAACGCACACACCCTGAGGGCTCACGAGAAGATCGTGGAGCTGGAATAAGAAATAGACAAGTTACGCTGGCATATTATAGGATTATCCGAGGTCCGAAGAGAGGGGGAGGACACGGTAATCCTCGAATCCAGCAACTTGTTCAATCACCGGGAGGGTGACCATTTGTCCCAAGGAAGTGTCGGATTTATCGTCCACAAGTCTCTCGTTAACAACGTTGTAAAGATTGAGGGTGTGTCGACGAGAGTTGCGTACCTTATACTCAGAATCACCAAACGGTATTCGCTGAAGGTCATACAGGTTTACGCATCAACCTCGGCACACCCCGATGAGGAGGTTGAGGAAATGTATGAGGATATCTCTAGAGCCATGCATTCCTCCAAAATCCACTATACGGTGTTAATGGGAGACTTCAATGCAAAACTAGGCACAAGAGAGAACGGTGAGCTGAAAGTAGGGAAATTTGGAATAGGGCAACGGAAACCAAGGGGCCAGCAGCTGGCCGACTTCATGGAAAAAGAGGGACTCTTTATGATGAACTCTTTCTTCCAGAAGGGGCCTCACAGGAAGTGGACCTGGTCGAGCCTCGACGGTTCCACAAAAAATGAGATTGACTTCATTATGACTACCAGAGGACAAAGTGATGTCTTCGTTATCGCGAGGGTGAAAACTGGTAGCGATCACCGAATAGTTAGAGGCACACTGAACCTAAACGTTAAGTTGAAGAGGTCTCTTCTAATGAAGTCAACGCTCCGTCCCCCTCGTGCTCTGTTCCTAATTCGCAAAACTTTCCAGCTCGAGTTACAAAACCGTTTTCAGTGCCTAGAAAACTGCAATGAAGTGGATGATATGAATGAAAAGCTCGTGAAACTGTCCATGCGGTTAGAGCTAATTTCTGCAAGACCCACCGCAGAAGAACACTAAAACTCTCTTATCACACTCTTAATCTCATGGCTCTTAGACGGGAGATGAAGCTACATTTTTTAACAGATTTAACAGCATACAGGTAACTGAACAGACAGATCTCCAAATGCATGCGGCGGGACTTGCGCAACTTCAATACAGCTTATATTGAAGAAGCGATCGAGCGGAACCAAGGCTCCAAAGTATTTGCCAGAGATCTGTCTGCCAGAAAGAGCCGACTGTCAAAGCTGAAGACCGAGTGTGGTAGCATCGTTTCCGGGGCACCTGAGATTTTGAGTGAGATTGAGAGGTTCAATGGGCAACTGTACACATCATCGTTGGAGCCACACGTAAGTGTGAGTAACGATCAAAGAGCGAGTCTTATCCGACACTATTCTGAAGATATCCCGGACGTCAGTCTGAGCGGAGATTAGAATGGCTCTCCAGCAACTTAAAAATGGCAAATCCCCGGGCAAGGAGGGAATTACAGCGGAGTTTTTGAAAGCGGGTGGAAAACCGGTACTTGAAGTCCTTCAGAAGCTCTTTAATTCCGTCCTCAATGGTTGCACTACTCCGGAGGCGTGGAGCAGAAGTGCGATGGTCTTGTTCTTTAAGAAAGGCGACAACGCTCTCATGAAGAACTACAGACCGATTTCCCTTCTAGCCTTGTCTACGTGCTGTTTTCGAGAGTCAATACGAGTCGCCTCGCACGCAGACTTGACGACTTACAGCCTCCCGAACAAGCCGGATTCTGAAAAGGCTTTAGTACAATAGACCACATGCATACCCTGCAGCAGATTGTACAGAAGTCCAAGGAGTACAATTTGCCACTATGTCTGGCGTACGTGGACTATGAGAAAGCCTTTAATTTCGTCGAAATTTGGGCTGTGCTGCGGTCCCTTCAGCGATACCAAGTTGTCTGTCGGTATATCGAAGTGCTGAAGTATTTGTACAGTAGAGCTACGATGGCTATCCGAGTACAGAATCAGAGATAGAAACCTATTCAACTGCAGAGAGTTGTAAGACAGGGTGACGTTATATCCCCGAAACTCTTCACTGCTGCATTGGAAGACGTTTTCAAGCTTCTGGACTGGAAAGGATACGGTATTAACATCAATGGCGAGTACATCACTTAACTTCGATTTGCCGACGATATAGTCCTTATGGTAGGATCGCTGGAGGACCTAAACACTATGCTCAATGACCTCAATAGTATCTCCCAACGGATAGGTTTTAAGATGAACACGAACAAAACAAATATCATGTTTAACGTCCATGTCACACCTATGCCGGTAGTTGTTGGGAGCACTAAGCTCGAAGTTGTTGACGAGTATGTTTACCTGGGACAAATAGTCCGTCGGCTGGGCAGCGTTCGGGAAACTACGACACATCTTCTCGTTAGAAATACCTCTAAACCTGAAAACGAAATTGTACAACCAGTGCGTGATGCCAGTGATGACTTACGGATGTGAGACGTGGTCCTTCACTGCTGGCTGTATGAGGAAGCTTAAGATCGCTCAGCGAGCTATGGAGAGGGCTGTGCTCGGGGTGTCTTTGCGTGATAAACTTAGAAATGAGTATATCCGCAGTAGAACCAGAGTAACCGACATAGCCCAACGGATTCGTAAGCTGAAGTGGCAGTGGGCCGGCCATATAGCTCGAAGAACCGACAACCGATGGGGAAGAAAGGTTCTCGAGTGGCAGCCTCGTACCGGTAGGCGAAGCTTAGGGCAACCCCCCACTAGATGGAGTGACGACCTGGTGAGACATGCAGGAAGTCGATGGATGCAGGTGGCTCAGGACCGTGCTTTGTTCAGCAGTGGACTTGTGAAGGGCTGTATGCCTACTGGCGGGACATAGAAAACCTACCTTATATTTATTACTAGCTTTTAACCCGCGGCTTCGCTCGCGTGCGCGTGAATTTAGGGACATCATTAAATGCTGTTCCGTGTCAAATTTAGAAATATTCGATCACTTTTAGAGTCACCTTGGTGTCTATGTCTCTATGTCTGTCAGAGATTTTTTTCATTCTAAAATACTATTAGACGTAGATGATTGGTAATATGCTACAGAAACACGTGAATATACTTATAATATGTCTAGAAACTCCTACTATTATTATTATTTACATTTTACTCTTTACATATATATATATATATATATATATATATATATATATATATATATATATTCATAATTAAAGTAAATTTAGTTTTAACAAAGTAATATAATGTTTATTTGAGACATTTTATTCATATCATTGGTCCTATTTAATATTGATTGGCACCATAAAAAGATATAGATATTTTTATTTACTTCGAGTAGACTTGAAAATTTCATAAATTCAGTTCTATAATAATGAATACCACACATGGATTAAAACTAATTGTTGATGATGTAGGCCGCTGATGTCGTCTTGGAGAAAAATATACTAAAACAATTTGGTGAGCGCGTGTACATCCGCGGGGAGGGAGACATAGGTGTCACCTCGAATGATGTTCTAGTGCAACTAACTCGAAGCGCGGGATCATGTAATCAGCGGTGCAACACCGATGTTGCAAATATACCTTCACCCTACTAATAAAAATCGCGATAAGTGCCACCGTCCCCGTATGCACACGTACTTATTTATTATAGAAAAACAACAAGTACATAAGGTAAGTAACAATGTTTTATGAGTATATATTTTACATATATTATTTTCTATTGATTACTATTATTTATATTTCAAGTGTTCGAGAAGCGACGTGAGCGTCATCAACATCCTCCCCCCAAGTGTCGGTTCGCCGACACTCATCCCCAACCTTGAGAAAGGCCACACGAGCAGCTGATCGCTTCATCACTCCTGACTTAGTCCTAACGTCAACTACTCTGACTCTGCCGTCTGAACCTGGATAAACTTTTTCAATAATACCTATTGGCCAACAGTTACGAAATAATGATGGATCGACTACTACTACAAGATCTCCTACTTTTAATTGCAGACTTTCCCTATCCCATTTACGTCGAGGAATTAGCTCTGGCAAAAACTCTTTTACCCATCTGCTCCAAAATAAGTTTGTCAACCGTTGGGCAATACGCCACTGTCGTCTAAGATACATGTCGCCATCATCAAAGACCCCAGGTATAGGTAAGTTCGAAGAAGATCCTAGTAAAAAATGATTTGGAGTTAATGCCTCTTTACTTTGAGGGTCTACCGAAACATGGGTAATCGGTCTACTATTAATTATATTTTCGACTTCAGCGAGAAGCGTTAATAAAACTTCTTCTCGTGGAGACCTCTCTCTAAGAACGACTTTCAGTGCCGTTTTCACACTTCTAATCAGACGTTCCCAAGCTCCCCCCATATGAGGACTGGCTGGTGGTATAAACTGCCAGGAAACTCCTTTGTTTAATGCTTCGGCTGAAACTTGCTGCTGATTAATTTCTTCAAAAGATTTTCGAAGTTCGGTATCAGCACCTCGCATGTTGGTTCCGTTGTCAGATATGACAGTATGAGGCCACCCACGACGTGCAGCCATCCTTCTAAGAGCCATAATAAGTGAGTCTGCGGTAAGCGTCGATACCATTTCAATATGAACAGCTCGTATTGTTAAACATGTAAAAAGAACACCATATCTTTTGGGTCTCTGCCTGCCCACAGTTACTTCGATCGGACCGAATAAGTCTACACCACAAACAGTAAAAGGTCTTTGATGATGAACTAATCTTTGAGATGGCAAGTCCCCGATGCGAGGCGGTTTTGATGCTGCTTTTCGTATTCGACAAACCAGACACTGTGAAGCTACGGAGCGAACAGTAGGTCTCAGATTTACAACCCAATATTTTTGTCGTAGCTCGTTTATTACAAGTTCATTATACGAATAAGCGGCACGGACGTGGAAGTCCAAAACCACCAGCCTTGCTATGCGATGTTTACCATCCAGAATCACCGGGTTTTTCATAGTTTCAGTGACGTTTGCCGCCGCGTTTATACGCCCTTCTACACGCAATAAGCCGTCTTTATCTAAAAATGGTGTTAATGAACGTAAACGACTATCACGATTAATTTCTTTATTTTGTTTCAGCAAATCAATTTCAGTCTGAAATGATTGTGATTGTGAATAGCGTAACAAAAGTACTTCGGCTCTATTCATTAACAAATTATTAATACACCGAGTACCGGTTTTTCTACATTTTTCTATAAATAACAGCACAGATGCGGTGCAGCGAAGCAAGCGCAACCACACGGAGAAACGGTTTGGATCCGGAATAGGTAAGTCATAAATACTATTACAATTCTCCTTTGGTGATTTTATTACTACATATACTTTATCCAACAGCTCATTGTTGCTCTTTTCGTTATTTTCAGGCTGTCGGGGCCAATACTTTTCTTCCGTGTACAGAAAGGATGGGCCCGTTAACCAAGAGGAGTCCTTGTTGAAGTCGTAATCATTATTTTTTGTAGCTAAATCCGCTATATTTAAATTTGTCGGCACATAATGCCACTCATCAATTTTACTTAACTCATCAATTTCACCTAACCTATTTGCAATAAAAACTTTGTAATTTCTATGCTCGTTACGAATCCAATAAATAACAATCATTGAGTCAGTCCAATAAAAAACACGCGGCGGTTTAATTCTATGCTCCTTTTTTATAGTCTCTGCCAAGCGACATGCTAATACCGCGCCTTGAAGTTCGAGTTTAGGCATAGTTAACGGTTTTAACGGCGCAACACGACTTTTACTCGCAATGAATGACACCTGCACGCAGTTGGTGTCTTGTTTACGCCAATAAGCAACACATGCGTATGCGCATGGAGATGCATCACAAAAAATATGCAACTGCATAAACGTCTCATTGTCGTTTACGGTGCGACCGCTCTTCTCTTTCGCACCGACAGAGTCATCGCCATAGAAATACCAGCGCGGGATTCGAACGTAACTCATTTCTTGTAACTGCGAAATCCAATCTTTGAATAAAATAAATAGACTATCTATTATTTCCTGATCCCACTTTATACCTACATTTCATATTTCGCGCATTAAAATTTTGGATTTTATCGTAAAAGGTGCTAAAAGCCCATGAATATCATATACAGACATTATAATACGAAGAACTTCACGCTTAGTCGGTTTTCGTGATAGTTGTAAAATATCACTCGGTATACGCTTTAACGAAAGATCGAACCCGAACATATCACTCGCGGGAAACCACAAAAGCTCAAGCGTTCGTTCCGGCTGAGATTCGATATTAAACCGTATAAAGCTTGAGAAAGGCCACACGAGCAGCTGATCGCTTCATCACTCCTGACTTAGTCCTAACGTCAACTACTCTGACTCTGCCGTCTGAACCTGGATAAACTTTTTCAATAATACCTATTGGCCAACAGTTACGAAATAATGATGGATCGACTACTACTACAAGATCTCCTACTTTTAATTGCAGACCTTCCCTATCCCATTTACGTCGAGGAATTAGCTCTGGCAAAAACTCTTTTACCCATCTGCTCCAAAATAAGTTTGTCAACCGTTGGGCAATACGCCACTGTCGTCTAAGATACATGTCGCCAAAGACCCCAGGTATAGGTAAGTTCGAAGAAGATCCTAGTAAAAAATGATTTGGAGTTAATGCCTCTTTACTTTGAGGGTCTACCGAAACATGGATAATCGGTCTACTATTAATTATATTTTCGACTTCAGCGAGAAGCGTTAATAAAACTTCTTCTCGTGGAGACCTCTCTCTAAGAACGACTTTCAGTGCCGTTTTCACACTTCTAATCAGACGTTCCCAAGCTCCCCCCATATGAGGACTGGCTGGTGGTATAAACTGCCAGGAAACTCCTTTGTTTAATGCTTCGGCTGAAACTTGCTGCTGATTAATTTCTTCAAAAGATTTTCGAAGTTCGGTATCAGCACCTCGCATGTTGGTTCCGTTGTCAGATATGACAGTATGAGGCCACCCACGACGTGCAGCCATCCTTCTAAGAGCCATAATAAGTGAGTCTGCGGTAAGCGTCGATACCATTTCAATATGAACAGCTCGTATTGTTAAACATGTAAAAAGAACACCATATCTTTTGGGTCTCTGCCTGCCCACAGTTACTTCGATCGGACCGAATAAGTCTACACCACAAACAGTAAAAGGTCTTTGATGATGAACTAATCTTTGAGATGGCAAGTCCCCGATGCGAGGCGGTTTTGGTGCTGCTTTTCGTATTCGACAAACCAGACACTGTGAAGCTATGGAGCGAACAGTAGGTCTCAGATTTACAACCCAATATTTTTGTCGTAGCTCGTTTATTACAAGTTCATTATACGAATAAGCGGCACGGACGTGGAAGTCCAAAACCACCAGCCTTGCTATGCGATGTTTACCATCCAGAATCACCGGGTTTTTCATAGTTTCAGTGACGTTTGCCGCCGCGTTTATACGCCCTTCTACACGCAATAAGCCGTCTTTATCTAAAAATGGTGTTAATGAACGTAAACGACTATCACGATTAATTTCTTTATTTTGTTTCAGCAAATCAATTTCAGTCTGAAATGATTGTGATTGTGAATAGCGTAACAAAAGTACTTCGGCTCTATTCATTAACAAATTATTAATACACCGAGTACCGGTTTTTCTACATTTTTCTATAAATAACAGCACAGATGCGGTGCAGCGAAGCAAGCGCAACCACACGGAGAAACGGTTTGGATCCGGAATAGGTAAGTCATAAATACTATTACAATTCTCCTTTGGTGATTTTATTACTACATATACTTTATCCAACAGCTCATTGTTGCTCTTTTCGTTATTTTCAGGCTGTCGGGGCCAATACTTTTCTTCCGTGTACAGAAAGGATGGGCCCGTTAACCAAGAGGAGTCCTTGTTGAAGTCGTAATCATTATTTTTTGTAGCTAAATCCGCTATATTTAAATTTGTCGGCACATAATACCACTCATCAATTTTACTTAACTCATCAATTTCACCTAACCTATTTGCAATAAAAATTTGTAATTTCTATGCTCGTTACGAATCCAATAAATAACAATCATTGAGTCAGTCCAATAAAAAACACGCGGCGGTTTAATTCTATGCTCCTTTTTTATAGTCTCTGCCAAGCGACATGCTAATACCGCGCCTTGAAGTTCGAGTTTAGGCATAGTTAACGGTTTTAACGGCGCAACACGACTTTTACTCGCAATGAATGACACCTGCACGCAGTTGGTGTCTTATTTACGCCAATAAGCAACACATGCGTATGCGCATGGAGATGCATCACAAAAAATATGCAACTGCATAGACGTCTCATTGTCGTTTACGGTGCGACCGCTCTTCTCTTTCGCACCGACAGAGTCATCGCCATAGAAATACCAGCGCGGGATTCGAACGTAACTCATTTCTTGTAACTGCGAAATCCAATCTTTGAATAAAATAAATAGACTATCTATTATTTCCTGATCCCACTTTATACCTACATTTCATATTTCGCGCATTAAAATTTTGGATTTTATCGTAAAAGGTGCTAAAAACCCATGAATATCATATACAGACATTATAATACGAAGAACTTCACGCTTAGTCGGTTTTCGTGATAGTTGTAAAATATCACTCGGTATACGCTTTAACGAAAGATCGAACCCGAACATATCACTCGCGGGAAACCACAAAAGCTCAAGCGTTCGTTCCGGCTGAGATTCGATATTAAACCGTATCGCCATGTCATTTAAAGTCTCTTTTGGCATATCATTAAGAACATCTGAATTGTTACTTAACCAGTTACGCATCACAAAACCACCTTGCTGATTAATATATGAAACGTCTTTTATCATTTTTGTAGCAGTAGCGACGTCTGGTAAACTATCAATAAAATCGTCCATACATTGATTTTTTCTAATTGCATTAACTGCATCGGGCATTTTATTCTGAAAGCGCAATGTGTTTTTATTTTGGTTAATATATTGCGCTATAAATGGGGAACAATTAGCGCCGAAAATTAGTGACGTCCTTGTTACTACTTCCGAAGCCTAATTGTTCATTTTCATTACTTAAATAAATATCTTTCCACAAAAAACGCAAAGAATTAACATCTTCTGTCCGTACATTAATCCTTAAAAACATGTCTTTTATGTCCCCTATGATACCTATGCGGTTTTCTCTAAATCGTAACATTATTCCTAATAACGATTGTAACAAATCAGGGCCTTGTAAAAGAAAATCATTTAAAGAATAACCGTTCGACTTTGCTGCCGCGTCATAAACTAAACGCAGTTTTTTCTTATTTGGATTATCTACACCAAAGTGCGGCAAATACCATATTATACGTTTATTATGGTTTTCATCGGTCTTGTTAAGTTCTCTAGCATAACCATTAGAAAATAAGTATGTCATTCTTTCACAATAACGAGTTGCATACTCTTTGTTGAGCAAAAATTTTCTTTCTATTAACTTTAACCGATTAAAAGCGTTAGGGTAAGAGTCGGGTAAATGTAATTCATCGTATTTCCACGGTAAGCCGACAGTCCATTGACTAGGTACTAATTCTGCAGTGTCATCTAATATTTGTAAAGCGCGTATTTCGTCTGGGTTGCGGCGCGGCTTCGAACCTACACCAATAGACTCTAACGTGAAGAATCTGCGAACCGCATCGTGCAACTGCGCGCAGGTACATTCACCATTATCATTATCGAGAGAGAGATCGCTAGTAATCGATCCTACCGTGTGTACGTGAAAGACAGACTGCGATGGTCCCGCCTTTTCGGTGCAACTATTAATGAAAGAGACAAAGCGATCAGTGCAATTAACATCACTTACCATATATCCGTGCACACACCATCCAAGCGAAGTTTGAGTTATGTACGGTTCACGCCGCTTACCACGAACACAACGAATGGGAGTAATTAAATGATGATTGTCCTGACCAATTAATAATTTTGGCTTAGCGTTACAATTACATAACATAAAATCTTCACTTAACAATCCATAATTATTAAAGTCCATATTCGGCACTTTTTGTGTTGGTAAATTTAATTCTTTAATTTTACGCGCACGGAAAGTAAACATTTCGTTATACGAATTAGTAACACTAACACTCACTACTTGAGATTCACACACAAGCTCGCCCGAGTCCCATGCGCTGCGCGCGCGCAATATCACGTTTTCAGCGTATAATCCCAGCTCATCTGCTATATCAGAGGATATCACCGTCACAGTAGCTCCATCATCCAGTAGTGCATGCGTATGTAAACTGCCATTCGGTCCGTGAAGAGTGAGCGGCACCACGATAAATTTAATACGATAAATTTCAAAAGCACCTTGTGACAGTGGGATGCCACTGTATGAGTCACTGTTTCATTGGTGCTGGGATGCTCATCCTCACCTCGCTCCACAGTTTTTAAGCTTTCTTCCAATGGTTTAATCCAGTGCAGTAAACGATGATGCGGTTGATTGCAGCCGTCAATGTCGCAATTACTGCTATTACAAGACATACCATTCGTATGGCGGGGGACAAGACATTTGAAGCAAAGTTTATTTACGCGTACAAATCGCCAGCGATCTTTGCGTAAAGCGCGCTTAAACCGTGAACAATCTGAGACACCATGAGCCCCTTTTCGGCAAAATATACACTTTTCAGCGTTTTGTAATTGATTACTATTTGTGTACAGTAACAGCGAGTGTGAACGGTGTTTACGTTCATCGAGCTTCTTTAAATTATATTGAGCGTGAATATGACTTACTCCTGATGCAGCTGTTTTAGTGGCTTCCTCGTATAAAAAATCACTAAGCAATTCCAGCTTCGGTAAATTACACTCTCGCTGTTCATAAACGTAGTCGGTCCATTTTGCGACAAGTAAAGTTGGAAGCTTGGATACGACAATTGATACTAATTCCGGGCTGCGAAGATAATCACTTTGTTGCATTGCTTTGGTAGCAGCCACATAGTTCTTTATTTTTATTGCAAAATTAATGATATCATTATGATAAGTTAGCGGCAACGGACATAGCTTTTTTAGCTGTAGAACTATTTTACTCATAATTGTTTCTGGTTTGCCAAATCGAAGTTCTAAGGTGTCAATTACTAACTCGGGTGTAGTTCCACCAATCAAGAGTGAAGTCACCGCTTCTTTAGCATCGCCACGAAGACACTTACGCAGCCGCCATAAATTCTCTGTGTCACTATATTTGCATAATTGGGTAGATTCTTGGTACGCCTGTTTAAACTGCAACCACTCCATTGGATCTCCAAAAAATAAAGGCAGGTCTTTAGACGTTGCTAATCTTGTTAAGAGCTCCTGGTTCTGTGTTTTATATGATGAGGCAGCCACTGCCTCATTCAAGGCATGTGCCAGCTTTTCTGGGCCGAATGTTTCACGGGAGTAATCTTCTCGGTTCTCCTCATGCTTGTTTCCTGGGGCATTAAGCCAATTTTCAACTTTGCTGGTCGAAGATTTTACAGCCGACTTGTGGGAAGAGCGTGATCGAGATTCCAATTCAGCCATCTCAGCAGCAAGCTGTTTCTTTAGCAGCTCCGACTGAATATTTGCCTTAATCTTGACAGCTTCTGCCCGAGCACTTTTAACCTTGGCTTCTGCTTCAGCTGCTTGTACTTCAGCTTCCGCTGCTTGTATTTCCACGAGAGCCATAGCTTTAGCGGTTTCGTATTCCAATTGCCGTTTGCGTGCCGTACTTGACGACGTGCCTGCTGTCTTTGATGACTTTTTACTCTTACTACAGGCACTTTGCGCATTTTCAGGTTTTTCCAGCACTTCATCCTTTAAGCTGAACGATGGTAACACATCTTGGTTGTTCTTGCACTCCGATTTTGCAGCGGTGCCACGTGGTCGTCGCTTTTTGTGCGGCGTAGCCGGCGTGTGGAACATAACTGGTACTTATTATAATTATATTTTTTGCAGACAACGTAAAGATTCGGCCGAAGGACCACTTTGTTGATGATGTAGGCCGCTGATGTCGTCTTGGAGAAAAATATACTAAAACAATTTGGTGAGCGCGTGTACATCCGCAGGGAGGGAGACATAGGTGTCACCTCGAATGATGTTCTAGTGCAACTAACTCGAAGCGCGGGATCATGTAATCAGCGGTGCAACACCGATGTTGCAAATATACCTTCACCCTACTAATAAAAATCGCGATAAGTGCCACCGTCCCCGTATGCACACGTACTTATTTATTATAGAAAAACAACAAGTACATAAGGTAAGTAACAATGTTTTATGAGTATATATTTTACATATATTATTTTCTATTGATTACTATTATTTATATTTCAGGTGTTCGAAAAGCGACGTGAGCGTCATCAACACTAATGTTACGGGTTTTTTACGCATCTTGACTCCTCACCGAATGAAAGCACCGAAGTTCCGGGAAGTCTAAAGTATGTAAACATGTTTAGTACCGTCCCAACCATTATATACAACAAATCCTTGCAATAGAACACCGAATCCTACCAATGATGATTCGCGAGGCTATTGAAATTAAAAATATCCTAATTTTAATAGGGAAGATGGCTGAGTGCTACTATCTGCTAAGGACTCCATGATTAATAAAATTAAATTCAAACTACTACTGCATTTTAACTATTCTATTTTAACTATGACATCAGGTCGTCAAACACCTCAGTTCTCCCACCCCTCCCGTGACCATGGGTGCTGTAAATTGCCCAAACCATCGGGAATTTAAAAGTTAAAATTAAACGCGATAAAATCCTTAAAATTACTTTTATTCCTTATAAATTTTATACACAGTGAACGTGAGGAACACTACACTCATGAACGGGAATAGAAAAATGTTCGCACTGTTGTGGCGGTGAAAGAAAATCCAACACATCATATCGTCCCGTCGTAAGAGGCGACATAGGAAAAAATAGTAGATGGGATGATCTGCATCATCTTCTTGACAACAGATCAAAATAATAATAGCTGCGGTTGCCAACCCGCCACTATAGCAAATATTCAGCTACTTGACAATTTATGGGGGAGGCCTAGTATCATTTCAGTGGACTTTTGATAGGCTGACGATAATGAGTTCTGCTCATCTTTGCAAGCCTTAATATTTACGGTAGAGTGAAAACATAAATTATCATACCCGAAAACACGAATGAAATAAAAACTGCATATATTGCCCCATGAAAAGTAAAAAAGCAGCTTACATACATGCTACTACTGGGCACAGGCTGTAGTTTTTGGCCAAAAAAGAGTTCGCTGCACTGATTCCAACGCGGTATGAACATAATGTAAATGATTCAATTATTTACATCGTATATTCAGTAGCATTGTATTATTTCATTTTATCAATGTCTTGCCATTTTAATAGAAGTAAGTAGGTGGCGCTAATATTACATGAAATAAGTTCTGTTTCTGTTAAAAATAAGCTATCAGCGCCGCTAGCGGTGAAATACGATAATGATATCGTCATATGACCATATTATGAAATAGCAACGTTGTGTTTAGTTACTAATAACTACAAAAGATTTCTATTCATTGATTTGGTCAAGCTGTATCATGACACGGTCATCAAATAGTAATCACATTTATTTCAGTCATTTTTTCAGTGTTTTCACGAAATGATAGACTACTTTATGATATATGATCAATTCTACGATCTGGCCACGACATAATTAAAAATCTCTTTAATAAAACTATGATGATAATGAAAATTTTGCAACAATTGCAGACAGACCAATTTTTATCACTTTACATATATATTAGTAATTGAAATAAATACCTTATCAAATTTCATATTTTTGATAGACGTCACTATTATCTATTGAAATTATTACACTTTTAAAATAAAATAACAAAAATACTAAAAAACTGAACGTTACAATTTTTAATAATTATTTAAATCTAATAATTTAATCATATAAATGTAAGTTATTTATATTATTTCATTTATTAGTAACTGAAGGCAAAATATACAACATTTTCCATTTGATGATAGATGGCGATGTTTTTAATACGAAATCGGTGTAGTTTCAAATTATTTTACCAAGATTATAACTATATTTTAAACTTTATTTACAAATATGGTAATATGGTATTTATTCGAAAAACAGCCGTCATTCCGCCTACAGACACAACAGAAAATTAACATCTAAAGGAAATTAATATACTTAACCTTCCTTTTTTGAAGTTCCGTAATCGGATAAAAAGTAGCCTATAAGTTGCCCCGGGTTACTGATTACCTACATACAAAATTTCATGTAAATCGGTTCAGTAGTTTTTGCGTGAATCCGGAATACACAGACAGACAGACAGAAAGACAGACAAACAAAAATTCTAAAAACCACTAATTTGGCTTCAGAACCCTTTATTTAGTCCCCTGGACTTGTTTTTTCAAGAATATATTAGAATTACAGACACGACTTTTCTACAGATTTATTATATGTATAGATGTACACATCGAGATCTGTAAATTAACCTATGTTCACAAAATAAACAGATTTGATTTGATTTGATTTGTAATGATGAAGTAATCAAATTTTACAATTTAACCTTCTATATTATCTATTTAAAAGTAAAAAAATAATAATATTTATGTTAAATGTTTTGTAGCTATCGTGTTAAATATCAAAATTACAGAAATAAATTTTTGAATGAAAACAATATTTACTTCCCCTAATTGAAACACTAGTACGTTTATACAATGTCAAAAAAACAGAGTACATGGTCTTTGAGGCCGCTGGTAAATGTCACAATATTGCAGTTAATGTTACCCTTAATGGCATGAACGTGAAACGAGTCACTAAATTTAAATATCTGGGGCATATTATTACTAGTGACCTCAAGGATGATGCTGACATTGAAAGGGAGCGCAGGGCTCTAGCGGTTAGAGGTAATATGTTGGCTCGCAGGTTTTCCCGTTGTACAAAACAAGTTAAGATTACGCTTTTTAAAGCATACTGCCAGAGCGTATACACGGGGAGCCTGTGGGTCAAATACACCAAAAGATCGCTTGAAGCCCTGCGCATCCAATATAATAATATATTCAGGATGCTGTTGGGACTGCCTCGTTTTTGTAGTGCATCAGGGATGTTTGCTGCATACCAAACAGACGGTTTTAATGCCATCATACGCAAAAAAACCGCATCCCTTATTAGCAGGGTACGAGCCAGTCACAACAGCATTCTGAGTACCGTAACTGATAGATATACATCGCCGCTGTGGAAATGTCTTGTGCAGAGACTGATTACTGGGCCCTATCCACCCCCATGATGATCTGTCTCGGCACAGTGTAGTTATTTTATTTCCCTAGAATTTAAGCAAACAATTGTACTACCACTGTAACTAACCCTTGTTATTATTATTGTGTTACTAACCCACATATGGATATCAATTATCTGAAATAAAGAATTTATTATATATTATTATTATTATCTACCAAAAGGACTTTTAGATGGCAACTAAGGAAATTATTCCTACATGGATAATCGGATTAAGTGAAAACCCGGCTTAGGATATTATTAATTTGTTATGGAGATTACGTACGTGTTAACATTAGTTTACATATTTTGAACAAAGATTCGGATTTGGTGCAAATACATAATTGCAAACTACGTACGGATAATTTTTTATAGAATATGTGTGACAAACGAGCAGACAGTCCACCTGATTTCTAGTGGGTCATGTGGCCCATAGACATCAACATCTATCGATTAAGAATCAAAATGAAGATGCGTTGTCACCCCTGAGAAGAAAGATGGAATACTGCGTTTCAAGTAAAACGAATCTCATGTTCTCTACTTTCACCTTATGAAACGGCAGAATTAACTGTATTCTGTAATAATGCGGTCCTTCCCCGGCTAAGTCGACTTATTTTTGGTTCAAACATAATATAGAATATAAAAATACATAAAATCACGTATAATAAATGCTTTTATTAAGAAAAAGTGTTAAAACAACTTTTCATGCAACAAGCATGACACAATCAGGGATAATATCGGGCCCCTCTAACAGGTGCCCGTGTTGTCGTGGCCGATGTCTTATTTGCCGTGGCATGGTTACCCACGTTGAACTAATAAGGAACCTACATGACTGGCCCAAGGTGGCTAGTGCGTCCTAGTGGGCTTGGTGAGGCCATTTCAGGTGTGTTGGTAGGCAGCAGACTCCCCTCTCGGAGTCTTCTTCGCCTACCACCGCAGCCGAGTTCGAGTCTCAGGAGAAGAGGACTACTGGTATAGTGATGCGCTATTCGCCCTACCCTCCGCGACTATGGCGGGGCAACCCCGATAATGCGGTCGTGGTGGGGATCATGGTGGTGGAAAAGGGGTGACGGTATCGCGAGGCCCCTCTTTTAATATTCGGTCTCTGTCGGTTTGGCAGATCTGGTCTATGAATAGCTTCGTGGGTTCGAAATTTGGTTGGCCGCGAAGTTATAGACCAAATCCGCCGCTGGGGTGGGGGTGGGTTACTGCTTCCGAGTACTTGTTTTTTCTAGCTCCGTGGCCTCCACGCATCAGATTCGCGGGGTTCCGTTGCGAAGATGGAGTTGGAGGCCGTGAAGGAAGGGTCATTTGTGTTCAGTACTACTCTCCAGGGAAGGAGTCGCCATGGGGCCACCGACACTGTTGGGGGCACAATATGTGCTAAAGCGTTCCATTGACCCTGCCAATATAAGCTGAAACACCATGGGGTTTTAGTTGGTACGAATCCGACATAATCCGTCCATGAGAGTATGCGTAGGCATTTCCCCATATAAAAAGGGGGGTAGTATCGGTTCTAATACTGACAAGCATATAATAATGAAAATTGGACTTAACCGAGTTAATATCAAGTAAGTACATTAAATAAAAATTAATATATTATTTTTACACAGCTTTAATTTAAACAATATTAATACCATAATATTTTTTTTATTAAAAACTTAAATCATCGCCCAGTACTACTTCCCGCAGTAATTCTTACTCGATCTGAACGCTGGCATTGTTTCTTCGCAGAACGGTTACACTTTATCTTTAAGCAAACAAGAAAACAATCAGTCTTTTTATTAACAGCGTCGAATCGTTACGAATACAGTTTCAGCGAATGCACAAATATGTAGTGATCGCTCGGAAACATGTGCAACTTACTCTGATAGGGTATTACACCTATTTTAAAATAGTATTTTAAATTAATCCTAGAGTGATAATGAACCACTATAATTTTTATTTAAATTATTTTTTTTAAAACCGACGAGTGCGATAAAACTTATTTTTAATTTATCGTTTTAAATTTTCGCGCGAAAACGCTAGCGGCTATGCTATTAGGCTCGTGACGTCACTGGCCTTGTAAACGAAACGGTTTTGCAAAGGAATAATATGTCTTTACGTGTTTAATATTGAGTTATCATTAGTGTGTTGTGTTGCATTCAAGCAAAGCACACGCAAACACGAGCACAAGAACGCCGGAAAAGTTATGGATTCAAGTGCCAACTGATTTAAATATGAGAAGTACTTGGTTAAAACTGGCAATAAGAGACCCGATGGCTTTGTCTACAAAAACTAGACTTTACTTCTGTGAAGATCACTTTATGACTTCATATTTACATGACTTATATTTAACTTTCGTTTATACAAGACAAAATATCGTGGTGATTATGCATCATAGATATAACTAATGATTGCTAATGATTCTAATCATAGATAAACATGACTTTGTATTATCAAGACAATCTGACCTGGTATTGTGTTATTGTATTTTTTTCATAATAGGGGTGCCAAACAAGCACGCAGGTCACCTGATGGTAGGTGGATGTTGTGGCCCATACACATCTACATCTATCCTGGATTCTGAATTAAAATGCAGATACGTTGCCATCCCTGAAGACTAAAATAGAATGCCTCGTTTCCAGTAAAAAGGGTCTCCGGTTCTCTACACTAAACATACGAAACAGCAGCATTGTACTGCTTTTTTGCGTTGGTGTTCTATGAGAGCGTAGTTCATCCCCTGTTGAACTGACCCATTCGTGCTTCAATCATATTAAAGCTGCAGCATGGCTCTACCACATCTAAAATAGGTCGTCTTGTACAAACGAAAGTCGGCAATAGATACATTCATGTTTTAACATTCTTCAACTCGGCAGAACAAAGACTGGGATTGAGTTTTTATAGGATAAGGTGACAAACGAACACATAGTACACCTGATGGTAGGGGGTTGCGGATGTAGATGTCTATGTGCCACAATATATAGACATCTACATCTATCCTCAAAATCAATCAAAATGCAGATGCGTTGTCACCCATGAGGACTAAGATAGATTGCCTCTTTTCCAGTAAAAAGGGTCTCCGGTTCTCTACACACACCATACGAAACACAGCAGTGTTAATTTGCTATTTTACGCTGGTATTCCGTGAGAAAGTGGTCCCACCCCGGTCGAGCAGACCCATTCGTGCTACAAATATACTACTAATATAGCTGCAGCATGGCCCTTCCACGTAAAAAATGCTCTGCATGCAAAAAATTATTTTATTTTTAAATATGACCACAATCAATGTATTTATCCTTGGTAGTACTGTCTGCTTTTACGAATCCATCTTTCATGATGCCATTTCTATAAAATACGGAATAAAAGTCAACAATCGTGATGATAACTTGAAACTTTTCGAACACATTTGCTCATTTACTATAAAATTGACCTTACAACGGAATCTAATATGGCAGATAGTAATAATATGTAATAATATGGCAGATTAAAAAAATATTCTTGAAATGGAATTATAAAATTTATAATGCATTTTACTGAATAGAAATCAACATTTCTCGTTTACTTGTTACAATACCTATGATAAATATATATTTTTACATGGTGCAAAATACCCCATTGTTGAGGTAGATTATGATGGATAGTAACTCTTAACTTCTTTTTGCAAGGGTATAAATAAAGTAGTAATATGCTAAAGGAGAAGATAATGAAATGTCGTGGATTGAGAAAGCTTACAATTTTTGACAGGTGTTAGATTTTAACATTTTTGTTAATTTGGATTTCGGCAGTCACGCTAATTATTTTAAAATCGAGCAAATCGTACATTTAATATTCATAATATTTGAATTTTAAATATAGATATATTAAAGATAAAACAAACTTCAAAGAAATAAAAAGAAATTAGTAATTTCACATTCTGAATTTTGTTCTAACACATCGCATAGTGTAGTAAGAATTAAAACTTCGACTTCAGGATGTAAAATTATTTAATTCTTTTTAGGTCTCGAAGTTTTTATTATAAGTTTTTTTGGACCCTTTAAGTGAACCAAAGAATATAACAAGCTCAAGTGGCAACCAAAATGTTGTCTAAATAATTACATTAAAGATTTCATCCCCTTTGCCACTTTAATGAGTGGAATTTTTGCTTTAAATTTATAGGAGATATGCGTGATCCCATTTAAATTTGAAAAAATATGATATATTTCATTAAAAAAAATACAGTTCACAATTGACGAAGAAATTGCGTAGCAGACATATTATGAAAAAGGAAGTCAAATTAAATTATAATTAATTTTGTACGTGGTAGAGCCATGCTGCAGCTATATTAATAGTATAGTTGTAGCGCAAATGGGTCGGCTCGACCGGGGAAGGACCACGCTCTCACAGGATACCAGCGTAAAATAGCAGCTTAATGCTGCTGTGTTTCGTATGGTGACTGTAGAGAACCGGAGACCCTTTTTACTGGAAAAGAAGCATTCTATCTTAGTCCTCACGGCTGACTACGCATCTGCATTTTAATTCACAAACGAAGATAGATGTAGATGTCTATGGGCCGCAGCAACCACTTACCATCAGGTGCTCGTTTGTCATCCTAATTCTATAAAAAAAAAAGAATTAAGGACCTATTCATTTTGTTTTAAGTGGGCTAAATTATATGTAAGGAAACAAAGTGCCAATATCATAATAATAAACATAATCACAGCAAATCCCAATATTAATAACTTTTATTGCAATACAAAATATAACGAAGTAATATTGCTAAACGATGTCCTTTCCTCGCTACACAAAGATAATAAGGATTTTATGAAATGTTATCGATAATTTCCATCTGATACTTTCTGTTCGGCTGATTACGAAGGAACTTGGTCATTTGCCTAATTATCTCATTTTGTGCCAAATTAACATTCGTTTAGAAGTGTTTTGAACGATCTACTTGAAATTGCCTGTTCCCATTCCACGTTCCTATGCTAATTTTCTGTGATTCGTTAGCATTTTATGATTACCAAAGTTTTACTTGGATAAAGCTTAATCTAAATTTATCTCTGTGTCATACAAAATCATGTTATACATATTTATTTAATTAAGAAGCACATTCATAAGATGTAAAATTATGAGTTTCGAGGACCGAAAAATGATAAATAATATAATTTTAAAATATTTTTCTCATTTTCAATGTTTACTTATTAATATGAATTTGAATGACCTCTAGACACTTAGATGAACGACTGGCTGCATAATTTGAAAAGTGCGAGTAAATTAGCTATTATCAAATGATAATAAAACGACCTGAATGATTTTTTTTATATAAATCATAACGGTTTAAGGATTTTATAAATATAATCTTTAGGATTCTGGGAAAATCGACATCCATTTTAATGATTTTACCTTTTGAATCTATTAGTAGCGTTTTACGTAAAGCAAGTTCATGATCAAAGATGCAAAGCTTTAATAACGTTTTATTATTATTATTTTAAATTTGGCAATATCGCTCAATGGTTGGTATCGCAAAGTGCCATCTGGCAGCATTTGACTAAGTGGGTATGAAGTATATTGGTGACTTTAATTTAGTTGCAACAAATCATGTTATTGTCAAACATATTCACTGATATCTAGATCTCTATATTCAATAGCTTGGAGAGTGTGCGCAGTAATTAAGTGCCTTAATTCCTCCCTCTCTTTTTATCTTCTCCTTCAAAGGGGACCTCCCCTTTGTTGTCGATATTCCACGCAATCGTACTAATTTGCTTCATATTTTGTGATGCGGACAGCAAAAGATTGAAATGATTTGCTGGCGTCTGTCTTTCCATCCTATTACTATTTAGATATCTTCAAAGCAAAAGTAAATAGGCTTTTGTTACAATAAAAGAGTGCAATTTACCATTTAAGGTTTCATCACCACTTTCTACTTGGTGGAATTGTAGTTAAGCTCATACTTGTAATAAGTAAATAAATATAAATCATAACAATATGTGATCGAGGTGGTGACGCAATACATCATCAAAATGAACCATCTGGCTGGTTACAAAATTTTCAAATTTAGCCAAAAGCTATCCAAACATCGTGTAGTAGTGGTGATATCATGTTCCAGCTGTCGTGGGAGATAGCAGAAAGAAATGAAATAGGAAATAGGCATCTGCATCTTCTTGCCTGCCAAGCGTAGTGACTATATCTATATCAAATATCCTTATATAAGGCTATCTATGGCTCCTCCTTATTCACAGTTCACTGTCTATATACCGAAATGGACTTTTGATAACAATACATATTATCAATTTTATAGGAATGATTTAAAAGGCTTCTGTTTTCTTTTTAAATCACCTATCCAAAATAATAAAAAAGTAATGGAAAATATAAAAACAACTTAAAAGCTAAAGTAAAATAAAAAAAAAAAAAAAAAAAGTAATATTCACCTAATATATTTGCTTTTGAAGTTAAGACTAACTTTTTTTTAAAATTCTATCTAAGGACTGAGTCTAAATAGTTTTATTAAAAATACCATTTTTTTGACAGTTTAGAATACTTTCCTCAAATTCAAATGAACACCTAATTTTTTTCGCATAGCCTAGTACTTAGTGCTAAAACTTTGTGAAAATTGCAAAACTTGACTTTCGACGTTTCGACGAAGTTGATGCATAAAGAATATATTTCTCATATTTCTTTTAAGTATTAGATTTAATATAATATAATAAAATTATCAACATAGGTAGCCTGATTATTTGGTATCTTTGCAAAACGTTTCATTTATTAAGATTATTATCTCCAGCTAAGATGTTTTCAGTTCCACCCTACCACCCTGATTTGGTTTCCAAGCCCGTCGTATTGATAGGCCCCAATGTCCTCTGACACTATCGAAAGGCCTGTCTTTGCCACAATGATTAATGTAAGCCTGGTGTTATCGTAAACCTACCTTTGATTTAGCTACAAAAAAAAGTGTTAGAGGACATCGGGCCCTATCAATACGACGGGCTTGGAAACCAAATCAGGGTGGTAGGGTGGAACTGAAAACATCTTAGCTGGAGATAATAATTTTAATAAATGAAACATTTTGCAAAAATACCAAATAATCAGGCTTTCTATGTTAATAATTTTAATATATTGTATTAAATCTAATACTTAAAAGAAATATGTGACTTTTACTGCTTCCATTTGATATTCTTTATGCATCAACTTCGTCGAAACGTCGAAAGTCAAGTTTTGCAATTTTCACAAAGTTTTTGCGCTAAGTACTAAGCTATGCGAAAAAAGTAGGTGTTCATTTGAATTTAAAGGAAAGTATTCTAAACTGTAGAAAAAAAATGGTATTTTTAATAAAACTATTTAGACTCAGTCCTTAGATAGAATTTTTTAAATAATTAAAGTCTTAACTTCAAAAGCAAATAAATTAGGTGAAAATTACTTTTTATTTTTATTATTAACATACTTACCTTTTTAAGTTGTTTTTATTTTTTCCATTACTTTTTTTTATAATTTTGGCTAGTTGATTTAAAACTAAAACAGAAGCCTTTTAAATGTTTCCTATAAAATTGATATGTATTTATTATAAATCTCATTTATGTCTCATGCATGCCGTAGATGACTATCTCTGATTTTTTTCTGTCCCAACAATTTGTTCCAAGGTAGTAGTATGTTAGCCGACTAATTAGGTTTTTAAAATGTACCAATGTTATTTTTCAAACAAGTCGACTGTCTAGTAAAACACTTACTAGTAAATGACCTGATAGATAAGTAATATTTATTCTTCTTGTTCTTTTTACCCTTCTCGCATGTTGTTAGGGTCGGAACAGCATGCCTTTCCACTCTATATAAATATCAGCAGTCATCTCATCACTTACTTCTTTCTTACGCGTATCACTTGTCCATTCATATTTTGAGGCATACCTCTTTAGATACAACTTCTATGATATTTTTATTTCTATTATATGAAAAAGTAAAAACATTTTTAATTCAAAGTCGAAGAATGTCTTATTCTACTGTCACAGTGAAAGGGCCCCTAAACATCACATTGATTTATTACATAAATTGCCTTAGCCTAGTTCTATTGCAAACCAACGATTGATTTAGCTATGAACGTCCTTTGAATCACTGCCATTCAGTACTCACTGAGCAATTCAATTCAATTCGCCTTGACATTCCTATTTAGCTTAGTGATAGATGTGGCGTCTCTAAAGGTAAGTGGATAATTGTTTCATTACTTAATAACTGTTCCGATGTCGTGCGTTAGCCGCTTAAGGGAATCTATGATCCCATTTAATTCCATGGATTTTGTAAAAGACAACTATGGGGTATATATCGCTAACGATTTTTGCAGCTTACCGTTTTCTATCTGGGAGCACATCTGAGAAGATACCTCACCTATTTCTAGCGCCAAGCAGCTGCGTGTGCGCAAGATGATTGGCATTACATCTTAGTACTCAGTAGTGACAACAAATTGGTAACCTACTTTGTTTAATGTTATTTGCAAGTGTTCAGGGGCTGTCATGGTCATGGCAACTCTGCCTGCAACTGGGTTAGATAAGAGGTGAACGGAACAGTGCACTAATTCTTGTGTGTTTTTGTTGGCTTGTGAAGAAACTGAGATAATTCATTTAGCCCGCTGCAAAATGTGACAGTGCAAATGTCGCGGTATAAAAATATTTGAACGAATAGTTAATTCTGTGTTGCCCTTTCATTACTGCAGCCCGATGTAATTGTGAATATAGATTTTTTTTAAATATAAGAGATAAACAAGTATGCGGCTCACCTGATGGTAAGTGACTTCCGCCGCTCATGAACAACTGCAACACCAGGTGAATCGCAGATGCCAGCCTTTTGGAAAAGAGTAGGCTCTTATAAATAAATCATTTGATCATATAATATTATTTTTTTTACAGAGGAAGAGGTAAACGAGCATATGGCTCATCTGATGGTAAGTGATCGCCGTCGCCCATAAACAATCACAACTCCAGAGGAATGGCAGTTGCCATATTAAAGGTCCCAAAGTTGTATCAATTCCAAAATGTTCGTGCAGAAAATTCCGTGTAAACGCACGGTTGTGGACCGACCACCATAGATTATGTGGATGGAATTTCGACTTCTGTTGCAATGTACGATGTATAATGTTTAACATGTTAATAAAGTTAAATCAAAACAATATAAGTTAGGTTTTTCACGCTCGTTTCGTAATTCTAATATATCAGAATAAAATAATATGTGAAAATAAAAAAAACCTAAACAGAGAGCAATGGAGTTTAAGTGGTATATATATTTTCACGAATAAATTTATTAGAGAAAAATTGGTTTTTGCAGTATTAAGTTGGTAGAATATGATCATTGAAGAAAATTTTTCGTTAAGTTACCTGTCCTGTTTTGTTGGTTATTACAACCCGATAAAAAAAGAAGTGATAACAGACTTAAAAATTCATCTGATCGTATGTTTACACTGCAGCCAACTTAAAAGAAAGAAACGGAACAGATGCTTTATCACCTTTGAGAACTAAGATCGTATACCTCATAGACTATATGAGGAGTGACAGAATAAAACATAATAATTCCATGATGTCTAATTTTTCACAATAGGTCAAAAAACTGCAACTAATTTGCCTTTGTGCAATTAAAAAAATATGGGTTCTAATGAATAAATAGCTGTAAAAGCATATTAAGTATGTTTTTTATTATTTTTTTTTGTTTCAAACTATTTATCTATTCTTATGTAAAAAATGGAAATATCATGTTCTGATCAGATCTGACGAAAATATCATGATTTGTACCAATTTGTACCAAACTGTTTGGAAATCTCATGTCAATATTTTGATATTGACTTAAATCTGTAGTCATGTGACATATGTCAACCATACAGCGTAACCATAGACAAATAATGTACTTTTATACGACTTCAGGGCCCTAAGATTTAAGCAAATAAAGCGTTCAAAAGTCGATAAGTCATTTTTAAAAGGAAATATCCTATTTTGTACCAACTTTCAATCTGCATACCAGAAATGTATTAAATGTATCATGTTTTGTTCCGATTTTTTTATTAATATTTTTAAACAGGTAAATGTTATGATTTGCCTCAAAATTTTAACTGCAGAGGTTATTTACTACAGGAATAAGCGCGATAACAGGTAACGTAATTTATGGTATTTTGTCGAATATTATAACTAGTCAGGTCATAAGTATTGTCACACAGTACAAACTTTTCTTTTAGAATGCTGGCCACAAAAAAGTTTATTGAATTCGAATTTCGAATTGTTCATGAAAATAAAATTGTATACTTTTTAGAATTTTACTCATTTTTAAATATGGAGTGGACGCTTAAAGAAGACCGTGTTGCAGTTATTGCGTTGCATCGTTGCGGTTTCGCTCCAATTCAAATTTTAGACATACTGAAAAATTTGAATATAACCAAAAGATTCGTTTATCGTACCATCAAACGATACAATGAAGACTCTAGTGTAGATGACAGGTCAAGAAGTGGTTGCCCTCGGTCTGTTAGGACTCCAGCAGTGATAAAAGCTGTGAAGGCGCGAATTCAAAGAAATCCCAAACGTAAGCAGAAACTGTTGGCCCTTCAGATGGGGTTAAGCAGAACCACGGTGAAAAGCGTGTTAAATGAAGACTTAGGGCTTCGGGCATATCGAAGAAAAACAGGACATCGTTTGAATGCTCGTCTAATGGACCTGAGACTGAAGAGATGCCGCGTTTTGTTGAAGCGGTACGCGGGAAAAAAATATCGGGAAATTCTTTTTTCGGATGAAAAAAATTTTACCGTTGAAGAGAGCTACAACAAACAAAATGATAAGGTGTACGCACACAGTAGTGAAGAAGCGAGCAACCGTATTCCGCGTGTCCAACGAGGTCATTTTCCATCCTCGCTCATGGTATGGTTGAGAGTTTCTTATTGGGGCTTAACAGAGGTACATTTTTGTGAGAAAGGTGTAAAAACGAATGCAGTTGTGTATCAAAATATAGTCCTGACGAAACTTGTGGAACCTGTTTCTCATACCATGTTCAATAACAGGCACTGGGTATTCCAACAAGATACGGCGCCAGCTCATAAAGCGAAGAGCACACAAGACTGGCTGGCGGCGCGTGAAATCGACTTCATCCGGCACGAAGACTGGCCCTCCTCCAGTCCAGATTTGAATCCGTTAGATTACGAGATATGGCAAAACTTGGAGGAAAAGGCGTGCTCAAAGCCTCGTCCCAATTTGGAGTCACACAAGACATCCTTGATTAAGGCAGCCGCCGATATTGACATGGACCTCGTTCGTGCTGCGATAGACGACTGGCCGCGCAGATTGAAGGCCTGTATTCAAAATCACGGAGGTCATTTTGAATAAACTTTAGTGTCATAAGAATCTATGTTTTGTTAAGTTCATTTTGGTATATAAATTGTTACATAATGAATAAACTTGTTTCAATTATTTTATATTAAACATGTGACAGAATTTATGACCTGACTAGGTATATAATTATACACAGTGGTAGAGCCAGGCGGCAGCTCTTGCTGTGTTCTTCTGCGTTTCGCTTGGTGAATGCAGGTGGCCGGAGGCCCTTTTTACTGGAAATGAGGCATTCCATCCTAGTCCTCACGGATGAGAACGCATCTGCATTTTGATTTGTAATAGAGGATAGATGTAGATGTCTGTGGGCCGCAGCAACCACTTACCATCAGGTGGACTGTGTGCTCGTTTTTCACCCTTATCCTATAAAAAAATGTCATTGCTAACTTTTTTTTTACAAAAAGTCGAATTATCATTTTTTGTTTCATCTACCCTCATATGCATTACTAAAACCCTTCAGACCAGAATACAGCAGTTCCCAGGATGCTGTTTGGCGGCACATATATATAAGTACAAGATTGCACCTACACCGACAGATTCTTAGGCAGAAAGAGCTCTGTAGTTAAAATAAAAACCTTGTTAAAAACAATGTTATTTTAATATTCACAAAATATTTTTGGCATAATATAATATTTGTGAATATAAAACTTATTTTATAGTTTTAGTTAAAAGTAATTACTGTATTCGTTAATGAAAATTGTTATTAAAAAAAACATTCAAATTAGTATTTAATTTCCTCTTATTGGTTTACTGAGTATTACATTATATTTTTCATATTTTTAATGTAATTTAAACAAGAATATAATATTCTTCTACATACGTACTTTTAATGAACTTCGCAGCGAGCGAATCGTAATTAGACTAAAAACCAGCGAATAGTTTCTTCACTTACACAATGTGAATATGAGAGTCAAGTAGAAAACGCCGCGGGCTCCTAAAAGCGCAACTCTGTGAATTACCCCCTTAATGTGTTTTCCCTGAAGCGTTATGCGGACATACATATAGCACTTATGAAACTTCTTATAAAAATTGTTTAACTTTCCAGGTTTTTAAATATATGTCGGAAGTATAGTGGGAAGTATATTATGGAAGTATTTATGGAAGTATAGTACAGAGACTAATTTTGTAGTTAGGAATAATAATTAATTCGTTTACACGAATTAATTATCCAATGAGTCGAGGATAAACTAGTAACGGAATACGACAAGTGTACCGTTCCACGTCAGAGCCAAGACTGTCTTAACGGCGGCCGCTCAGTCCGTTTTATACAAGCAGGACGGGCGGTAACGCAGGTGCGATGCCGCAGGTGTGCGGTACACGTGTCGTTTACAAGAATTCTGTCTTGCTAGACCAACGCCACCGCATCTACAACGGTGCAGGTGCCGTCACGGCCATACTGACATGCGTGCGTCCTCGCACGCGCTCCATTACAATTTAAGTTATCTGTAACAACTGTAATCTGTAAAACATCGTTCGATTATCCTGACAAAACAGCGTCTGGTCCGGTCTATACTGACCCTTCAGACTCTGGTGATAATCAGTTTTGTTCCGGCACTAAGCCCTACAAAACTTTTATCAACTTTATGCTAGATCGGAATGATTAGTCTGTAGCTTTTTCTATTTCCTCTTTTTTTTTTCAAGTACTGTTTTCGCTAGTCTGGAATCACTATTCCCTATAGCTATATCACTGGACCGGCACAAAGCCCTGCAATGATTGTAAGAACTATTCTTTTTTCTTAATCTCTTTTTTTTTCAGTACTATTTATGCTAGTCCGGAATCACTATTCCCTGTAGCTTTATCATTGGACCGGCAAACGCCCTGCAATGATAGTAAGAACCACATTTTTTTTTCTTACTCTCTTTTTTTTTTTCAATTCAGTATAGAACAGTTACAGACCAATCACACCGCAAACATGTCCCCGTCACAATTACACAAAAGTGTATCGTGAGGGACGTAGTGACACGATAACACCCAAGTATGTATACCAATAGCAACACGACACATATACCAGTGCAGCACAGACCAGCCTCCCTGCAACTTCATGTTCCTTTCCTGCACTAGAATAATTACTTCGCTAGAGTGTTGCAACGTCTCTAGTATTTTCTAGATGCACAGACACGGATACTTCTGACTGTCGCACGTCCTCGTGCGGTTGACAGTGAACAGCATACGGTCTATCAGGTATCACCACCTGCTAACAGATATTAACTCTTGTTAAATATTACAACGGTCGACCATCCCAGACTTCATTTAAGTCATGGACGCGCCGATATGGCCACCTCCAGGTAAACGCACTCCAACTTTCCGTTCTGCTGCGTTCGTGCCACATTCGCGCTAGCGAGCCGTCGCGCCGTAATGACGCTAGCGAATCATCGCACTGCTTTGCAAAATTAAAAATTAAGAGAAATGGAGATAAATGTATTGCGAACCATGGAATTACAAGATTCTCTTAAGAAACGGCAACTGTATGCCATTTGAAAACATTGCAAAAAAGGGAAACTATGTGTAGAGACAAATACCATCACATATTTCAAAGGGAAGGAGGCAACTGCGCATAATCTACGAATGCCGACCAAGCCTCAGACGTTCATTTACAGCACCAAAGGACCATGTGTTCGGGGGCCGCTTGAATTGTCTTGCCGTAAGATCTGCCGATAAGTTACAGACTGTAGCGGTGTAGGCTCAATCTTACTAGCGCTCGGCCGTACCTGACCATGTTCGATTAGCCGTCACAACATCTTCCTCATTGATCATTGTTGTAGAGACTTCTACGAATCTCTCGACATCAAACCCCAATCTTGTCGACCATACAGTATTCGGAGCAAACTGCAACACTGATCAACAAATTAGAACACAAAAATGTCACTTATGTTTCGCGTGAACTATCAAATTACAACAAAACGAGAGCAGCAGGAGCACCTGAGGGTTTACAAGCATCGTCGGGGTTGTAGTCATCATGATCTGCGTGAAAAACAAATTGTTAACTATAAGGACAACATACACAGTTGCCTGTTCTCTCATCTATCACACATACGAGGCCCTAAAACAGAAATTCGTTCTCATACCTTGGACTATAATAAAGCACTTCGCTTTCACAAGTAAACATAGGTCTTCATACGAAGTATCTGACACATACTCTTACTTGAACTTGCGAGATCCCACGTTAACTACGTGAACTACATTAAAAACGTGAACCAGGACAGCGCCTGCCAGGACAGAGCCTAATACATGTTCAGAAAACATTACCGTGCACACAGCATACGACTTCCGCGCACACAGTGTGACTCCCACGCATACAGAGTACACGACTTCCGAGGCATCGCCATGTACAGCATACGCGCGCTCCGGGATGGCGCCTGCGTATACGCGCATACGCATCTGCTGAAACCAGGCCATGTTACAGCTGGACCTGGCAGTCCGTTACGACCAGCAAGGCACACACTCACGCACTTGTAATCACATCACACGTGCTACTGTAACACATAAAAGAAAACATTAAAAATACTCAGTCGGAACTTGATTTCAAGAAATGCAGCACTACTCTTGGTACACCATTCGCCTTTCTAGGGCACTAAATACTGAGCTGCGGCTACACGACAACCTCTGGTATGGTCCGATCCTCATGTAAACTTAAATACTCTCTTCAATGTCAGAACCAATTGGCTCTACTTCACTTTCATCAGTTATACTTCGGTTTTCCGGCATTTTTGGCAACCAATTAAAAATGTAAACACTCATTCTTACAAAATAGTTTCTGAGCCAATGTTTAGGATACATTTACTTTCCTCATGTATCTAATGGTGATCAGTAGCAGCGACAAATAATAAGTTCGCGGCGTCATAAGCCGACAGCATACTCAAAAGCGAGCGCTACAGCTCCACGCTTTCCACTAAACCATTCCAAGTTTGTCGACTACGTAATGCTCGGAGTAAACTGTAACACTTATCATCACATTAGATCACAAAATTACTACTTAGTGTTTAAGTCATAGCACGTTAAAGTAATCATGTTCTTTTTTTCGGTACATCCTATAAACATTTTGAACTTTAAAACTAGGCCATGTAAATCACGGATGGCTGACGGGGTTCTATGAACAAATCAGTCGTTAGTGCGCTCCTCGCCAGGGTACCTGCAGACCCCCTGGCGAGTAATAAATCCTCTAAATCTGCTTACCTTGGTAAGGGGTCTCTGCCAAGGTGGACTTTTAATTCCCCCATACTCGTGGGTACAAAAAATGGAAACCAAACAAAAAACACAAAAAACCAAAACCGCCGGCAACGGCAACGTAGAGGAGAGGAGAAACGATGCGGGGACAGAGTCCGACGCCGCATCGAGCAGCGAGGGAGGCTCAGAGAGCTCCCGACAAGTGGAGCCTGGGACCGCGGAGACCAGCAAGTTCTTCCGCAAGCGGTCCAGGCGGGATGGCGACCAGGGGTCGGCATCCGGTGAAGAGGAGGTTTCGGCCCGGAAAATCCCCACCAACAGGCGGGGCGGGCTGAGAGGCAAGGGGAGGGAGCTCTCTACCATTCAGAGGGCCGAACGAGCGGCAAAGCTTGCCGAGGAGGGGCGCCACCCGGACGACACGGTTCGGGAATCAGGCGAAGAAACAGACGCGACTGGCGGCTCCGAGGTGGAGCGTAAGGCCAGATTCGTAAAGGAGGTGGAGGCCGCGATCAAGGTCGTGGCCAACAAGCAAAAGTCCTCCTCGAAAGTCAAGGCCATTCCCGCGGCCTCCGCCTCCATCATGGCGGCTGCGGAGGCCAACTTTGCTGGGGCTGGGCCTAATGCGGACGAGGTGGCGAAGCTGCGGATGGAAGTGGCCCGCCTGACGTCCGCCATGGAGACTCTCCAGAAGGAGAATGAGAAGCTCCGCGCAGACCTGGCCAGTCTACATGAGCCTGCCTCTCGCGCGGCGCCCCAGACGCAGCGCCCAAGCCAGCCCGTGCCGGTGGAGAACCAGGTTCTGAACCTGGTCCGGCAGGAGCTGGCTGCCTTCCAGCACCGGTTCTCCGTGCTGGAGGGCATCGTCCTGCGCCCCCCCCCCTAGGGGCAAACAAGACGGCGGCGAGGCCGGCAACGGCTTCTTACGCGACGGTCACGGCTGCCGCATCCAGGCCGGGGCCGTCCAGCCAGCCCTCGGGTGGGGCTGCAGTTGCCCCTCCCCCCCCTGAAAAGCCGGCTCCAGCAAAACCGAAACCGGCTGAACCGGCTCCGGCTAAGTCGGCGACGGGAAAGAGAGGCAAGGCGAAGGCGAAAAAGGGCAAGGCGGCAGCACAGGTAATGGCTGCGCCAGCCCCAGTGCCTGCGGCGAATGGGCCAGCGCCAGCGGCAAGCCAGCTGCCGCCGCCGCCACCGCCCCCCCAGCTCCCTACACCTCCCGCGGCAGAAGCCGGTTGGAAGGTGGTCGGGGACAAACAGAAGGGGAAGAAGGCAGCCAAAAAGGCCAAAGAGCAGGAGCAGCAGCGCCAGTTCAGGGCGCGCAAGATCGCGGCTAGGCTCCGCGCCCCGAAGACCGCAGCTGTAGTGATTACACTACAGCCGGACGCGGAAAAGAAGGGCGTTACCTACCGCGATCTGCTCGCGAAGGCGAAAGAGGCGGTGGATCTCGGGGAGCTCGGGATCACTGGGGGCCTCCGGCTCAAAGTCACCCAGACGGGGGCCCGTATGCTGGAGATCCCCGGGGAATCCAGTGGCGCGACTGCGGACGCTCTGGCTGCGAAGCTCAGAGCGTCCCTGAACGCGGATGAGGCCCGAGTATCCAGGCCCGTCAGATGCGCAGACCTGCGCATCATGGGTCTGGACGACTCGGTATCGGAGGAGGAGTTGGTGGCCGCCGTCGCCAGGTCCGGGGGGTGCACTACTGACCAGGTCAGGTCAGGCGCCATACGCCCGGATCAACAGGGTATGCATGCCGCCACGGTGTGCTGCCCTGTTACGGCGGCCAAAACCATAGTGGAGGGCCGAAGGCTTCTGGTGGGCTGGGTCTCAGCGCAGGTTAAGCTGCTGGAGCCCAGACCTCTGAGGTGCTACCGCTGTCTCGTGGGGCATCACGTGTCAGTGAAATGCGCCTCGGAGGTTGACCGCAGTGGCCTCTGCTTCCGCTGCTGTCAGCCCGGACACATATCGGCGACCTGCTGCGCTACGCCGCACTGTGATGCATGTGCGGCGACCGGCAAGCCAGCCAATCACTGGGCCGGAAGCAGGGCCTGCGTGTCACCCGCCAAGGCCAAGGCCGCGGGTAGGAGAGGGCCCTCCTCCGCCGCCACCGCCTCTATGGCCACCGCCGCAGCTGCAACTGCCGCCGCCGCCGCTGTCACTGTCGCCGCCGCCGCCGCCGCGACACCGACGCCTGCAGAGGGGCGCCCCGTGGAGGAAGCTGAAATGGAATGCCTATAACGGCCCCATTAAGCTTCCTCCAGGCGAATATCAACCACTTCGCCTGCGCTCAGGATCTGTTGCTCCAGAGCATGGCGCAGTGGTCGATTAACATCGCTGTGGTCGCTGAGCCGTATTTTGTCTGGCCTAGGAAGGACTGGGTGGCGGACCTTAACGGCTCAGTGGCCATCATTTCTTCGGCCGCCGCCGGTACCCCGACTCTTGAAGGTGTCAGGAGGGGTCAGGGGTGCGTAGCAGCACGGTTCGGGGAGTTCGTCGTTGTGGGGGTGTACTTCTCCCCGAACCGATCTCTCGCCGAGCTCCACAACTCTCTTGCAGAGCTGAGAGCAGTCGTCGTCGGAAGCTATCCCCTCCCCGTGCTTGTCCTCGGGGACTTCAATGCCAAGAACTTGGCTTGGGGTTCTCGTCGTACAGATGTGCGGGGTAGGATGGTGGAAGACTGGGCTCTGGAGATAGGCCTGGTCGTCCTAAATCGGGGTTCTGTCCCCACGTGTGTGCGGATGCGGGGCGAGTCGGTGGTGGACATTTCGTTCGCTAGCCCCGCTCTGTCGCCGCGTGCCATTGACTGGCGAGTCATGGAGGGGGTGGAGACCTACTCCGACCACCGGTACATCCGGTTTGACGTCTCCACCCAGCCCTCGAGCGCGCCAGTCCAACAGGCCCCGAGTGGTCCGCGTTGGGCGCTGAAGCAGCTGGACCGGGAGCTCCTCCTGGAAGCCTCGATCGTGCAGGCCTGGGTGTCATCACCGGATAGGCCTGCCGACGTCAATGATGAGGCAGGGTGGTTCCAGGAGGCCATGTCCGAGATATGTGACGTGGCAATGCCCCGCGTCCGGCCAGGAAGCGCCCGGCGTCAGGTGTATTGGTGGTCGCGTGAGCTGACGTCTCTGCGCGAGGCGTGTGTCGCCGCGTGGCACCTGTACGCCAGGCATCGCAGGCTCCGCATTCGTCCACCGAATGCGGCAGCCATTGAGGCGGAGCTGTACGAGGGATACAGAGCGGCGAAGACCGCCCTCCGGGAGGCTATCATGCGGGCCCGGGATCGGGCCCGTGAGGAGATGCTGGAGACTCTCGACAGAGATCCGTGGGGGCGCCCTTACAAGATGGTGCGGGATAAACTCCGCACCTGGGCCCCCCCGCTGACGCAGAGTCTCCGGCCTCAGCTCGTGGAGGACGTGGTGAGCGCTCTGTTTCCTGCGCGAGGGGAACATCCGCCCCCGCCTATGGCTCCGCCACCTGCGGTGCCGGAAGCGGACCACCAGGACGACGACGACGGCATCCCGGAAGGGACCGGGGTAGACCTGAGAGTGGCGGTACGTAGGCTCAAGGCCAGGAATACCGCCCCAGGACCCGATGGCTTGCCTGGCAAAGCCTGGGTCCTGGCCTCGGAGGCTCTCGGGCCCCGACTGGAGGGGCTCCTAAGCGCATGCTTGGAGAGAGGCCAATTCCCCCTTCGCTGGAAGACGGGGAAGCTGGTCCTCATTCGGAAGCCGGGGCGCCCTGCGGACTCTCCGTCCGCATACCGGCCCGTGGTGCTGCTCGACGAGGTGGGCAAGCTCTTTGAAAGAGTCATTGCAAACCGCCTCGCCGAGCACCTTGCGGGGACGGGGCCGGATCTTGCGGAACACCAGTTTGGTTTCCGCAAGAGGCGCTCTACGGTGGACGCCATCATGCGCGTGAGAGCCCTCACGACGGGGGATGCAGTGGCCAGGGGGGGGGGTTGTTTTGGCGGTGTCTCTCGACATCGCCAACGCCTTCAACTCCATGCCCTGGAGCTGCATTAAGGAGGCACTCCGGTATCACCGGGTGCCGACCTATCTCCGTCGTATAGTCGGGGACTATCTGACGGATAGGGCCATCATTTACCCCGGTCGCAACGGTGAGTGGAACCGGCGAGAGATGTCGTGCGGTGTCCCACAAGGTTCGGTTCTGGGGCCGCCCCTGTGGAACATCGGTTACGACTGGGTGCTGCGCGCCGACCTCCCTACCGGCGTCAGCGTAGTTTGCTACGCTGACGACACGCTGGTACTGGCACAGGGGGGGTCGTACGAGGCGGCGGCGGAAAATATGACACGCGGGGTTGCGATAGTCGTTGAGAGGATCCGGCAGCTGGGTCTTGAGGTGGCTCTGCACAAGTCCGAGGCCATGCACTTCCATGGTCCTCGGAACAGGCCACCACCGGGATCCTCAGCGATGGTAGGAGGGGTATCCATCGGCGTCGAGTCGACGTTGAAGTACCTAGGACTCGTCCTCGACGGCCGATGGAACTTCGGTGAGCACTTCCGACGTTTGGCTCCCAAACTGGAACGGACCGGGGCTGCCTTCAGGCGGCTCCTGCCGAACCTGGGGGGGCCAAACGCCTCCTGCCGGAGGCTCTACGCGGGGATTGTGCGTTCCATGGCCCTTTACGGGGCCCCGGTGTGGGCGCGTGGTTTGGCGCGGCTTGCCGTTCACCACCTGAACGCGCCCCAAAAGGTGGTTGCCGTAAGAATGGCTCGCGGCTACCGCACGATCTCCCGCGAGGCAGCGTGCCTCCTTGCCGGATTGCCGCCATGGGATCTGGAGGCGATAGTCCTCGCGCGCCTACACGAATGGCGCGCGGAGGCACTATGCCGGGGGGAAACCCCGCTGCCGCGGCAAGTTGTCGTGCAGCGGACAGACTTCCGGCATGATCTCATGGCGAGATGGAGAGAGCGACTGTCGCAACCCCGTGCTGGGCACGCCACTATAGCGGCGATAAGACCCCTCTTTGAGGAGTGGCTTGATAGACGCCACGGCGTCCTCACCTTCCGCCTGACGCAGGTCCTCACCGGACACGGTGTGTTCGGGAGGTTCCTGCACCGAATCGGGCGGGAGGAAACGCCCGGGTGCTCCCACTGCGAGGATCGACCGGAGGACACGGTGGAGCACACCGTGGAGGTGTGCCCTGCCTGGGCGGAGCACCGCCGTGTCCTCGTAGCGGCGATAGGCGGCGGCGACCTCTCGCGTCCGGCCCTGGTCGAAGCCATGGTCCGGAGCGAGACGGAATGGGATGCCGTCACCACCTTCTGCGAAGCAGTGATGCTAGCGAAGGAGGTGGCGGAGCGGGAGAAGGAGAGAGCAGCAGCTTTCCTTCCCGGCCGCCGCGGGAGACGCCCCGGGCGTCGGGGGCTACGTC